>SJYX01000366.1:30509-59175 GCA_006410675.1 Oreotragus oreotragus
AAGGCAAGATAATTTCAGAAAAACATCTATTTCTGCTTTATTGACTATGCCAAAGCCTTTGACTGTGTGGATCACAATAAACTATGGAAAATTCTGAAGGAGATGGGAATACCAGACCACCTAACCCTGTCTCTTATACACATCTAGATGTGTATAAGAGACAGCAATAGGGGCACACCCAAGTCCTCCGGGGAAGCCCCAGAAGCAAACTCCTGTGGATGATTCACATGCAGAGATGGAGATAAAAACACAAGTGAAATCCAGAGGCAATGTGGCTAAGGAAAAGTATCAAAAACCTTCCCACCAGCTGTACAAGCTGCAGATTAAATCCACAAGATCAACTAGGCAGACTCTGTGTCTATGGAATATATGAAAGGACAATGAGAGTTTCCACAGAAGAAAACGCACTAGCTCTGGCAACTGTGGATATTGGAGGCAAAAACACATGGAAGTAGGACAAGACTAGAGTCTGAGCTGTCCACACAGTCTAGTATTGGAGGACACAGAGACCAGCCCAATACTGGAGGATATCTGGGAGGTAAGGTAAGTAAGTGAAATTGCTCAGTCGTGTCCGAATGGATACTTTTCCTTAGCCACATTGCCTCTGGATTTCAATTGTGTTTTTATCTCCACCTCTGCATGTGAATCATCCACAGGACATTGCTTCTGGAGCTTCCCCGGAGGACTTGGGTGTGCCCCTATTGAGGGCCAGGTGTAGAGGTGGCACAGCTGCGTGGATCCCAGGTTCTCTGGCAGTCCCAGGTACACAAGGGAGCTGGCAGCCAGGAGGAGTAGGAAGTATAGCACTGTTCGTTTTTTCTCTAGCTTCTGAGAGCTCTGCTCCAGTGGGGGTTGGTGTGAAGGTGGTGTAGCTGCTTGGACTGTGGGGACCCTGGATATACCACGTGTGCAGGGATGTTGGCTGCCTCAGCTGCAGAGGCTATGGTACTATTAGAGTCTGTTTCTGTCTTCTGGCAGCTGGCATTCAAAGGGTCTCATTGGCTGGTTCTTTTCTGTTTATTGGCCCTTTCAAGCATTTAAAGGGCCCTCCTGGCTGGGATCTTCTCTGCTGCTTGGTGTGTTAGGCACTTGAAGGGCCACTCTCTCCAGGGTCTCGGTTGGTTGACTGTCAGCACTGGTGTGTGGAGAGAGGCTACAGTAATGGCTCCAGCCCCTGCATATGGCTCAGCAGTATTGCCCTGCCTCCGTGACTACCTGGTTTTCCATCAAATGCATTTCCCACCAGGATCTCCTCCTTCATGTCCCCTTTGGCCATCTCCCCACAGTCAACAGCAGACCCTGCCCTGGGATTCCTTTCCAATCCCTATCCTCCAGTTCCCAGCTGTCATGCATTCCAGGAGACTTGCATCCCTGCCTAGGCTATGTAGGGCTGTTGCAAGGATTGTCTCTGTGTTTCATATTCCATTCAGCCCATCTCAGATCAACTGCTGTACTCTCCAACAGTCTCAAATGCTCCTCCTCTGTCCCAATCAATTGTGTCAATGTCAAGATCTGACATCAGGTCCCCCACCTCCCTGAGTGTAGGTCCAGTCCTGGCCACTCTCCTCTTTTTCCCCTCCTTCCTTCATCCTACCGAGTTTTGTGTGGATCTGTACATCTCTTTCCCATGGTCTCTGCCTGTTTTCAGCTGGTGTTCTGCGAGGTCTTCTGTGTCTGAAGGTGTTTCCCTGATGCATCCATGGAGAGAGATGTACAACATGTTCACCTATTTCTCTGCCAGCTTGTCTCCGTGTTTGGTTCTTGAGGTGGCGTGATTCATTTCTCAAGTTCATTTTAATATTAAAACATAGATTTGGGGGGATAAAAAATATGTAACATTATTTATCATGATAGGCATTTTCTAAGTGTACAGTTCATAAATCTTGAGTAATTTTATTGTGCAACAGGTATCTAGAACTTTTTTATCTTGTAATGTAGATCTTTGGAACTTGAGCCAGAATATTTGGCTCCTATATCTTGTAGTTAAAAATGTACTTTTACTTTTGATTATGCTTTGAAACATCCTGGAATGTGAAGTCAAGTGGGCCTTAGGAAACATCACTATGATCAAAGCTAGTGGAGGTGATGGAATTCCAGTTGAGCTTTTTCAGATCCTGAAAGATGATGCTGTGAAAGTGCTGCACGCAATATGCCAGCAAATTAGGGAAACTCAGCAGTGGCCACAGGACTGGAAAAGGTCAGTTTTCATTCCAATCCCAAAGAAAGGGAATGCAAAGGAATGCTCAAACTACTGCACAGTTGCACTCATTTCACAAGCTAGTAAAAACTATACAAGCCAGGCTTCAGCAATATGTGAACTGTGAACTTCCAGAGGTTCAAGCTGGTTTTAGAAAAGGCAGAGGAACCAGAGATCAAGTTGCCAACATCCAATGGATCATTGAAGAGGCAAGATAATTTCAGAAAAACATCTATTTCTGCTTTATTGACTATGCCAAAGCCTTTGACTGTGTGGATCACAATAAACTATGGAAAATTCTGAAGGAGATGGGAATACCAGACCACCTAACCTGCCTCTTGAGAAATCTGTATGCAGGTCAGGAAGCAACAGTTAGAACTGGACATGGAACAACAGACTGGTTCCAAATAGGAAAAGGAGTGTGTCAAGGCTGTATATTGTCACCCTGCTTATTTAACTTCTATGCAGAGTACATCATGAGAAACGCTGGACTGGAAGAAACACAAGCTGGAATCAAGATTGCCNATGGATGTGAGAGTTGTACTGTGAAGAAAGCTGAGCCCTGAAGAATTGACACTTTTGAACTGTGGTGTTGGAGAAGACTCTTGAGAGTCCCTTGGACTGCAAGGAGATCCAACCAGTCCATCCTAAAGGAGATCAGTCCTGGGTGTTCATTGGAAGGACTCATGTTGAAGTTGAAGCTCCAATACTTTGGCCACCTGATGTGAAGAACTGACTAATTGGAAAAGACCCTGATGCTGGGAAAGATTGAGGGCAGGAGAAGGGGACGACAGAGGATGAGATGGCTGGATGGCATCACCGACTCAATGGATGTGGGTTTGGGTGGACTCTGGGAGTTGGTGATGGACAGGAGGGCCTGGCTTGCCGTGGTTCATGGGGTCTCAAAGAGTCGGACGCAACTGAGCAACTGAACTGAATTGAACTGAAAATGAGAGCAAATTCACGTGTGAAGGGAGCAGGCAGTTAGGAATGAAACTGTGCACAAGCTCCAGTGTCCTTGTCTTTTGAAGTGAAATGCTGACTAAAGAATTAATGATTGGGAAATGCAAAGATTTAGAAAGAATGGCTGTTGGTTTAGGGAATTGGTAACAATTTAGACTATAATTCTGCCTCATAGCAGAATCACCAAACTCTCAGTTCCCTGAAAATATAAAGGCCTAACACACATTCGTAAGTTGTTTTTAGAAAGCAGACCCCATCCAGATGAAAACTGAGGACCACAAGAACATAGACCCTAGACTAGTTGAAACCAGAAAGTTGAGGATTCTTGAAAATTCACTTTGATGCCAACCAATCTGAGCCGATCATGCCTTGCTCCTTGAATACTATAAAACTCCCCACTACCCCCTCCAGGGTGGGCCACACCGTCTTGAGGACGTTAGCCCAGTGTGGACCCTTTTGCCTGGCAAAACACTAAATGCTTTTCTTTTCTACTTCACTGGTTCCATGTTTCTATTCAGCACTAGTGAACAGAGGATGAATTTCAACAAGAATACAAGTCTTTGTAGCCATTGTAACTGAACTCCCATCTTGTGGCAGGTGCTGTTCTGGACCTCATGAAGTATGTGGAATCTCAACAATATGGACAAAAGCCTCCAGGTCAGTGCAGGCCCAACATTTCTTCCCGCAGCATGTCATGTGTATTCAGGGTCTCCTGAGAAACAGAACCAACAGGTTGTATATATGTATGTAAAGAGACTTACTTATGTTAAAGAACTGACTTACATGATTATGGAGGTTGAAAAGTCTCAAAATCTGCCATCAACAACCTGGAGACCCAAGTGAGCTGAAGTTTCAGTTTGATTCTAAAGGCAGGAAAAGACTGCTCAAAATAGTAGGGCAGAAGGAGGTCTCTCTTGGTCTTTTTTTATTATTATTGAAGTATAGTTGCTTTACAAAATTGTGTTAGTTTCTGATGTACAACATAGTGATTCAAATTTTTTATAGATTATATTCTATTTAAAGTTATTATAAAACATTTCTATATCCTTATGGTGTACATTATATACTTGTAGCTTATTTATTTTATACCTGGTAGTTTGCGTCTTTTTATCTCCTTCCCTCTCCTACTGGTAACCACTAGTTTGTTCTCTGTATCTGTGAGTCTGTTTATGTTTTGTTATATTTCTTCATTTGTTTGACTCTTTAGATTTCACTTTTAAGTGACAACATATAATGTTTGTGTTTATCTGATTTAATTTATTTAGCATAATACCCTCCATATCTATCCATGTTGATGCAAATGTCATTGTTTTATTATTTTTGCAGTGGCTGAATGATATTCCATTGTGTGCATATATTAGGTTGGCCAAAAACTTCATTTTGGTTTTTCCATCACATTTTACAGAAAAATCCGAATGAACTTTTTGGCTAACCTTGTAGGTAGGTAGGTAGATAGATAAAGATATATGGATACATATCTTTGTTCATTCACCCGTTGATGGACACTTAGGTTGTTTCTGTGTCTTGGATATTGTGGATAGTGCTGCTAGGAACATGGTGGTGCACGAATATTTTTTAGACAGAGTTTGTCCAAATATATGCCCAGGAGAGAGATTGTAGGATGATGTGGTAGTTCTTTTTTTTTTTTTTTAAGGTAGTTCTATCATTGAGGAATCTTCATATTGTTCCACCAATTTATACCGTCACAAACAGTGCATGAGGGTTTCCTTTTCTCCATAACTTTCCAACATTTGTTATTTGTGGTCTGTTTTATTTACTTGATCACACTGTGGTTATCACTAAGGTTTCCAACATGATATTGAAGACCATGGAAAAATTTAACAGCAATGTGATATCGGACAAGTTATTTAAATTCTTTGTGCCTCAGTTTCCTCATTGTAAAGATGATAATTGCTCCTCTCTCTTTGAGTTGTCTCAAAGATTAAATTAATCAGTATTTGTAAAGCACTTAGAAGGGTGCATGGCAAGTTATAAGTACAACAGGTGTCACATGCAATTTTAACATATCTCTGAAACTCTATGTTTATTTTGATGTGCAGTGCAAATAAATGTAATTGACCTGATTTCAAGGATATATTTGCTTAGTATGAGGTTAAATAAAAAGCAGTAAGTTGATTTTGGGACAAATGTTAAGTAAATACTAATATACGAGTTACAGAAGAATGGTGAAAAATTATGAGACAGTGAAAAGTGCATGATTCTGTTCAGTTCAGTCACTCAGTCATGTTCGACTCTTTGTGACCCCATGAATTGCAGCACACCAGGCCTCCCTGTCCATCACCAACTCCCGGAATTCACTCAAACTCACGTCCATTGAGTCGGTAATGCCATCCAGCCACCTCTTCCTCTGTTGTCCCCTTCTCCTCCTGCCTCCAATCCCTCCCAGCATCAGAGTCTTTTCCAGTGAGTCAACTCTTTGCATGAGGTAGCCAAAGTACTAGAGTTTCAGCTTTAGCATCATTCCTTCCAAAGAATACCTAGGACTGATCTCCTTTAGAATGGACTGGTTGGATCTCCTTAGGTTTTGTAAATACCATGGATGAAAAAGAAAGATCATATCTATGGAGACCAACCAACCCCAGCCTGGGTTTCTCAGAGGTTTCCTGGGATGCAGGACTTTCAGTACTAAAACCAGAAGAATCCCCAGGAAACCAAGACATTTGCATTGAATATTGCTTTCTGTAGTATACTCCTTTTGACAGTATTGATTTTTCCTATCCATGAACATGGCATATCTTTCCACCTATTTGTGTCTTTGTTGATTTCTTTCATCAGTATCTTATGGTTTTCAGAGTACAGATCTTTTGTCTCCTTCAGTTCAGTCAGTTCAGTTCAGTTGCTCAGTCGTGTCCGACTCTTTGCGACCCCGTGAATCGCAGCACGCCAGGCCTCCCTGTCCATCACCATCTCCCGGAGTTCACTCAGACTCGCCTCCATTGAGTCAGTGATGCCATCCATGGATCCCTAGAATAAGGCCTACTATTTAGTATGTGTTAGTTGCTCAGCCATTTCCAAATCTTTGCAACCCCATAGACTCTAGCCCAGCAGGCTCCTCTGTTCATGGAATTCTCCAGGCCAGAATATCGGAGTAAGTAGCCTTTCCCTTCTCCAGGGGATCTTCCTGACCCGGGGATCAAACCTGGGTCTCCTGCTTCACAGGCGGATACCTTATCATCTGAACCATCTAGGAAGAATGGTTGATGCTAAGTGATAAGATACAGAAGCAGGCTTGCTGAAGATGGTTCATCAGATCCAGTAAATGAGGGGAAAGGGATATGATTTCTTGAGAGTGGCTCATGTCCAGCCTCAGCTCCACATGTGTCGGGGGCTCTACGAGCTTTCCTTTTGCTGAATCTTTTAGTAAAGTGTTTTTTCCTTTACTTGAGAAATTGAACATCCATGCTTGCAAGTTGAGAAGAATGTGGTAACCTCTTAAAGCTGCCCATCAAAACCTTTTTTTCCTGATGTCTGTCTGGTTCAGGGTTTGGTCTAATGAAATATAATACCCTCCTAAAGCGATCTGAAACCTCCAACCCATGAACATTTGAGGGAACTCAGAATTTTCCCAGATATCACATGAAGTATCCACACCACTCTTACTGCAGAAGTCTCATTAAGTACTTTGTTCGGAGTGGACATCCTGATAGCCCACTGCTAGATTCCAGACACCCAGACTCAAGGAGATATTGAGAGGTGCTATCACATGTGTCGTTGCAAGTCAAAGAGTAACATGGTCTTAAGACTTTGGACATACATCTGCAGGCCATTAAGCAATGGTTTCTTCAGAGTTCTGCCTACCTTCCCAAGCTTTGTTCTCAATCAGGTCAAGGACTGTGGTTCATACTCTGAGGCTTGCTACTAAGTACTTTCAGACACTGGCACTTTCATCTCCCCACTCCTTGCCTGTGGAATTCTTTTGTGATTCCTATTTCCTTTATCTGTTGTTCAGTCACTGAGTTGTATCCCACTCTTTGTGACCTTATGGACTGCAACACACCACGCTCCCCTGTCCTTCATTATCTCCTAGAGTTTGTTCAAGTTCATGTCCATTGAGTCAATGATGCTCTCTTACCCATCTCATCCTCTGCCACCCCCTTCTCCTTTGGCCTTTGATCTTTCCCAGCATCAGGATCATTTCTAGTGAGTCCGCTCTTTGCATCAGGTGGCCAAAATATTGGAGCTTCAGCTTCAGGATCGGTCCTTCCAATGATTATTCCTTTAGGATCTCTTGGTTCGATCTCCTTGCAGCACTACAATTCAAAGTCATCAGTTCTTCAGTGCTCAGCCTCTGTTTCCTCTATTAGAGCCCCTAAAATTTATTGCACAGGGGTAGAGTTTTTTCTCAGGACAGAGACTCTGCTTTCACAAGGACAAAGAAGGAGAACTCTCCCAGAGGAGAGAATGGCCATCAGAACCGTCATGGGCTGCATGACCACTGACCCAGACAGATCAGCTCCCTGGGGCCCTCATTCTCTTGGTCATCTGTTGTGTTTTTTAAGAGTCCAACTAGGAGCAATGTCTGTTATTTACAAATATTTTGAGGTAAATTGAGGGCAAATTATTGTTAACATTTTTATTCTACTATCTCTCGTCTATCTCATTATGTATCTGAACAGTTGTTTGCTTTAGTTGGAATTGTTTTAATACTTTAAAATCTTGCTTTGAAGGAAGTCAAACTCCTAATGTGAAGCATATGGGCAAAGATGTCATAAATTAAAAAATAAAGTTAGGAAAGATGTTCATTTCTCTTATCCTGTCATCTAGTACATTCCCCAGCCTCTGGCTTATAGTCCCATTTCTTTGCAAATTGGATCTTCATATTAAAGCCTTTAAGAACTGCTTTTCTGAGATTTTTTTTTTTTTTTTTCTGTTCAATTCCTTGGAACAGAGGTTTACCACTTAGCTATCTTCTGTGAAGCATTCCTTTCTAAGAACCTTATTTGGGAACATTGAAATGGTCTCAGGTCTCCTGAGTTGCTCCATATTCCATTCACAATAATGTTATCCTGAAATTCTATTAGCTCAACCTTGAAAGCTTTTCAGACAGTATCAGCCTACATGAAGTAGACAGGGATGGTTGTCCAGCTGACAGTTGCTGACCCAAACATGGGCCATGATTCATAACATAAAGTAAAAAAGCGGTGGCCTCAATGGTGTGGACAATGTAAAGTTTTGCCAACAAGATGATGACTTTGCCTCTGTCGTGGTATTCAGTGTGGTGCTGACTTCCTGAATGGAGGCAAAGAAAAAGGATAGTGTCAGGCAAAGAGAAGTAGCACAAATTAGACTTGAAAGGTTGGAGGAGCCATGTCTGAGACACAGTTTTCTAAGTGTTTGAATTCAGAGTTGCTCAAGCCTCTCTATAAAACAGATCTAATTCTTTCACTCTCCTGCTTGGTCTTTGTGTTTTGCAGAAGACAGTCTAAAGGCTTTTACGTGATGATGGAACACTTCAAAATCCAACCTTAGGCTGCTTCAGTGAGCGTGACTTTTTCAGTCTTTCCCAGATCTCCCACATCCTACTAGGCATTCNTTTTTTTTTCTCTGATGCAGTAGCGAGGACTTCCAAAGCTGTATTGAATACAAGTGGTGAGACTGGACAGCCTTGTCTTGTTCCTGATCTTAGAAACATATGCTTTCAGTTTTTCACCATTGAGTATGATGTTAGTTACAGGTTGTCATATATAACCTTTATTATATTGGGATATGTTCCTCTACGCTCACTTTCTAGAGAGTTTTTATGATAAGTGGGTGCTGAATTTTGTAAAAAGCTTTTTCTGCATCTATTGAAATGACCGTATGGATTTTCTCTTCAATTTGTTGATGTGGTATACCACAATGATGATTTACTGATATTAAAAAATCCTTATATCCTTGGGATAAATTCTACTTGATCATGGTGTATGGTCCTTGTAATGTATTATTGGATTCAATATTTTTTGAGGATTTTCACATCTATGTTTATCAGTGATATTGGCCTGTAATTTTCTTTTTTGGGTGGTATATTTGTCTAGTTTTGGTATTAGGATGGTGGTGACCTCATAGAAAGAGTTTTGGAATTTTCCTTCTTCTGCAACATTTTGGGAACAGCTTCAGGATAGACGTTAGCTTTTCTCTAAATATTTGATAGAGTTCACCTGTCAAGCCATATGGTCCTGGACTTCTGTTTGCTGGGAGTTTTAAAATCACAGATTCAATTTCAGTGCTTGTGATTGTTGTTTATATTTTCTTTTTCTTCCTGCTTCAGTCTTGAGAGGCTAGAAGCTATATCTTTCTAATAATTTGTCCATTTTCCCCAGATTGTTCATTTTATTGACATATAGTTGTTTGTAGTACATTCTTATGATCCTTAGTATTTCTGCAGTGTCAATTGTAGTTTCTCCTTTTTCATTTCTAATTTTACTGATTTGTGTCCTCTCCTTTGTTTTCTTGATGAGTCTGGCTAAAGGTATATCAATTTTATCTTTTCAAAGAACCAACTTTTAGTTTCATTGATCTTTGATATTGCTTTCTTTATCTTTATTTTATTTATTTCTGCTCTGATCCTTATGATTTATTTCTTTCTAACTTTAGGTTTTGTACTTCTTTCTCTAGTTGTTTTAGGTGTAAGTTTAGGTTGGTTAAAAATTTTTGTTGTTTATGGATGTAAGATTGTATTGCTGTAAATGTCACTCTTAGAACTGCTTTTGTTGCATCCCATGTTTTGGATCACTATTCTTTCCTTTGTCTCTAGGTATTTTTTTTTTTTTAATTTCCTCTTTGATTTCTTCAGTGATCTTTTGGTTGTTTAATAGCGTATTGTTTGCCCTCCACATGTTTCTGTTTTAATAGTTTTTTTCCTTTAGTTTATTTCTAATCTCTCAGTGTTGTGATTTAAAAAAGATGCTTGATATGATTTCAATTTTCCTAAATTTACCAAGGTTCACCTTGTGGTTCAGCATGTGGTCTATCCTGAAGAATGTTTTGTGTGTACTTGAGAAGAATTCCATCTGCTGCTTTTGGATGGAATGCTTTATAAATATTAGCTCAGTTCAGTTCAGTCACTCAGTCGTGTCCGACTATTTGTGACCCCATGCACTGCAGCATGCCAGGCCTCCCTGTTCATTACCAACTCCCAGAGTTTACTCAAACTCACATCCATTGAGTAGGTGATGCCATCCAGCCATCTCATCCTCTATCGTCCCCTTCTCCTTCCACCTTCAATCTTTCCCAGCATCAGGGTCTTTTCAAATGAGTCAGTTCTTCACATCAGGTGGCCAAAGTATTGGAGTTTCAGCTTTGGCATTAGTCCTTAAAGTCGATTTGATCAAATGTGTGATTTAGGGCCTATAATGAAAGTGAAGTCACTCAGTCGTGTCTGACTCTTAGTGACCCTATGGACTGCAGCCCACTAGGCTCCTCCATTCATGGGATTTTCCAGGCAAGAGTATTGGAGTAGATTGCCACTGCCTTCTCTATCTCAGTCATGAAGCTGTCATAATTACTGGGCAAGAAGAATTTTGATGACACATTTAGGGGTACATTAAAACATAAAATTGGTATCACTGTTAGAACATGTGAAGATGATCTTTGCCAGGAACTGAAATTAAAATTTTTACAAGAAACCAAAATCCTCAAGCAATATAATCATACAAATATTGTACAATTCATAAAAGTTAGCACACAAATACAGCCTATCTACAAAATTAAGGGACTTGTTCCAGGATGTGATTTCCTCTCCTTTCTGAGAAAGAAGGATGACCTTAAACAGTGACATTTTTATTAGATGCTGCTTCTGGATGGCAAATCTCGGGTAAAAATTGTATACACAGGGACCTTGCTGCAAGAAACTGCCTGGAGGTGAAAATAATGTTCTGAAAACCAGTGACTTTGGAATGTCTCGTCAAGAGGATGGTTCCTTATTAATCTTCTATCTGTATAATCGGTCCATTGACGAATGTGAGATGTTAAAGTCCCCCCTTATTATTGTGTTAGTGTCAATTTCTCCCTTTATGGTTGTTAGTATTTGCCTTACATACTGAAATGCTCCTATGTTGGATGTATACATATTTATAATTGTCATATGTTCTTACATTGATTCCTTGATCTTTATGCAGTGTCGCTCTGTCTCTTCCATTTTTTTTTTAAGTCTTGTTGTCTGACAGGAATATTGCTACTACAGCTTTCATTTGACTTTCTTTTGTGTGGAATAACTTTACCATCCTCTCACTTTCAGTCTGTGTTTATCCCTAGATCTGAGGTGGGTCTCTTGTAGACAGCATATATATGGATCTTTATATATTTTATATATATATATGTATATATATATATATACATATATATATACATTTGTATCCATTGAGCCGGTCTATGTCTAAAAAAAAAAGCCATGGTCACTTTTTGGTGGTCTGCTGCCAGTCTGATCCACTACAGCTTTTTGAACCCCAGTGAAACCATTACATATGAGAAGTATGCTCAGCAAATCGATGAGATGCACTGGAAACTGCAAAGCCTGCAGCTGGCACTGGTCAACAGAATGCAGGGCACACAACCAATGCTTCAAAAATTGGACGAATTGGGCTAAGAAATTTTGTCTCATCTGCCATATTCACCTGACCTCTTGCTAACCAACTACCACTTCTTCAAGTAACTTGACAACTTTTTGCAGGGAAAACACTTCCACTTCCACACTTTCTGGAGGCAGAAAATAGCTGTTGAATCCTGAAGCATGGATTTGTATACTATAGGAATAAACAAATTTATTTCTCATTGGCAAAAGTGTGATTGTAATGGTTCCTATTTTGACTAATAAAGATGTGTTTGAGCCTAGTTATAATGATTTAAAATTCAGGGTCTAAAACCGCAATTACTTTTTCAGCAACCTAATAGAATAGGAAGTTCCATGAAGGCAGAAACTGTTTTCCTCAAGGCTGTACCTCTGGTGCATAAGTAGTACTCAAATATTTTTTTGAATAAATCTTCCATAGGATTCTCTGCAGCAGGTTTTTGAAAATAAAATTTTACTGGAACTCCATCATGCTCATTTATTTACATACCATCTATGGCTGCTTTCATACTATAATGCTGAGCTGAGGAGTTCCAAATGGGTTAATTTAAACCCACAAAGTCTCAAATATTTACTAGTTGGCTCCTTACAGAAAGTTTGCTGACCCCCAACAGCACTCAATTGGCCTTTATCTCTCAAGTTAGAATTGGAAGCACTGTAGACATAGGAGTTAGGTCTTAATACTTCTTTGCCTGTAGAACAGAGGGGCCTTAATAGCTATCAAATACAGATTTTCTTCTTGCAACATAAATTTCTGCACAATTAAGTTCAAAGTTAGTATTTTTCATCCTCAATGCATTTCTAGCAAGGCCAAAAGCAAAAAACCAAAGGTTACCTATGTTCAGTAAATTGGAGAACACAGAAAAGAGATTCTGATGCTGCTGCTGCTGCTAAGTCGCTTCAGTCGTGTCGATTCTGATGCTAAGTTCTGGCAAATTTTCACAATCATGAAATCTTTAAAATGCCAATGCAACATAACTACTGGAAAGCTTTTCCCCCGATATGTTTCAAACAAATGATTTTGAGGTGAACCACTGTTATTTTCTCACTGGCATAATCATTCTAACAATGTACCTTTTTTTTTTTAATGCCAGGCACATTATAGGTGCTCAATAGCCATTGAGTGGATCACTCTACAATAATCACTGTGCTCATCAATTTGCAAATTATAATTACCTGAAACGGGGCATTTGAGATTTATATTCCTTTGCCAATCCTAAAATATACTCAGCATGTCTCAATCCTTTAAAAACTCAAACCCTTTACTGTCATTCTCTACAAAAAATTAATTTGCATAGGTATCATTGGGGTTCAAGAAACTGAAGAGTAAATGAATAAGTCTGGGCATGATTTCAGCCCACTTTCTACCCCAGGTGCAGAAGAAAGAAAATAGGATTTTCTCATATTATTGGATAAGATGTCTGTCATTTGGAAACATTGTGGTCCATGGACTAAGACACAGATAAGAAAAGGGCTAGGAATCTTAGCTAAGTTATTTTGAATAAGCAACAATATACACAATGATATACAATCATTTGAGAAAACTATTGTTTATTTAGAAAAAAAGGTTACATGGGTAGAAGTCAATAGATAAAAAAATTTCCTTTTAAAAATGTCACTGTGAAACTTTTCCAGATGAAAGTTCAGCAATACAAAGCTTCTCTAACTGTAGAATTAAAACACATTTTTATTCCCCCCAACCCCTTGATTTTTCTAACATAATTACAAGAAAAAATGGCAAGGGACAAGTGAGTGCTGGTACCATTTTTTTTCAAACATGTTTTAATGTCATACACGAACTATATAAAATGATTCCTAGGCATTGCATAAGACACTGCTCCCACTTTGTTTTTTTTACTGACTAAATATAAAACAGGCCAAATAATAAGTTAAAATTGAGTTTTTAAATGAGGTAAATTCAAAATGGTTCAATAATTGTTTATTTTCCATTTCAAACAATAAAAAGGAAGCATTTCATATTGAAAAAAAAAAATAAACCCAGGCAATATTTAGTTACTCTAAAGTGAAATTCTGTACATATGTAACCTTATTTGCTTGTTGGAAACTGTATGCAGCACATTGTGCTAAAAATATGAAACAGTTAACACTTTCAGCCATTTACTGAAAATAAACATGTAAAACTAAGCAACAAGTTAAATACAGTAATGCACAACTCAACAATTTTAAGTTTTCAGCATGGAGCAATAAAGCAGATAACTGAATAATTTAAGGAGATGCAAATGGGCCCTCTTCATTCATAACTCTTGGCAATCTACTCAGGAAAATAAATTTCTGGTCACAGCTGAACAATTCATTCCAATCTCACCTGAAAGAAACAAAGTGATTATATTGATAGATAAGAAAGGAAGTGGGGTGAGAGAGGTGACGGATGGAAGACAGAGGAGGGACAGACGGAAGAAGGGAGGAGAAAAGGAAGACGAAAGAAAAAAAGAGAAGGAAGATTTAAGAAAGAAAATCAATGAGTTCTGTGAATAACCAATGCCTGAATTAAGTCACTAGATAAGGATAAAATATTTGTGTATTTCTTATTGCCTACTTGGCATACTATGATAACTTGTATTTTATCTGAGAGAGAGAAAAGAGAGGAATGGGGGAAGGGAGGAAGGAAAAACTGAAATAGAAACAAGTAAAACATTCCACTGGGACAAGCAATAGCTTGTCAAAAGTAAACAACATATAGCAATGAAAAGGAACCAATTTTACATGATCGATAAAAAGAAAAATGACATCACATTTTTTCATGAGGACATGTTTTTAATAGTTACTTATATTAAGATGCAATGTCTGCTAAATTATAAAAATTGCTTTAAAAATATATTGACTTAATTATACTCGTTTCCTTTATGTATTGACATTTTTCAAATACTGCATATTTGAAATAAATCAAAACATGATTATTACAACATGTGGCAAATAAGTTATCTGCCTAACATTGTTCTCATTCAAATTTTAAATTAATGCTTAAGGCATTAAATTTTACTGATGAAATACTACATTCACACATTTCATAAAATCAGCTAGAAGGGTCTTAGAAAATAATCACACTTGCATGAAATGCTGACAATAATTTACATATCATTTCTATACAGCATTCTGTTCACATCATGTATAATCTTGACATTACCAATTATAATTATAGATACACATATGTTGAACTTACAATTAATTTTAATACTTAAAAATCATTGTTCCTGTTCATCACTGATGAATGGATAAACAAAATGTGATACAAATTCATACAATGGAATAATATTCACTTATAAAAAGAAATGAAGCTCTTATACATGCTACAACATGGATGAATCTTGAAAACATGATGCTAAGTAGAAGAAGCCAGACACAAAAGGCCACATATAGAATGATTTCATTTTTGTGAAATGTCCAAAATAGGCAAATCCAAAAAGAAAATACTTTAGTTACTTCCAGGGGGAGGGGAAGGAGAGAATTGGGAGTGACTCTAACAGGTATGGGGTCTCTTTTGGGGATGATGCAGATGTTCTGGAATTAATGGTGATAGTTACAACACCGTTGATACATTAAAAACCACGTTGGCAGATTTTATGTGAGTTTAACTCACTTTTCTTCACTGCCAAAGAAGTCCATGTTACAATAAAGAGTATCATGGTATCAGTATAAGAAATGGGTTCTCAATCATGCTGCTGCTGCTAAGTTGCTTCAGTCATGTCCGACTCTGTGCAACCCCATAGACGGCAGCCCACCAGGCTCCCCCATCCCTGGGATTCTCCAGGCAAGAACACTGGAGTGGGTTGCCATTTTCTTCTCCAATGCATGAAAGTGAAAAGTGAAAGTGAAGTCGCTCAGTCGTGTCTGACTCTTAGCGACCCCATGGACTGCAGCCCACCAGGCTCCTCCATCCATGGGGTTTTCCAGGCAAGGGAATTGGAGTAGGTTGCCACTGCCTTCTCCATCTCAATCACGAAGCTGTCATAATTACTGGGCAAGGGAAATTTTGATGACACATTTAGGGGTACATTAAAACATAACATTGGTATCCCTGTTAGAACATGTGAAGATGATCTTTCCCAGGAACTGAAATTAAAATTTTTACAAGAAGCCAAAATCCTCAAGCAATATAATCATACCAATATTGTAAAATTCTTAAACGTTAGCACACAAATACAGCCTATCTACAAAATTAAGGGACTTGTTCCAAGACATGATTTCCTCTCCTTTCTGAGAAAGAAGGATGACCTAAAACAGTGACATTTTTATTAGATGCTGCTTCTGGATGGCAAATCTCAGGTAAAAATTGTATACACAGGGACCTTGCTGCAAGAAACTGCCTGGAGGTGAAAATAATGTTCTGAAAACCAGTGACTTTGGAATGTCTCGTCAAGAGGATGGTGGTGTGTATTCATCTTCTGATTTAAAGCAGATTCCCATTAAATGGACAGCACCAGAAGCTCTCAATTATGGGAGATATCGTTCTGAGAGTGACGCATGGAGCTTTGGCATCCTCCTCTGGGAGACCTTCAGCTTAGGGGTCTGTCCACATCCTGGAATGACAAATCAGCAAGCACAAGAGCAAGTGGAAAGAAGATACTGGATGTCAGTCTCTCAGCAGTGTCCAGAATGTATTTACAAAATAATGCTGAAGCCTTGGAATTACAAACTTGAAAACTGTCCCAAGTTCAGGGAACTTGAGAAAGAAATGCCATCAAGAAGAAAGTCACACAGTGATGAAACACTGCTAAACTCAGACTTTAGGACTCTATCTTCCAGCAGAGTAATATTTTCTTTTCATTAACAAGTCTATACCACATTACCTGGAATATTCTAAGGTTATTTTTTTTTCAACTATTTTTAAGAAACATGTACAACTTTAACCACTGTAATAAGAAACCACAGGTTCTAAATGCAGGAAATCCCACAGATCTTTTCACATCAAGGACTGCTGATATTTCTCAAAGAGTTTCTACTTTAGGCTCAGTTCAGAGTTGGCTGTCCTCGATCCTAGACAGCTTTCCTCTCCCAGTGCTATAAATTGCACTGGTAATACCATCTTTGCAGAACACATTTCCAAAAAAGCTGGCCTTTCACTGTGCTAAGACAAGATTACATTTGTAAATATCACTTTCCACTGGGAATTATTTGGACATCCTGGGGTTTTTCTTCTTTGCTTTTTGCCAGAAATAGGCCTTGCTGTTTTAGTAAGGTTGTCATTTCCCTATGTTCCACCACACCCTTCTCCTTTGTCTGGGTATCAGAAAACTATGTATGAAATGCCTTCAAAGAGCACCCTTTCAGAGTTGAGGCAGCTGATTTTCAATGAAGTTACTTTATAGACAGCTATGACAGCAAGAAGGAAGTCTGAAACATAGGTCTGGGTGAAAGAGCGGCTAAACTGTTGATCAAAGTAGAGAACAAAGACAAGCAGAATATCAGCCTTGTTAGCAGAGCTACCTATTTATAAACACATACACACACTAATTTTATGATTAAATTCACCAAAAAGGTCCTGAGAAATGTTTCAATAGTTCATAAAAGAGCCCTCTGGATGGCAACAAAATTTATGTAGAGAAACTACATAATACAAGCCCAGCAAATTAATAGCTTATTCCTGGTTAATCCTAGTACCTGTACATACATACACATACACAGGCACCCACAAGCCAAGTAGAAAGGCACACATGGATAAAATTGATAGTTAAAAAGTCCAATGAACATTTAAAAGGAAGAAAGAAACTATAAGAGAAAGACAAAAGGACAGCCATCCTAATCCCACTTTACTCCTTCACTTACCCTTAAACTGCTCCCTAGCAATTTTTATCATCGCAAACACACTTCCTAAAGTATTCCAATTGGATAAAATGGAACAGTTAAGACTAGGATTCTGTTGAACTGAATCTCAGCACATCCTGGGGTACCTCTAAAGATAAATGTGTGCATGGGGAGTAGTCACTCAGGGGTAAATGCGGCACTGGAGTCTTTGGGAAGTGCTCATGCCTACGTACAGATAAAGAGCAGCACAGCACCTGAGTGAATGTTTTGTCTGCCTTAAGCAGAATAAAGGAAATGGAAAATCCCTCCTGTTCTCTCCAACTGTCTAGTGCCTATGAATATCAGTGCACAGAATTCAGTGATACTTTAAAGGATAAAAATGAAAAGAAAAATAGTTCGGGTCTACCATTTAAATCTCCTAACAAAACTTTTGTATATCTTTAGTGATTGCTACACACAGACCCAGATGAAAGCATAATAAACCTGCCCTCAAAAAATATGCTGCAGCACATAAAGCAACTTCTTAAACAGTATACTATCCAAAATCACTGCAGATGGTGACTGCAGCAATCAAATTAAGATACTTACTCCTTGGAAGAAAAGTTATGACCAACCTAGATAGCATATTCAAAAGCAGAGACATTGCTTTGCCGACTAAGGTCAGTCTAGTCAAGGCTATGGCTTTTCCTGTGGTCATGTATGGATGTGAGAGTTGGACTGTGAAGAAGGCTGAGCGCCAAAGAATTGATGCTTTTGAACTGTGGTGTTGGAGAAGACTCTTGAGAGTCCCTTGGACTGCAAGGAGATCCAACCAGTCCACTCTGAAGGAGATCAGCCCTGGGATTTCTTTGGAAGGAATGATGCTAAAGCTGAAGCTCCAGTACTTTGGCCACTTCATGCGAAGAAATGACTCATTGGAAAAGACTTTGATGCTGGGAAGGATTGGGGCAGGAGGAGAAGGGGACGACAGAGGATGAGATGGCTGGATGGCATCACTGACTCGATGGACGTGAGTCTGAGTGAACTCCGGGAGTTGGTGATGGACCGGGAGGCCTGGCATGCTGCAATTCATGGGGTCGCAAAGAGTTGGACACAACTGAGCAACTGGACTGAACTAAACTGAACTGATCAAATGTTACAAATAAACTGAACCTTCTATTGAGGGCAAAAAAGGGTCAATGATGTTTCTCCTCAATTCCAAAAAGATACAGTTAACACTCTGAGTACATAATTCTCCATGTAAAGTTAAGAGTATCTGAAACAGGTGGCTCAGTGGCAAAGAATCCACCTGCCAAGCAGGAGATGAAGGTTCCATCTCTGGGTCAGGAGGATCTCTTGAAGAAGGAAATGGCAACCGTCTCCAGTATTTTTGCCTGGAAGATCTCATGGACAGAAGAGCCTGGCGGGCTACAGTCCATGGGGTTGCAAAGAGTCAGACACAACTTAGCAACTAAACCAACACCCCTTGAAACACAGTAGGTAATAACAACTTGGTTGTCTGATTAGAAGGAAGAGATGGAAGTTAACTGCCTTCAAGAAGATCAAAATGTAAGGAAAGGGATATGCAACACACTCATATATACATAGGAATCAGTGACTAGGATTCTAGGCAAGCTGACACATGCTTGTAAGCAATGGGAAACTACTGAGAAAGTTAACTGAACACTCCCTACTCTACATATATTATCAGCATCTAGAACTGCACCTCAAGGTAATACATTCCTAAAATAAGCAACCTTTGAACACTTAGGAGGTCAGTTTCCAATTATGGACTGAAGAAGACAGACTCAGAATGGGGATTAGAAAATCAATTGTTTATAGGGGCCAGTATAAAATGGAAACAAATGGAAGTACACTTACTGGGGCCTGACTGAGGCAAACTACAAAAAAAGACCCATTCTATTTAAGGGGGACAAGCACCTAGGCAGGTCCAGCTGATTGCTGACATGGAGAAATGAGAACACAATGTTGCCAGGTGTTCCAGTTCTTCAATAGAAAGTAACATTTGGATTTTGTGTAACTATTCTAAAAATGTTAAATACTGTGCAAGGCCAAGAAGCTGCTGCTGCTGCTAAGTTGCTTCAGTCATGTCCGACTCTGTGTGACCTCATAGACGGCAACCCACCAGGCTCCCCCATCCCTGGGATTCTCCAGGCAAAAAACACTGGAGCAGGTTGCCGTTTCCTTCTCCAATGCATGAAAGTGAAAAGTGAAAGTGAAGTCACTCAGTTGTGTCTGACTCTTTAGCCACCCATGGACTGCAGCCTACCAGGCTCCTCCATCCATGGGATTTTCCAGGCAAGAGTATGGAGTGGGTTGCCATTGCCATCTCCAAGGCCAAGAAGTTATGTCTAATAATCCACATTCTGCCTAAGGGCTGAGAATTTGCAACCTTGGGTTTAAATGTTAAGAGTTAGGTTACACATAAGAGATGGAGATGACTGAAAGACCTGAAAATATATTAGGCCTTGCTGGAGTGGAGTATTAGAATAGAAATGTAGTATACTACAAATACAGATGGGTAGCAGAGAGTTAATTGTTAATATTCTTTGAAATCAAAAATCCAGGATCGAAGTGCAAGTAGATTGAGTTTCTCAAAACCTAGAAGCAAGTCTCAATTTAGCAATGTCTGGCTCACTAAAGGACTCTCAAAAGATAGCTGAACTCAATATTAATAAATTGAAGACCATACATATCAATTTAAAACTGAGACTCTAAAGAATGGTTCTAAATGGAAAATTTTCATAGACAGGAATTTTTAAAGATTAAACTAGGGGAAAAGGTTAAAAGCAAAGAAGTTAGTTGTGTTCCAGAGACCAAATGAGAGGTAAGATGAATTTGGACAAAGACATTAGCAAAAACAAGTAACAGGAAATACAGAGAACAAGCAAAAAGGATTTTGCAACTAAAAATTATGAAATAGGAAAAGAAGACTTTGGAAGGAATTTAATCTAGGTCACAATCATATATTGTATTTTCTTAACTCTAACATGATCATTTTAATGAAATTGATGCTTTTGAACTGTGGTGTTGGAAAAGACTCTTGAAAGTCCCTTGGACTGCAAGGAGATCCAAACGGTTCATTCTAAAGGAGGTCAGTCCTGGGTATTCTTTGGAAAGAATGATGCTGAAGCTGAAACTCTGGTACTTTGGTCACCTCATGCGAAGAGGAGACTCATCAAAAAAGATTCTGATGCTGGGAGGGATTGAGGGCAGAATTAGAGGGGAAAACAAAGGATGAGATGGCTGGATGGCATCACTGACTCAATGGACATGAGTCTGAGTGAACTCTAGGAGTTGCTGATGGCCAGGGAGACCTGGTGTGCTGCAATTCATGGGGTCACAAAGAGTCGGACACGACTGAGCGACTGAACTGAACTGATGCCTCTGTTGCCATTTTCTTTTTGGGTTTGTTTTTGCAGGTCTTTTCCTTCTCTTATGTTTCCTGTCTAGACAAATTCCTTTCAGTTCAATTCAGTCACTCAGTTGTGTCCAACTCTTTGTGACCCTATGGACTGCAGCCCACCAGCTTCCCTATTCATCACCACCCCCTGGAGCTTACTCAAACTCATGTCCATAAAGTTCGTGATGCCTTCCAACCATCTCACCCTTTGTCGCCCTCTTCTCCTCCTGCCTTCAATCTTTCCCAGCATCAGGGTCTTTTCCTTTAGCATTTGTTTCTAAAGTTGCTTTGGTAGTGCTGAATTCTCTTAAAATGTTCTTGTCTGTAAAGCTTTTGATTTCTTCATCAAATCTGAATGACAGCCTCACTGGGTAGAGTATTCTTGGTTGTTGGTTCTTTCCTTCCATCACTTAAATATATCATGCCACTCCTTTCTGGCTTTCAGAATTTCTGTTGAAAAATCCACTGACAACCTTGTAGGAGTTCCCTTGTATGTTACTGGTTATTTTCCCCTGTTGCTGTTAGTATTTTATATTTGTTTTTAATTTCTGTCTGTTTGATTACTATGTGTCTCAGCATGTTCCTCCTTGGGTTTATCCTGTCTGAAACTTTCTGTACTTCCTGAACTTGGTTGACTATTCCTTTTCCTATGTTAGGGAAGGTTTCAGCTATTATATCTTCCAATATTTTCTCAAGTCTTTTCTCTCTTCTCCTTCTGGGACTCCTATTGTGCAAATGTTAATGTGTTTACTATTGTACCAGAGGTCTCATATACTATCTTCATTTTTTCTCATTCTTTTTTACTATATTCTGTTCTGTGACAATGATTTCCTGCATTCTGTCTTCCAGGTCACTTATTGATTCTTCTGCCTCTGTTATTCTGTTATTGATTTCTTCTAGTGTATTGTTCATTTCAGTTATTGTATCTCTGTTTCTTTGTTCTTTAGTTTTTGGTCTTAAACATTTTTTGTATCTTCTCAATGTTTACCTACATTTTTTTCCCAAAATCCATGATCATATTCACTATCTTTATTCTGAATTCTTTTCCAGAAATGTTGCCTATCTATACTCCATTTAGTTGTTTTTCTGGGGTTTTATCTTTTTCCTTCATCTGGGACATAATCTTCTGCATTTTCATTTTTTTTAACTTTCTGTGACTGTAGTTTTAGTTCTGGAGGCTGCAGGACTGTATTCTTCTAGTATCTGCTATCTGATCTCTGTTGGATGATGCTATCTAACAGGCTTTTGTAAGCTTCCTGATGGGAGTGATTGGTGATGGGTAGAACTGGGTCTTTCTCTAGTGGGCAGGGACATGCTCAGTAAAACTTTAGTCTGTCTGCTGATGCATGGGACTGTGCTCCCTCCCTATTAGTTGTTTGGCCTGTGGTGACCCAGCCTTGGAGTCTACAGGCTGTCTGGTAGGATTAATGGCAATGATCTCCAGCAAGGTTCATTCTAGTGGGTACTTCCAAGAACTGCTGCTGCCAGTGGCCTTGTCCATGCACTGGGCCACTACCACCCTACACCTCTGCAGGAGACCCTCCAGCAATGGCAGGTGGTTCTGGTTCAGTCTTCTGTGGGATCACTACTCCTTTCCCCTGGGTCCTGGTACACATAAGATTTTGTGTGTTCCCTCCAAGAGTGGAACCTCTGTTCCCCCAGTCCTGATTGCAAATCAAATCCTGCTGGCCCTTAACAGCAGATGCCCTAGGAATTCTTAGACTCTTTGCTGGCTTGCTAGGCTGGGAAGACAGATGGCTCAGAACCTTCACAACAGTGAGAGATTACCTGCAGTTATAATTGTTCTCCAATTTGTAGGTCACTTACCTGGCAGGTATCTGATTTTATCACGATTTCACCCCTCCTATTGTCTGATAGAAGCTTATTCTTTGTCTTTGGGCATGCAATATCTTTTTTTTGGTGGGTTCCAGGATCTTTCTGTCAATGGTTGCTCAACAGTCAGTTGTGATTTCAGTGGTCTTGTAGGAAGGGCAGAGGGCACATACTCTTACTCCATTATCTTGAACCAATTTGGAGCCTTATTTCTCTTCAACAAATGATCTTTTGGAATTGGCAGTATTCCAAGTTTCTGGTATGTTATATTACACAAGAGTGCATGTCCTTGACCATTGGTTTTTGTTTGAGTAAAACCATCTTACACTTATGTCTTAGAAAAGTTATCTCACCCAAATCATGTTTACACATATTTTTTTGAGAATCAATTTAATGCAACAAATATCTATTGAATACCAGCTATAAGCTCAGTTCTATGAAGTCAGAAGAGGAATTAAGATCTCAGTTACTGGAAACCATGACTGTGGATGCACAATAGGAATCAAATTATCACATAATACTGATGATGCCACTTGTGGGAAATCTGATGATTTTTACCTGGAGCCGAGGTTCACTTTTTATGGGATATGGGAGACAGGCTTGTGGGATGGAAAGTCTAAAAGAGTTTCTAGGCTCAGAGAACCTAATTCTCAAGATTCATGTCATTGCTTATAATGAAATTTTAAGACTTGTGGTGCCCAGATTTTCCAGGCAGCATTCTCTCTAATTATACTAATAGCTCCCTTGAGTCCTTGCAGGTTTTAGAAAGATAATGTTGAAACAGAAAAATAGATTATAAAAACAAGTTCACTTCACTGGTGTTATAACTCAGGGACAGAGTTGCTATAGCTCAGGGATAGAGCATTTGACTACAGATCAAGAGGTCCCTGGTTCAAATCCAGCTGCCCCCTGAATATTCTTCTTGATTTAGAAAAATATGGATTGATTTAGATTTTTATCTTCTGTAGTTCATGACTTGTTGAATAGTGTCTTTTGTGTGTATGCCAGAGGGCAGACTAGGTTCTTTACATTAACTTTTTCCATCTCTCACCAAAATTTTAGAAGACACATTATATCAGTTTTGCACAAGGAGTCTGAGACTTGGAGATACTACAAAGCACAGGTTCAGGATCTGAATTCTGAACATAGCTCTCAAAGACTTTATTCTACTCTACATACTGTTTTCTTTCTGTTAAATTCTTTGCCACAAAACCCCACCTAGCAATGCTCCCAAGATGCTAGGACTGTCTATACACTTTTGGAACATTTTGGCTGCAGGGCAAACCTAGTAACTTAGTGGTGGTACCCACACTTTGCAATGTCCTGGGGACAGTCAAGGAATATTGTCCTTTTCCACAAAACACTGCTTAGGATAAACATGAACTGGCTTAAAGTTTAGGAAATGGCACTCTTTTCTTGCTCTAAAGCTTGTGGATTTTCTACTACCTTTCTACCTCAAGTTCATTTCTTGCAGTAAGCACCCACCATGGGTGCCTACATTTCAGACCCAGGCTGGGGTCAGAGGTCATGCTTTGTTTAGGTTTAACTCCTGCCTAAAGCACAAGAACTGCTGCATAGTAAAATCAGTTTGAATGGCATACACTAAGAACCTACTATGTGCCAAAATTATGCAAGATATGAACCCAGAAGTGAATGAGACATAGCCTCTGGACTCAGTGTGCTCTCAGCTAGGAAGCAAACCTGTGAAACTTCACTTTCACTTTTCACTTTCATGCATCGGTGAAGGAAATGGCAACCCACTCCAGTGTTCTTGCCTAGAGAATCCCAGGGATGGAGGAGCCTGGTGGGCTGCCGTCTATGGGGTTGCACAGAGTCGGACATGACAGAAGTGACTTAGCAACAGTACTGAGCTGAGCCAGCTACAATAACACAGAGGGGACAGTAACTACCTTTGTCCACAGGAAAGAGGTTACAGGAGGCTTCCCAGAGGAGCTGATGGTAAGGCAGCATCTCAAAGAAGAACAATATGTTATCAGAGGGAGGGTGGAGTAGAGGCAAGGGTATGGGGAGTGGCAGAGGCTAGAGCCAGATGGATGCAGTTGGAGGCAACTGGAGCACAACATGTGACATGGGGAGTATCAGAAGAGGAGGCTTAAACTGAGCGAGCAGACAGGGATAACAATGTAGGAAATCTATGTTGTGCTAAGAGGTTTGAAATTTATCACGAAGGTCTTTAAACAGGAGTGGCCTAAATACACCTGGGTTTCACACAACTCCCTTGGGAGCCACAGGGGATGGATTTGAGGAGTGGAGGCTGGGAAGCCATTTAAGAGGTGGTGTCACTGTGTTCAGGGGTGAGGATGGATGTAAGTGATGTCAAAGATAAATTAACAGTACCCGGTGATTAACTGGAACTGAGGAAGAGAGGTTGAAAGAAGCCCAGAATTCTTTTAGATATTTTGGCTCAATGACTGAGTACACAGAGGTGTCATCAACCAAGACAGGGCAGAGGCTGATCAGATGGTTAAATAAGCAGGCCCAGCACCCAGCTCTGAGCCCACACTGAAATCCTGGCCCCATCAACCCCCAGCTATGTGGTCACTTTGTGCCTCAGTGACACAAATTTGCGATTTTCTCAATCTCAAATTCTGTATGAACACAATAATATTTGTTTTGTGGGATTTTAAAGTGATGATTCATTTAGAAGTTATGGCTAGAACTTTTAGTATCATTCTTGAGACATAGAAAGTGTTTAGTAAATATAGACTATTATTGTTATAACAAAGCAAAATAATGGGAGATGCAGATTTGGGCAGAAAGACAGGTTTAGTTTGGGGCATACTGGGTTTGCAATATGAGGTTTCTGTAAAACCACAGAGTGGAGAGGTTGGGAAGGACGTCTGCAGCCCTCAGGGAGATGTGAGCTGGGGCTCTGGGAACTGTGAGCTCCTTAGCTTCAGAGCAGTCTCGTCAGGGAGAATTTGCTGCATTGTCAGAGATTCCCTTGACCTTTCTTCTCATCTTGGAGACACATAAGATTTAAGATTCTCAGACTGAAACTCAAAGAACTAGAAATCAGTGGTGAAGTTTTGATTTTTTTAACTGTTTTTCCCAGCTGTAAAATGGGACGGTTCACTTGAATGAGATTCCCTTGAAAATCTGATGAAATCATGCACCATATACAATACACGCATAATGTACAATATTTGCCTGTAATGCAGTATTTAACACAAGCATCTGAAGTCCAGTTGTGGATACCCAGTTAAGATCCCCTCCATGTCCATGATACTTAGAATACTCATCAATGTGCCCAGAGATTTATGGGCAGTAGCACACTTTTAAATACTGGCTATTAGACTGAGAATACAGCACTTTTCATATTGGGAACAGCAAGAAGTGATGTGGCTTGAAGGGAATCAGGAATAAAGTTAAATCCAGGAGGAATGTCAGCCATAAAGGCATTTAGGAGTATGATGTAACTCAGAAAAGTTGAATAAGTCCTTGTAGGGGTCACATTATCACTAGGGGGTATAGCTCAGTGGAAGAGCATTTGACTGCAGATCAAGAGGTCCCTGGTTCAAATCCAGGTGCCCCCTATTCATTTCTTTTGCTCTTCCTGGCAGCTTTATTAAAAGGTTGGATCTAAAGTGAGGGAGGCAAGGTGCCTAGGGCTCAAAATTTAAGAAGGCAGTAACTCTCAGGTTCATGGAGGCACCTTGGCTTATTAATTTCCTCACAGTAGAACTAAATGTTCATATAAACTCATCCTGTCTGCACCAGAGACACACATGCACACTCAGAGACACATTCATACACATGCCCACACCCTATGTCCCCCAACTACACATGTACGCACACACCAAAAGACTAAAGCACACACTGCAAACATTGCTCACAATGTCCTATATATTGTCCACAATTGTCCTATACATTGCTCCGGGTCTTATATATTCAAGTTTTAGTACCAGAACTTCCTTTCTTTCTTCCTACAAACTGCTTATCTTTTAGTAATTATAGATTTATAGAAGGGTTGAAAAGATACTATAGAGAGGCTCCTCATACCCTTTACTCAACATCCCCTAATGTTGATTGCTTATGTAACCATTTCTCAAAATTATAAAATAAACCAATGCAGCACTATTAACCAAACCATAGACTTCATCAATTTTTCCATCGGTGTCTTTTTCCTGTTCAAGCATTCAATCCAGGATTCCACATTGCATCTAGTTGTAATGTCCTCTTAGTCTCTATCAACCTCCAATAGTTGATCAGCCTTTCCTTGTGATTTTTTTTTTTTTATGGTTGAAGTATAGTTGATTTACAATGTTGTGTTAATTTCTGATGTATGGCAAAATGATTCAGTTATACATGTATATATATCCTCATTCATATTCTTTTTCATTATGGTTTATCAGAGGACATTGAATATAGTTCCCTGTGTATAAAGTAGGATCTTGTTGTTTATCCATTCTCTCTCTCTCTCTATATATATATATACACATATATATTCTATATAGTATATAAAATATATATATTCTATATAATAGTTTGCATTTGTTGACCCCAAACTCCCAGTCCATCCTTCCCCTAACCCCTTTCCTCTTTGGCTGTGAACACAGGGGTGCATATACCTTTTTAAATTAGAGTTTTGTCCAGATATATGCCTGGGGTCATGTGGTAGCTCTATTTTTAGTTTTTTGAGAAACCTCTCTACTGTTCTCCATAGTGGCTATATCAGCTTACATTCTCGCCAACAGTGTAGGAGGGTTCCCTTTTCTCTCTTTGTGGGTTTTTTGTACACCTAAAACTGTTTAAAATTCCTGGCCAGAAATTTTTTAGAATACCTCTCACTTTGGGTTTGTCTGATGTTTTCTCATCATTAGACTGGGGTTATGTACTTTGTGAAAGAAGATCACAAAGATGTTGTGTCCTTTTAGTCACGTCTTTCTAGGGCCAGAGGGAAAACGCTGCAGCAATTTACTGCTAGTGAGAGACACAAAGCAGAACAAGGCTCATTGCTTGGAGAACCTCTTTGGGTTTTGGTGGCAGTACATTTGAGTTTGTTTCTCTGGTATATTTATTAGAAAAAGATAACCTATAAGATTGTCAAGGTTTTTTTTGTTTGTTTGTTTTTGTAGATCCCAAGGCAAGAAAAGAGTCCACACTCAGCTGTGATGAGCAGTAGAGATTTGTATCTTCTTCCTGAAAGTCCTGATTCAAGTCTTGTGGCCTCTGTCCCTCTTGTAACTATGTCATCTAGCAAAATGTGGTCCCTAGCATCACCACACTAGTTTATAGCTGCCTTAGCTCAGGAATGACATACATCACTTCTGTTCATAGTTCACCAGACAGAACTAGTCATGTGGTCCCAAACTTCATTGCGCTGGAGGTTGGGAAAGGTAAGAAAGCATTTGGAAACTAGGTAAATATGCTTTTTATTTTTATTTTTTTGCCATAACCCATCTTATCTATTCCAATATGTAAACTTATATAGTATGTGCTGTGCTCAACAGTGTCCAACTCTTTGCGACCCTCTGAACTGTAACCCAGCAGGCTCCTTTGTCATTGGGATTTTTCAGGCAAAAATATTGGAGTGGGTTGCCATTTCCTCCTACAGGGGATCTTCATGACCCATGGATGGAACCCATGTCTCCTGCGTCTCCTGCATTGTAGGAGGATTCTTTACTACTGAGCCATTGGAGAAGCCCCTATGGACACTTCAGTTCAGTTCAGTCACTCAGTCGTGTCCGACTCTTTGCGACCCCATGAATCGCAGCACGCCAGGCCTCTCTATCCATCACCATCTCCCGGAGTTCACTCAGACACACGTCCATCAAGTCCGTGATGCCATCCAGCCATCTCATCCTCGGTCGTCCCCTTCTCCTCCTGCCCCCAATCCCTCCCAGCATCAGAGTCTTTTCCAATGAGTCAACTCTTCGCATGAGGTGGCCAAAGTACTGGAGTTTCAGCTTTAGCATCA
>SJYX01000366.1:79082-114259 GCA_006410675.1 Oreotragus oreotragus
TATGCAGAGTACATCATGAGAAATGCTGGACTGGAAGATGCACAAGCTAGAATCAAGATTGCTGGAAGAAATATCAATAATCTCAGATATGCATATGACACCACCCTTATGGCAGCAAGTGAAGAGGAACTAAAGAGCTTCTTGATGAAAGTGAAAGAGGAAAGTGAAAAAGTTGGCTTAAAGCTCAACATTCAGAAAACGAAGATCATGGCATCCAGTCCCATCACTTCATGGGAAATGGAGAAACAGTGGAAACAGTGTCAGACTTTATTTTTGGGGGCTCCAAAATCACTGCAGATGGTGACTGCATCCATGAAATTAAAAGATGCTTACTCCTTGGAAGGAAAGTTATGACCAACCTAGATAGCATATTGAAAAGCAGAGACATTACTTTGCCAACAAAGATCCATCTAGTCAAGGCTATGGTTTTTCCAGTAGTCACGTATGGATGTGAGAGTTGGACTGAGAAGAAACCTGAGTGCTGTAGAATTGATGTTTTTGAACTGTGGTGTTGGAGAAGACTCTTGAGAGTCCCTTGGACTGCAAGGAGATCCAACCAGTCCATTCTAAAGGAGATCAGTCCTGGGTATTCTTTGGAAGGAATGATGCTAAAGCTGAAACTCCAGTACTTTGGCCACCTCATGCAAAGAGTTGACTCATTGGAAAAGACTCTGATGCTGGGAGGGATTGGGGGCAGGAGAAAAAGGGGACGACAGAGGATCAGATGGCTGAATGGCATCACCGACTTGATGGACATGAGTTTGAGTGAACTCTGAGATTTGATGATGGACAGGGAGGCCTGGCCTGCTGCAATTCACGGGGTCGCAAAGAGTCGGACACGACTGAGTGACTGAACTGAACTGAACTGAATGATGAATGATACTGATCATCTTTTCATGTGTTTGTTAGCCATCTGTATGTCTCTTTGGAGAAATGTCTGTTTAGGTCTTTTGCACACTTTTTGATTAGGTTTATTGTTTTTCTGGTATTGAGTTGTATTACCTGCTTGTATATTTTAAAAATTAATCCTTTGTCAGTTGTTTCTTTGATGTTATCTTTTCCATTTCCGGGGGTTGTATTTTCACCTTGTTTGTAGTTTCCTTTGCTGTGCGAAAGCTTTTAAGTTTAATTAAGTCCCACATGTTTACTTTTGTTTTTATTTCCATTACTCTAGGAGGTAGGTCATAGAGAATCTTGCTATGATTTATGTCATAGAGTGTTGTGCCTAAGTTTTCCTCTAAGAGTTTTATAGTTTTTGGTCTATTTAATCCATTTTGAATTTATTTTTGTGTATGGTGTTAGGAAGTGTTCTAATTTCATTCCTTTATATGTAGCAGTCAAGTTTTCTCAGCACCATTTATTGAAGAGGGTATATTTTTCCCATTGTATATTCTTGCCTCCTTTGTCAAAAATAAGGTACCCGTAGGTGCATGGGTTTATCTCTAGGCTCTCTATCTTGTTCCATTTGTCTGTATTTCTGTTTTTTTGCCAGTACCATACTGTCTTGATTACTGTAGCTTTATGGTATAGTCTGAAGTCAGGAAAGTTGATTCCTCCAGGTCCAATCTTCTTTCTAAAGACTGCTTTGGCTATTCGGGGTCTTTTGTGTTTCCATATGATTTGTGAAACTTTTTGTTCTAGTTCTGTGAAAAATGTCATTGGTAATTTGATAGGGATCACACTGAATCTGTAGACTGCATTTTATATTGTAGTCATTTTTGCAATATTGATTCTTTCAACCCAGGAACATGGAATATCTCTCTATCTGTTTATGTCACCTTTGATTTCTTTCATCAGTGTCTTATAATCTTCTGTATACAGTTTTTTTTTTTTTATCCTTAGATAGGCTTATTCCTAGGTTTTACTCTTTTTGTTGCAACAGTAAATAGGACTGATTCCTTAATTTCTCTTTCTGATTTTTCATTGTTAGATTATAGGAATGCCAGTGATTTCTGTGTATTGACCTTGTATCCCATGACTTTACTAAATTTACTGATTAGCTCTAGTAATTTTCTGATAGTTCCTTTTGAGTTTTTTATGTATAGTATCATGTCATCTGCAAACAGTGAGAGCTTTACTTCTTTTCTGATCTGGATTCCTTTTATTTCTTTTTCTTCTTTAATTNTTTTTTTTTTTTTTATCCTTAGATAGGCTTATTCCTAGGTTTTACTCTTTTTGTTGCAATGGTAAATAGGACTGATTCCTTAATTTCTCTTTCTGATTTTTCATTGTTATTATATAGGAATGCCAGTGATTTCTGTGTATTGACCTTGTATCCCATGACTTTACTAAATTTACTGATTAGCTCTAGTAATTTTCTGATAGTTCCTTTTGAGTTTTTTATGTATAGTATCATGTCATCTGCAAACAGTGAGAGCTTTACTTCTTTTCTGATCTGGATTCCTTTTATTTCTTTTTCTTCTTTAATTGCTACAGCTAGGACTTCTAAAACTATGTTGGATAATAATGGTGAGAGTGAACACACTTGTCTTGTTCCTGGTGTTACAGGGAGTGCTTTCAGTTTTTTTTTACCATTGAGAATAATGTTTGCTGTTGGCTTATCATATATGGCCTTTACCATGTTGAGGTAGGCTCCTTCTATGCCCATTTTTTGAAGCAGTTTATCATAAATGGGTGCTGAATTTTGTCATAAGCTTTTTCTGCATCTATTGAGATGATCGTATGGTTTTTAATGTTTCAATTTGTTTATATAGTGTATCACATTGATTTATTTGCATATATTGAAGAATCCTTGCATCCCTGGAATAAACCCAACTTGATCACAGGGTATGAGCTTTTTAACGTGCTGTTGAATTCTCTTTGCTAGAATTTTGGTGAGTATTTTTGCATCTATGTTCATCAGTGATAATGGCCTGTAGTTTTCTTTTTCTGTGTTATCTTTGTCTGGTTTTGATATCAGGGTGATGTTGCCCTCATAGAGGGAGTTTGGAAGTGTTCCTTCTGCAATTTTTTGAAAGAGTTTTAGAAAGACAAGCATTAGCTCTTCTCTGAATGTTTGATAGAATTTCCCTGTGTAGCCATCTGGCCCCAGGTGGTTTTTTTGGGGGGGAGGGGGGTTAGATTTTTTATTACAGTTTTGATTTCAGTACTTGTAATTGGATTGTTCATAATTTCTGTTCCTTCCTGGTTCAGTCTTGGAAGACTGAACTTTTCTAAGAATCTATCCATTTCTTCCAGGTTGTCCATTTTATTGTCATATAGTTACTCATAAAAGTCCCTTATAATCCTTTGTATTTCTGCATTGTCTGTTGTAATTGCTCCTTTTTCAGTTTTGATTTGGTTGATTTGATTCTTTTTTTTTTCTTGATAAGTCTGGCTAAAGGTTTGTCAATTTTGTTGATTTTCTCAAAGAACCAACTTTTAGTTTTATTAATCTTTACTATTGTTTCCTTCATTTCTTTTTCATTTATTTCTGGTATGATCTTTGTGATTTCTTTCCTCCTGATAACTTTTGGGGTTTTTTGCTCTTGCTTTTCCATTTATTTTAGGTATAAAGTTAGGTTGTCTATTAAATGTTTTTCTTGTTTCTTGAGGTAGAATTGTATTGCTATACATTTCCCTCTTAGAACTGCTTTTGCTGCATCCTATAGGTTTTGAGTCGTTGTGTTTTCATTGTCATTTGTTTCTAGATTTTTTTAAAAAATTTCCCTTTTGATTTCTTTAGCAACCTGCTCATTATTTAGAAGTGCATTATTTACTCTCCATGATTTTTTTTTTCATCCTGGGTGCCAGGAATATAAAACAGAGTGGATATATTTAACCATAACATACTGTGATTCATCAAACAGCACAAACTTTCATTTCATGGAGTTTATCTGTTGACATTGATTTAAACTATCATTTGTTTTATCATGTGGGAACATAAGTTATGTGGTTAAAAATATAAGGATTTTGAACTAATGTTGATGCAAGTTGTGTTGTCTTATCGTATTGTTTTTCAAAGTGCTGCCAGTTTAAAAGGGAAGCATTATGTTTACAAATATGTTTTGAAATGTTTGCCAAAATTTTGGTGGTATCTTTAATAAAGATGTTTGTCTCCAGGAAAAAAAAAAAAATTTCCCTTTTGATTTCTTTAGCAACCTGCTCATTATTTAGAAGTGCATTATTTACTCTCCATGTGTTTACATTTTTTTTACAGTTGTTTTTTCTTATAATTGATATCTAGTCTCATAGTGTTGTGGTCAGAAAAGATGCTTGATCTGATTTCAGTTTTTTTACATTTACTGAGATTTGATTTGTGACCCAAGATGTGGTCTATCCTGGAGAAGGTTCCTGTGCATTTGAGAAGAACATGTATTCTTCTGCATTTGGATGCAATGCCCTGACGATATCAGTGAGATCCTTCTGGTCTCATGTGTCATTTAAGGCTTGTGTTTCCTTATTAATTTTATGTTTTGATGATCTGTTCATTGGTGTAAGTGGGGTGTTAATATCTCATACTATTACTGTATTACTGTCAATTTCTCCTTTTATGTCTCTTAGTATTTTGTCTTATGTATTGAGGTGCTCCTATGCTGGGTGCAAAGATATTTACAATTGTTATGTCTTCCTCTTGAATTGATCCCTTGATGATTATGTAGTGTCCTTCCTTGTCCCTTGTAATATTCTTTATTTTAAGGTCTATTTTGTCTATTATGAGGATTGTTATTCCATCTTTCTTTTGATTTCCATTTGAATGAAATATATTTTCCCATCCTCTCACTTTCAGTCTATATGTGTCTTTAGGTATGACTTGGGTTTCTGTAGATAGCATATATATGGGTCTTGTTTTTGTATCCATTCAGCCAGTCTGTGTCTTTTGGTTGGAGCATTTAGTCCATTTACATTTAAAGTAATTAATGATATATATGTTCCTATTTCCATTTTCTTGTTTGTTTTTATAGATATTTTTCTTCTCTTGTATTTCCTGACTATATAAATCCCTTTAACATTTGTTGTAAATCTTGTTTGGTGGTACTAAACTCTCTTAACTTTTGCTTGTCTGTAAAGCTTTTGATTTCTCCATCAATTTTGAATGAGATTCGTCTGGCCTGCAGTTTCTGCTGAATGATCAGCTGTTAAACATGTTGGGTTTCCTTTGTATGTTGCTTGTTGCTTTTCCCTTGCTGCTTTTTAATATTCTTTGTGTTTAACCTTTGTTAGTTTGATTAGCATATGTCCTGGTGTGTGTCTCCTTGGGTTTATCCTGTATGGGTCTCTTTGTGCTTCTTGATTATTTCCTTTCCCATGTTGGGGAAATTTTCAACTATAATCTCTTTAAAGATTTTCTCATACCCTTTCTTTTTCTCTTCTTCTATGGGACCCCTGTAATTCGAATGTTGGTACATTTAACATTGCCCCAGAAGTCTCTTAGATTATCCTCAGCTCTTTTCATTCTTTTTACTTTATTCTGCTGTTTAGCAGTTATTTCCACCATTCTATCTTCAGGTTCACTTATCCATTCTTCTGCCTCAGATAATCCACTGTTGATTCCTTCTAGAGTATTTTTAATTTCAGTAACTGTGTTGTTTGTCTCTAACTGTGTTTGTATCAGTTCAGTTCAGTTCAGTCGCTTAGTCGTGTCTGACTCTTTGTGAGTTTATACTTTATTTCTTCTAGGTTTTTGTTAATTGAGTCTTGCATTTTCTCCATTCTATTTTTGAGATTTTGGATCATCATTACTATCATTATTCTGAATTCTTTTTCAGGTAGTTTGCCTATTTCCTCTTCATTTATTTGGACTTGTGTGTTTCTAGGTTGTTCCCTCATTTGTGCAGTATTTATCTGCCCCCCCGCCTTTTTAACTTATTGTGTTTGAGGTCTTCTTTTTCCAGGCTACAAGGTTTAATTCTTTCTTTCTTTTGGTTTCTGCCCTCATAAATTTGTGTTTTCAAACCTTTTGCTTCTGACATATCACCTTCTCCTTCTGGTGCATCAACTGAATATACTGTGAGATGGTGAAACTCACAGAGTGAAGGACAATCCAGGAAAAATGTGAACAAAGTCTGAAAGCTGTGATTACAACCTTCCATGAGTGTTGAATGAAGTTGCATGGTTCCACGGTGATGCTGATGAACATTTATTGGAAGGTTTTCGTGCTTCAGGTGTTAATGAGCATTCTCACTTTAATTCATACTAACCCTTTGTCCTGTTTTACATGTAAATAAAACTAGGCTCCTAGTTCAGCTTGCCCAGAATCTCACAGTTACTGTGTGGTAACACCAGGACTGGGCTTCCCTGATGGGTCAGTGTTTAAGAATCCATCTGCTGATGCAGGAGACTAGGGTTCAATCCATGAGTTGGGAAGATCCCTTGGAGAAGGAAATGGCAACCCACTCCAGTTTTCTTGCCTGAGAAATCCCATGGACAGAAAAGTCTGATGGGCTACAGTCCATGGGGTTGAAAAAGAGTTGGACACAACTTAGTGACTAAACAACAATACTAGGATTGCTAGGTGGGCTATAGTCCACGGGGTCACAAAGAGTCGGACATGACTGAGTAACTAAGCGTAGCACAACCTGCCTCCCAGAACGGAACCCTAATGAAAGCCTTGCTATACTGTATGGTCTGAGAACCAGTAACATCAGACTCACCTAGGAATTTTTTAAAAATGCAGACTTTCAAGCTCAACCCTAGACTTGTTGAATTAGAATCCGCATTTTAGTAATAGCATAAGTGATTCCAATGCACTGAAAGGTTCATGAAAAACTAACAAGCAAGGCACTTAAAATGCAGTGAAATTACATTTCAGCTGCTATGGGAGCTGGTGAAGATATTTTTTCTCTTTGGTGTTTGTTTTCACAGTGTGAGGCAGCCCAGTTAGTCTGATGAGTAAGCATCAGTTTGAGTAAGCAAATAACAATTTTTTAAAAAAAACCTCTCAAGTTCATGTCTCCAAACCTAAAGAAGGATGCCACAGTGTACTTTAAATAGCAATTATTTGCCTCCTGGGGGCTAAAACATTTGCTGACTTCATTTTTTATCATCTCTGAGTTCTGCAGGTCCAGGGTGATTATTATAGAGAGAGTTATTAAACTACAATACTCTCTCTTACATCAGATGCTGGTATTAGGTATATTTTGGACACTGCAATCGTCACACAAGGAGAGAGAATCCTGATTACTGTACTTATAAAAAGACGCTTATTCACAGAAGAGTGTCTTTACCCTAGGTCCTTGTGGGCTGCTACTCTATGTCTAAGCTCCAGAGTATATAGTTTTGGTTAAATCAGGAATAGAACAAATAGAAAATGACTCATACCCTAGCATTTCTCATGGACATTTGCATTAAAATTATTTGGTACTGGCTAAACATATAGATCTTTGGGCCCTACGAGGAAAATTAGAGTCTCTAGGGGTGATATTTAGAAATTTTCATTTCTAACTAGCTCGCCAGGCAGTTCTTACATAAACTAATAGTTGAGAATTGCTATTATTTATAGTCAGACTGACCGTGTTTTCATATGGATAGGGAGTCAGAAAAAGAGAGCAATATAATGATGTGCCTAAAACTTCAGTGCCCCGTGTATAATAAGTTTTCATTTCCATGTATGTATATACATATATATGATTATGTATATATAATGAAAGGTGTGATTATATTAATAGATAAAGAAAAGCCTAATACATATGGTCTACTTTTCAGCAGAGCCTTCTATATCCATAGAATCTAATAAAGGCTGGGCTAGCTGATTTTGAGTGGCTGCATATGAGGTAGGCAAGTAAGTGCCAAATGTTTAAGCAGTTAAACTTAAGAATATCTCTCTTGTGATGTTGACCATTTGTCACCAAACACACCAACTCCACAGAATTTTCCTAGAATTTATTTTTTATTTTTAATTTCATAATATGTATTTTATTAAAGTATCATTGACTTAATGTTTCAGGTATACAGCAAGGCGATTCAGTTATTCATATACATGTATTATTTTTCAGATTATTTTTAATTATAGGATATTAAAAAATCTTAACTATAGTTCCGTGTACTATGGAATAAATCTTTGTTACTTGTTGCATATCTATAAATTTTACTAAAATTTAGAGTTAAGGCACCTGGCTGAGTTCTTTGAAAGACCTGATATGTTGCAAACTGCCAGAAGAGGGCAGCAGAGAGCTGCCAAAAGGCGCTTAGAGGCCCAGTGAGCCAAGGTAGATGTTGGGACAGCAGTCCAAACTGGCTCCTCCAGCAGTTTGCCGAGGACACAACCAATCTGGACAGACTGAAGCTTAGTGAATCTGAGCAAAGCAGTTACTTCTCATGAAAAGAGGCAAAGGCTAGGCTAGTGTGTGGAGGAAAGAAGATGAAGTCAGAAAGGCAAGCAATCAGGAGTGGGGTGAGAGGTGGGTGTGTCACAGTAGACTGGTCAGGGAGCCCCAGATTCTCCTGAGGTAATTATCCTGATTTCTAGCATTTTAGAAGCCACTGCCTTGATAAGATCAGGAAACAAAAGGACTCTTGGTGGAGATCATCTCCTAACTAGATGATTAAGAAAAACCTGGAACCTAATCGCTTCTTCCAGAACCCATTTGGTAGTGAGATCTTCATTTTTTTTTTTTTTTGAAGATGAAAAAAAAAAGGAATACAGGATAGTACATGATTAAATATTGCAATACAATCAATTCTTTCTCAACAAACTTCAATGAAGGGGGAGATCCATGAAGGCTGGAATAGCCAAGGAAGGCTTCTTTAAGGAAATGAAAGTTGATCTGAGCCATAATGGACACACAGTTTAGAAAGTGAGCCAAGGGAAACAACTTCAGACTGTTTGCAGGCCTGGGGGACACCACTTGTGTATCAGGGTGCCTGGAGCTTGCAGTGAGCTGCAGCATAAAAATACCTATTTGATCTTTGTCAAACATTTTTATTTGATGGTCTCCCTTATGTTCCGAAGGAACAGGATCCAGCTTCTTTAAGCAGTGGGAGTGTATCATTCATTAAGAGGAAGTAAACATTAAAGTCATATATATCTGAAACAGGGAGCTCACAATGAGCGTTTGGTCAAGAGGATATATTCCCGATTTTCCCAGTTGGGGCACCACAACTATGACTCTACAAATAAGTAGGATCTCCTCAGTTCATGTCTAGATATAGAAGATTATGCCAAGAATTTTATAAGCATGATAAAAGGTTTTATTGAACTTGCCTTGTGGTCCAGTGGTTAAGAATCTGCCTTACAGTGTGAGGGACATGAGTTCCATTCCTGGTTGGGGAAAAAGGGTTGTATTGATAATTTCATATTCTGTGCTAAGAACCAGGCACAGTCAACTATACACTTACACATTAAAGGATGCAGAGGTCCATCTTTCATCCACTAACAAGCTTGCAATTTCCCCCCTTACAACTGCATTCTACAGAGTAATTACAATGTTCAGTTCAGTTCAGTCACTCAGTCATGTGCTACTCTTTGTGACCCCATGAATTGCAGCACTCCAGACCTCCCTGTCCATCACCAACTCCCAGAGCCTACTCAAACTCATGTCCATTGAGTTGGTGATGCCATCCAACCATCTCATCCTCTGTCGTCCCCTTCTCTTCCTACCCCCAATCTTTCCCATCATCAGGGTCTTTTCCAATAAGTCAGCTCTTCGCATCAGGTGGCCAAAGTATTGGAGTTTCAGCTTCAACATCAGTCCTTGCAATGAACACCCAGGACTGATCTCTTTAGAATGGACTGGTTGGATTTCCTTGTAGTCCAAGGAACTCTCAAGAGTCTTCTCCAACACCACAGTTCAAAAGCATCAATTCTTCAGCGCTCAGCTTTCCTTCTAGTCCAACTCTCACATGACCACTGGAGAAACCACAGCCTTGACAATAGACAGACCTTTGTCAACAAAATAGTGTCTCTGCTTTTTAATATGCTGAAAGTTCCAGAAAAAACATCTATTTCTGCTTTATTGACTATGCCAAAGCTTTTGACTGTGTGGATCCCAATAAACTGTGGAAAATTCTGAAAGAGATGCGAATACCAGACCACCTGACCTGCCTCTTGAGAAACCTGTATGCAGGTCAGGAAGCAACAGTTAGAACTGGACATGGAACAACAGACTGGTTCCAAATAGGAAAAGGAGTACNCTTGAGTTTTCTGAGTCGTGTCAGGCTTGGATGCCACCATTCTCAAAACAATGCCTGCTGGAAGCTAGTGAAGAATCTAAGCTACTCCATTTCATTAACAGAAAAACTCCATTTTGTAAGGTTTCGGGAAAAGAGCCTTTGGAAATCCCCTGACCTCACCCCAACACCCACGAGCCAGTTGGACCCCAGACCAGAATCTCCTGACTTAACGTTCAGGAACTTGTGGTCTACCTAGGTAACAGGGACTAATCAAAAACCAACACACAACCCTTTGAAAGAAAGTGACCAATCAGACGTCCCCCTACCTAGAAATTTTTTTTTTCATGAACATTCCCTATATAAGCAATGTAATACAATACCCGGGGCTCTTCCCTATAGCTGCAGTGTTGGTAACGGTGGTAGCCCCAGCTCGAGCTTGGTAATAAAGACTCTCCTGTTTTTGCATCAGATATCGGCTCCCTGGTGGTCACTGGGAGATTTCGCGACTTGGGCATAACACTAGTAACCTTACGCTGGACTGGAAGAAACACAAGCTGGAATCAAGATTGCTGGGAAAAATATCAATAACCTCAGATATGCAGATGACACAACCCTTATGGCAGAAAGTGAAGAGGAACTAAAAAGCCTCTTGATGAAAGTGAAGGATGAGAGCGAAAAAGTTGGCTTAAATCTCAACATTCAGAAAACGAAGATCATATCATCTGGTCCTATTACTTCATGGGAAATAGATGGGGAAACAGTGGAAACAGTGTCAGACTTTATTTTTTTGGGCTCCAAAATCACTGCAGATGGTGACTGCAGCCATGAAATTAAAAGACGCTTACTCCTTGGAAGAAAAGTTATGACCAACCTGGATAGTATATTCAAAAGTNGCTTGGGGCTGGTGCACTGGGATGACCCAGAGGGATGGTTTGGGGAGAGAGGTGGGAGGGGGTTCAGGAAGGGAACACATGTATACCCGTGGTGGATTCATGTTGATATATGGCAAAACCAATACAATATTGTAAAGTAATTAGCCTCCAATTTAATTAAATAAATTTATATTAAAAAATAAATGGTGCTGAGGAATTAATGTTTGTTCTCCACAGGTACATGCACATACACACAAATAATTCTTTTGCTCTGACATGTTTGGAGGCACTGCAGAGACATTACTTTGCCGACTAAGGTCCATCTAGTCAAGGCTATGGTTTTTCCTGTGGTCATGTATGGATGTGAAAGTTGGACTGTGAAGAAAGCTGAGCACCGAAGAATTGATGCTTTTGAACTGTGGTGTTGGAGAAGACTCTTGAGAGTCCCTTGGACTGCAAGGAGATCCAACCAGTCCATTCTGAAGGAGATCAACCCTGGGATTTCTTTGGAAGGACTGATGCTAAAGCTGAAACTCCAGTACTTTGGCCACCTCATGCAAAGAGTTGACTCATTGGAAAAACTCTGATGCTGGGAGGGGTTGGGGGCAGGAGGAGAAGGGGACGACCGAGGATGAGATGGCTGGATGGCATCACGGACTCGATGGACGTGAGCCTGAGTGAACTCTGGGAGATGGTGATGGACAGGGAGGCCTGGCGTGCTGTGATTCATGGGGTCGCAAAGAGTCAGACACGACTGAGCGACTGAGAGACTGAACTGAACTGAACTGATGTACCCGATGCGTCAGTTCAGCTGTGTTTGTTTGTGCTCACTTTCCATTCCTCTCCAGTTCTATACTTTACATCCCATAGCTTTATATGCTAACCTCTAGCTCCCTCAACTTCTGCCCACCAATATTATCTACTCCTATTGAAATGCTAGCTATTCTTCAGTGGGTAGTATTTCTCAGCCTGCCCAGTTGAAAACGGTTTCTTCCTCACTGCTGTCAGAGGCAGTTTGGTTGGTGTTCGTCTTGCAGTGCTGCTCACATTCTGCCTTGGATTGTGGGTAGAGTACTTGTATCTCCTTTTTACTATATTGCAAACTTGTTGAAGGTAGTAATCACCTCTTTAAATAGCCACACAGATATAAAACGTCTGGCACAGTCCTTGGGTCATTGTATCTCATATTCTCATTGTATCGCATCCCTTCCCTTCCCTTTTCCTTTAGCAAGATGATTTCCTTATAGTATATGTTTACTAAGTGTATGTAAAGTAAATGAGTAATGGACATAGGAACTGTTGGAGGCGTTTGTTAATTTGTATTACTTTTCGGTCTAGATAGACAAACTTAGAAAAAAGTACCTGGAAGCACTTAGACTGCAGAATGGAGATATTTTATCTTTCTTTGTCAACAATGACAATGCTAAGATCTTGGCCGCTTAGTTTTGGGATATTTTTGGAAGAAATGAGCATTTAATTGAGTATATAGGAGGCACAAAAATTTCTCCAGAGAACTAAGGAAGGACACAAATGGGGGTAATGTTCTCCTATTCTCATCAACTGTTTTCTTTAAACATAAGAAATGTTATCTTCTAACATAGCTCTAACATCTTTTAATTGCTTCAAATTTCTGTTTGATTCTGTTTGTTCATTATATCTTTAGATCAAACACAGCTTTACTTCCATAACTGTAATTCCAAGGAGATCAATATTTTTCATCAATTTTTATAGTGATTTCCCTTAGTGACAATTTCATTCTATATGTTTTGCTTGTTTTAGGTGATAGGGTTATCCTATGAATGTTTATAACCCTTTGGATCACTTTCCAGTTCCTTGAATTGAGATTAAGTTTCCTTCAATTCCATCTTGATGTGTAACCTTGGCGTTGCAAGGTCCCTCCTGTAAAACATCAACTTAATTGGATAGGGATCACTCATCCATGTAGTTTTCTTATAAACATCCCTTATACAACTGGATGCAATTTCTTCAGAAATCCAGGAGGATTCTACCTGGGAAAGAAATCTCTTCCAGATATACCGTTGAGATTATGTTCCAGTATTATGATATAAAACTACGAAACAGTCATGTTCTGATGTTGACTAGGCAGTCATGGCCACGATAGCAAACTTAAATTCACATTAAAAAAAAACCCCAACTTTAAAAATGCTTTCAATTGTCTAAATGTTTCTTAACATCCAGATGTTCGGCATTACCAGAACAAAACATCTGGATAGCAATAAAATGTTTTTAGTTATCACCAGCATATTTTGCTTCCTAAAAGACCCTATACGAGTCTCAAAGATATTATCAAATTTTTCTGATAATCACCTCCACAGTCAATGTAATCAAGGTCACAGAAATCTTCAACATGAATTGCTTTCCACTTTTGCACAAAAGTGGGCTCTCTGTTGTGGGCTCTCGCCCAGAGTGAATGTATAGTGTGTGCATTTCTTCTGAATGCACTGCATTCCAATCTCACAAGTGGAGACTTTAAATAGCAGCTTATCATTATGTCAAAATTCCTTAATGCTTTTACACCAGAAAGAAGGCATATAAGGAAAATAAGAAATCGAACTGCTCTTGACCATCACACTGCTATTTTTGTGGTTCACACAGTGACCTCTGAGAATCATGATTGTTCAGCTATACAAGATGGCTGGTATATTTAAAAGATGAGTTCTTTAGAAACTGGTTAAACAAAAGGATTCATTTGGAGCTAGTTCTAATGGCTTTCTGTTACATAATATCAGGACTGGAAAGCTATGCATATGCCCTGTGGCATTATATAAAAATAGCATCTCTCAGTGCAGCTTGATCACCAGGTAACGTTACTGAAGGTAGAGACAGTAACAAGCAACAGTAATTCGTGGCTGTGCAGCTTTAACAATGAAAACACCCTGAAGAGGCAACCTAGTGAACTCTCTTTAGTTAACAATCAGGCTCCTTTCATTCTTTTGAATTAGAAATTTCCAGAGGCAAAAAGAGGGAAAAGACCCACAAATATTTTGCCTCAATTAATTTGAACAGGATGCTGGAATGGATGTGTCAGACTTGACCATTATTAAACCTGGTATGTAATTACAGCAAAACATCTTGTAGGATCTTGAAGCAATCATTTTTATTTTTCATTCCTATTTGGTGACTAAAAATTACCATTTCAAATTTCAATGAGTAATTCACATCAGTTTTGGATACATAAGAAGTCACAGAGACCTAAAGATGGAATAAAAGTCTACAAAAGTACTCAGGTGGAGCTATTTGTGGTTCTTGACTAGGACACTTCAGTGTTGGCATTGCTGTATTTTGAGTAATACAAACTTGGTAAACAGAAAAATATGTATCCTTTATTGCTCCTCAATTTCATATACTGTGTAGTACCTTCAGGGGAAGGAGAGAGCATTTCAAATGAAGATGACCACAAATACCCACTTACTATTTGCATTCTAGATGACTTAAGAGAATGGAGCTCCTAGCCCTGGTTCCTTTTCAGAGAAGGGAAAGGTGAACGCAGAAGTAGGGAGAAACTTCAGAACGGCTAGGCAGCTGTGTCTAGCCATTTTAGGGGAGGGGTAAGGGACTAGACAGATGTGACTTGATGATAGGAGTGGCCACTTCATTGTTGTGTTTTAGCTGTTGTAGGATCTCTAAACTTCTGACTTCTGGAAGGGACTGCCCCAGAAAGAAGGGAAAGGTGAACGCAGAAGTAGGGAGAAACTTCAGGACCGCTAGGCAGCTGTGTCTAGCCATTTTAGGGGAGGGGTAAGGGACTAGACAGATGTGACTTGATGATAGGAGTGGCCACTTCATTGTTGTGTTTTAGCTGTTGTAGGATCTCTAAACTTCTGACTTCTGGAAGGGACTGCCCCAGAGTGGTAATACCCTGAGAGAAGGAGGAAACCATGTTGTCCTAAGAGTTCCAGTTCAGTTTTTCCAGACTACAGAGACAAAATGTTTGCTGGAGCAACGAAACTTTTGGGTGGTCATCCAAGATAAGCTGGAAAGCCTTCTGAGGTTCTTCAGTTGCTACTTATCATTCACCATAATTCTTATAATTATAGGTTTGTCTGATATGATCCTTGATCCATTATGCCCTTACATATATATCAATTTTTCTATTTTATAATTGTCCTAGGAGTGATTTAAAGCTATGCTATTATAGAATTTAAATTGGAAAAAATAAATTAGAGTAATGGAAAATAGTTTGGCAATTTCTTACAATTATTTTCATTGTATATTATTAGATACATTTATCATAGGACTTGCTATCCCTCTGCTAGGTATTTAGCCATGATAAGACTTGAGAAAATGAAGTTGCTCAATCGTGTCTGACTCTGTGCGACCCCATAGACTGTAGCTTACCAGGCTCCTCTGTCCATGGAATTTTCCAGGCAACAGTACTGGAGTGGGTTGCCATTTTATGTTCACACAAAATAGGAGATACCTCTATTCATAATCACCCATCATGGGAGACACTTCAAATGTCCTTCCATGGGTGAATGACTAAGCCTTCAATGGAATACTACTTAGCAATAAAAAGGAACAAACTATTAATATATGCAGCCACTTGGGTGAATCCCAAAGGCATTATGCTGAGTGATAGAAGCCAGTCTCATAGTTGCATAATTTATGATTCCATTTATATGGTGTTTTCAAAAATATGTATTGATAACTATAGCAACAGAAAATGGATCATTGCCAGGGGCTGGGTGTGAGGGATGAGGATTGACTGAGAGTGATGGAACTAGTCTATATTCTTACTGTGGTGTCAAAACACACTGTTACAGACATACAGAACAGACCTGTGGTTGGTTGCCAAGGGCGAAAGGGCTGGGGGAGGAAGGGATTGGGAGTTGGGGATTAGCAGATGCNGCAACAGAAAATGGATCATTGCCAGGGGCTGGGTGTGAGGGATGAGGATTGACTGAGAGTGATGGAACTAGTCTATATTCTTACTGTGGTGGCAAAACACACTGTTACAGACATACAGAACAGACCTGTGGTTGGTTGCCAAGGGCGAAAGGGCTGGGGGAGGAAGGGATTGGGAGTTGGGGATTAGCAGATGCAGACTATTATCCATAGGATGTAGAAACAACAAGATTCTACATGAAGCATAGGGAACTATATTCAATATCCTGTGATAAACCATTATGGAAAATAATATGAAAAATAATGTACATATACATGTATAATGAATCACTTTGCTGAACAGCAGAAATGAACATAACATTGTAAATCAAGTTTGTAAATACTTAAATCAACATTGTAAATACTTTAATAAAATAAAAAATTTAAAAACCAAGTGTTAAAACTCATAGTACATCCAAAAAAGTAAATTTTACTATTTCTGAATTTAAATAAACACACACTCATACACAGCAGCATCAGCAGAAGCTCAGGGAAGGAACCTGAAATGCAGGGGTCAATGGATCCCAGTATGACTTGCAAGCTCTCCAGGGGTGCCGGAACAGATTGTGTGCCATGCTTCTGGGCAGAGACAGAGGCCATGCAGTGTGGTCTCTATTTAAGGTGGCTTCAATGCCTGTCCCCCACCATCCCTTATCCTGCCATAATTCTTGATATTATTAGCGTTAGAGCAGCCCTCATCCCTGGGCTTAAAGTATGTTGCCTTCACTGTGTTATTTCCAATATTATCTAGGAAAAAGAATCCGTTAATGCCTTAGCAAGAAAGAGGTTCCTCGGATGAAGGCAACTCAGAGAATTATGAGAAAACAGTGCACAAAGCTGCTGTGTTTGTTAGAAGGACAGAGAGAAGGAGGCTGGAACAAGGGAGGCTCCCAAATAAGGGAGACCTGGGGACAGGAATAAAGGCCCCAAGGCTGCCCCCACCAGTCCTCATTTTGCCTCCTCTCATGGGGGCAAAGCAGCCATGTCAGCACAATTCCTTTTCTGTAGACATAAAAACTCAGAGAATTATGAGAAAACAGTGCACAAAGCTGCTGTGTTTGTTAGAAGGACAGAGAGAAGGAGGCTGGAACAAGGGAGGCTCCCAAATAAGGGAGACCTGGGGACAGGAATAAAGGCCCCAAGGCTGCCCCCACCAGTCCTCATTTTGCCTCCTCTCATGGGGGCAAAGCAGCCATGTCAGCACAATTCCTTTTCTGTAGACATAAATACCAAGTCAGCCAACCTTACAATAAGCCCCAACTAACAGTAGTCATGTATGGATGTGAGAGTTGGACTGTGAAGAAGGCTGAGCACCGAAGAATTGATGCTTTTGAACTGTGGTGTTGGAGAAAACTCTTGAGAGTCCCTTGGACTGCAAGGAGATCCAACCAGTCCACTCTGAAGGAGATCAGCCCTGGGATTTCTTTGGAAGGAATGATGCTAAAGCTGAAACTCCAGTACTTTGGCCACCTCTTGCGAAGAGTTGACTCATTGAAAAAGACTCTGATGCTGGGAGGGGTTGGGGGCAGGAGGAGAAGGGGATGACAGAGGATGAGATGGCTGGATGGCATCACTGACTCGGTGGATGTGAGTCTGAGTGAACTCAGGGAGTTGGTGATGGACAGGGAGGCCTGGCGTGCTGTGATTCGTGGGGTCACAAAGAGTAGAACACGACTGAGCAACTGAACTGAACTGAACTGAACAGGTCAAGAAATTCTAGCTATTGGAAATGGATTGTTGAAACTGCTTTTTGGAAACATGCTAACCTTGGAGAGGGCCCTCACTAATGCAGTTTGTTTGTAAATGTTAGAGAGCAGATTCTGCCTATCAGCGCCCCAGTAGGACACCCTGGAGATTCCCAGTCCCTGCCTCAGGTCCACACTCAACGATTATGTGATGACTGAAGTGACTCCTTCCAAGGGCCCCAGCGACTTCCTGTCCACTTGCAATAAAGCCCACACTGTGTCTCCACAGCCTTTGGGGGCCTACCTGGCCTGCTGCCTGTCTGACTCAGATTTGGTGCCCGGCCCCCTTTGTTTATTATTTCGTCTGTCTGACTCTCCTGCTGGTCTTTGAATACACCATGCTCAATCCCACCTCAGGATTTTTGCACTTCCTCTTTCGCCTGTCTGAACACTACTCCCACAAACCTTATCTTTCCAGTATCAATTCAGGTGTTATCTCCTCCCAAAGGCCTTTCCTGACCTCCAGACTAATGCAGCCTCTGCACACCAAGGCATGCTCACATGACTCCCTTGGATTTTCTTCATTGTCTGGTCACTCTCTGAAATTATGGTTATTTGTTTTGAGTGTCGTTTGAGTGCAGTGATTCTGGAATGTGATGCCTGCTCTGAATCCAAGCATCACTACTTCCTGTGTGACCTTGGGAAAATAACAGCCTCTCTGTGCCTTGATTTCTCACTTGTCAACTGGGGATAGTGAGAACACCTATCTTGTGTGCTAAGGTTTCTACTGAGAGAACACACATGAACTGTTTAGAACAGTGTCTGGTGGTGGTAAGTGCTGTGTTTACTCAGATTATTGATGTAAAACTCAAAGCTTTTCAGGCAGAGTAGCTCATGTATGGCCTGGTCAAGGTGACTTGTCACTGGGTGGATATATGACATCAGGGGTGCTATTATGAGCCCTTCCTGAAGCCTGATATGGAAGGAAAGAGAGGACCACTCTCCTCTGGAAAGTTCAGGAGCTAAGATCATGCACCTCAGATCTTGCTAGGGGAGAACATAGACTTCCATTTGGAGAAAGCAGGGGAGGGCAGGGGAGAGAGAGACTGGGAATTCTATTATTATTAAATCTCTGATTCTAGCCATGCCAGAAGTCGAACAACTGTTTAGAATAGTGTCTGGTGGTGGTAAGTGCTGTGTTTACTCAGATTATTGATGTAAAACTCAAAGCTTTTCAGGGAGAGTAGCTCATGTATGGCCTGGTCAAGGTGACTTGTCACTGGGTGGATATATGACATCAGGGGCGCTATTATGAGCCCTTCCTTAAGCCTGATATGGAAGGAAAGAGAGGACCACTCTCCTCTGGAAAGTTCAGGAGCTAAGATCATGCACCTCAGGTCTTGCTGAGGGAGAACATAGTCTTCCATTTGGAGAAAGCAGGGGAAGGCAGGGGAGAGAGAGACTGGGAATTCTATTATTATTAAATCTCTGATTCTAGCCATGCCAGAAGTCGAACTACTATTAGAGGTTTTAGTTATATGAGCCAATTAGGACTCTCTTTTAGTAAAACTAGATAAATTGGGTTTCTGTCATTTGCAGCAGAAAACTAAGTCCAGAAGGACATAAGATGCTGTTTATGTTACTGAGTATTCATTTAATTGCCCTTCTCTTTGGTTTTCCTTTGGGAACCCATGCGCCTCTCCACTCAAGCCCTGAGTTGTGGCACTTGGCTTGAACAGCCATTTCCTTCTCCAATGCATGAAAGAGAAAAGTGAAAGTGAAGTCGCTCAGTCTGTCCGACTGTTAGCGACCCCATGGACTGCAGCCCACCAGGCTACTCTGTCCATTCGATTTTCCAGGCAAGAGTACTGGGGTGGGGTGCCATTGCCTTCCCCGATATGAGCCAATTAGGACTCTCTTTTAGTAAAATGAGATAAATTGGGTTTCTGTCATTTGCAGCAGAAAACTAAGTCCAGAGGGACATAAGATGCTGTTTATGTTACTGAGTATTCATTTAATTGCCCTTCCCTTTGGTTTTCCTTTGGGAACCCATGCGCCTCTCCACTCAAGCCCTGAGTTGTGGCACTTGGCTTGAACATGTGTCTCGTCCTCACCAGACAGCAAGCTCCTGAGGGCAGGGTCTGCGTCTGCCTTGTTTACAGCTCTGTCCCCCAGTGCCCAGCACACAGTAGCTGCTCCCCAAACAGGTGTTGAAGAAATTCTCCTAAATGAGAAAGAGTGTTGCTGAATAAACCTTGTTGGGTGAAAAGCCCCTCTCCTAGCTGGGAGGGATTGGGAGAGGGGAGGGAATACTGCTGCAGCAGCCAGCCTTGGAGTCTGGTTTTGGTCCCTACTCTGCAGCTCACCAGCCGTGTCCTGGGATAAGCCTCCCAACTGCGCCTGACCTGTCTCCTTATCCATACAGATGGATGGATGGAGATGCACGCTCTCCAGGAAAACTTACAGAATCCCCCTCTCCTCTTCCACAAGTTGAGCCAGTGAAGGAGAGGGCCGGGGACTCGTAGACCTCAGGAAGACTAATGGTCAGCCTTCCAAATGGGGCTTGCCCAGCCTAACAGGGTACATCTGAACGACGCCCTGCTGTGCAGTCATTCAAAGACACACTCCTCAGGGAGCTGAAAGTGTAGTCGCTCAGTCGTGTCCGACTCTTAGCGACCTCGTGGACTGTAGCCCACCAGGCTCCTCCATCCATGGGATTCTCCAGGCAAGAATACTGGAATGGGTTCCCATTTCCTTCTCCAGGGTAACTTCCTGAACCCAGGTCTCCCACATTGCAGGCAGACACTCTAANCAGGCTCCTCCATCCATGGGATTCTCCAGGCAAGAATACTGGAATGGGTTCCCATTTCCTTCTCCAGGGTAACTTCCTGAACCCAGGTCTCCCACATTGCAGGCAGACACTCTAACCTCTGAGCCGCCAGGGAAGCACACACGGGGAGCTGAAAAGCATGGCAAAGTGTTCAAAATCTAGTAGGTGAGACTTTAGATTTCAAAAGGGCATGTTTCCAGATGTATTTAAAAACATGTGTATGCATATATACAGAATCTAGAAAAATGATACTGAAGAATTTATTTACAGGGCAACAATGGAGAAACAGACATAAGACAATAGACTTATAGACATGGGGAGAGGGGAGGAGAGGGTGAGAGGTATGGAAAGAGTGACATGGAAACTTACATTACCATATGTAAAATAGATAGCCAACAGGAATTTGCTGTATGGCTTGGGAAACTCAAACAGGGGCTCTGTATCAACCTAGAGCGATGGGAGGAGGGAGGGAACCTAGGGGAAGGAGATGGGAGGGAGGTTCAAAAGGGAGGGGATATATTATATACCTATGGCTGATTCATGTTGAGGTTTGACAGAAAAATTCTGTAAAGCAATTATCCTTCAATTAAAAAATAAAAAAAAATTTTTAAGTGTGTATGTGTGTCTATGTACACACGTGAGCGAGAAAGATAAAATGTATACATGAAATGAGGTGCTCAAGGAGTGGACCCCAATCTTCCTGAGCCTCCAGGCCACCAGAAGCATATAGAAACATGCCATTTGTAAATTACCTTTGGTTCTCTTCCTGTGAATCTGTCAATGGGGCAAGTGCCTCCTATCTCCAGCTCAAGGCATTTTCTCTGGGGGAGAAAAAGAACCTCACTACACTCCAAAGACAGCGAGGAAAGGCTGTCAGAAGGAAAAACTGAAAGAAAAAAAAAAAAAAACAGCAAATCGATAACAGTAACCCCTCACCTCATAGTGACACTTGACAGTTCCCCTTCACACCTGGCATCTCATCTGACCACAACTGAGGCAGATGGTCGGGGCAGGGAAAGAAATTCTTGTTTTGCAAATGACTAGACTGAGTCCACCCTTACGGCAGACAACGCCACCTTTATGGCAGAAAGCGAAGAAGAACTAACGAACCTCTTAATGAAAGTGAAAGAGGAAAGTGAAAAAGTTGGCTTTAAACTCAACATTCAGAAAACTAAGATCATGGCATCTGGTCCCATCACTTCATGGGAAATAGATGGGGAAACAGTGGAAACAGTGACAGACTTTATTTTGGGGGGCTCCAAAATCACTACAGATGGTGACTGCAGCCATGAAATTAAAAGATGCTTGCTACTTGGAAGAAAAGTTATGACCAACCTGGACAGCTTATTAAAAAACAGAGACATTACTTTGCCAACAAAGGTCCATCTAGTCAAAGCTATGATTTTTCCAGTAGCCATGTATGGATGTGAGAGTTGGACTATAAAGAAAGCTGAGCACTGAAGAATTGATGCTTTTGAACTGTGGTGTTGGAAAAGACTCTTGAGAGTCCCTTGGACTGCAAGGAGATCCAACTAGTCCATCCTAAGAAAATCAGTCCTGAATATTCATTGGAAGGACTGATGCTGAAGCTGAAACTCCAATACTCTGGCCACCTGATGTGAAGAACTGATTCATTTGAAAAGACCCCAAGGCTGGGAAAGATTGAAGGCAGGAGGAGAAGGGGATGACAGAGGATGAGATGGTTGGATGGCATCCCTGACTCAATGGACATGAGTTTGAACAACCTCCAGGAGTTGGTGATGTAAAGCATCACCAACTGTAAAGCAATTATCCTTCAATTAAAAAATAAAAATTTTTAAAAAGTGTGAATGTGTGTATGCCAGGGAGGCCTGGCATGCTGCAGTCCATGGGGTCGGAGAGTCAGGCACGACTGAGCAACTGAACTGAGACTGAGTCCAGGAAGATGAGCAGCATACAGCTTATGTGTCAACCCCTGCATTGTAAGGTAACTTATGATGCTTTTAAATTTCTATAAAAGCAATAGTTCCTCACTGTGGAGGAGAGGAGAAAACCAGATAAGAGAATAAAAATGTAAATATCATTAATGCTGCCCACTAGAGATGAGCACGATCCACAGTGGATGCTTCCTTTTGGGTCCTCCTGCCTTGGCCTGCATACCTGATGATAGTGGCAGCAGGTGTGTACTGGGCATTTACAGGGGCTGGGAACCACACCCAGCAACTTACAGGTGTCCCCCATCTTAATCCTTGCAGCAGCACTAAGTCCCGAAGACACTGGAGCTGCAAGGGTGACAGCTTGTCTGAGGTCAATGCCAAATCACAACTAGGTCTACACTGACTCCCTGGTGGCTCAGATGGTAAAGAATCTGCCTGCAATGCAGGATACCCAAGTTTGATCCCTGGGCTGGGAAGATTCCCTGGAGAAAGAATGGCTACTCACTCCAGTATTCTTGCCTGGAGAATTCCATGGACAGAGGAGCCTGGTGGGCTACAATCCATGGGGTTGCAAAGAGTCAGACACAACTGAGCAACTAACACGCACACACACTAGTCTAACTCAAATACCTGTGAGTGCACAGCTAGATAGATCTGTATTTTTCAGTATATAAAGTCTAGACCATGCTGTGAATAGATGCATTTGTAAGTCTTTAGCTCAGGCAGTTCCCACTTTTTAAAATTCCTGATTCGAATGCTTCCAGACCTCAGAGAAGCCCCTGGATCATCCCTAGCATGGTCTCACTGGAGGCTGTGTCATCTCCTTCTGTGTGAGTCACCCTCTTTCCATGTGGATTCCCCCACTCCACGGGCAGGCAGAGCACACAATGACCTGCCACCCCTGGGCAGTGGAAGCTGTCAGTGTCTGCTGGATGAAGGACAGACTGCTCTGTTGTGCGGTAGTTTTCATTATTTTTACAGATCGGGGCTCTGATGGATTATCAGCAGGATGTGCTCACCCAAGATTCCCCTGGTTCATTTCAGTGAGGTGGTCTTCAGGCATTTTACTCACCCTTCACAGGAGTGCACCCTGAACCCTGATTGGCGGGGAGGAAGGAAGGGCTCCGTGCCCTGGAGGGCATGACCCCAGTCCAGCCCCAGAGAAGTGCCATTCCCAATCCAGCACTCAGGCTGCCAGGATGGCCTCCTCCTTCCAGCTCCCTCCTATTCTGATCCACGCAACCAAGATCCCGCCACCTGGGGTCCTGGACACCTGCTGCTCCCTCCGCCTGGGGAGCCCTCTGTCCCCATTCAGGGCCCTCATTTCACAACCCCCTTTGAGACCCATGCCAAACACCACATCCTTGCAGAAGTCTTTCTGCTGCTACCACGCACACCTCCCACCAGCTAGAGTTGTCACTCCCTCGATCACTTCAGTCGCTTAGTTGTGTCCAACTCTTTGTGGCCTCATAGACTGCAGCACGCCAGGCTTCTCTGTCCATCGCCAACTCCCAGAGCTTACTCAAACTCATGTCCATCGAGTCGGTGATGCCATCCAACCATCTCATCCTCTGTTATCCCCTTCTCCTCCTGCCTTCAATCTTTCCCAGCCTCAGGGTCTTTTCCTATGAGCCAGTTCTTCACATCAGGTGCCCAAAGTATTGGAGTTTCAGCTTCAGCACCAGTCCTTCCAATGAATATTCAGGACTGATTTCCTTTAGGATGGACTGGCTTGATTTCCTTGCAGCCCAAGGGACTCTCAAGAGTCTTCTCCAACACGACAGTTCAAAAGCATCAATTCTTTGGCGCTCAGCTTTCTTTATGGTGCAACTCTCACATCCATACATGACCACTGGAAAAACCATAGTTTTGACTGAATGGACATTTGTCGGTGAAGTAATGACCCTTTGATTGTGGCCACTCTTGTTTGCTCTGTGATCTTGATCAGGGTGCTCAACATCTCTCAGCTCAAATTACTGCCTCCCGGGAAGGAGCAGGTTGTGAAGATGAAATGGGAGGCTGGCAAGCAGTGGCACAGCTGGACAGAGGAGGAAGCCTGGCTCTGACACTGGGTGAGTTGCCTAGACCCTCCGTGCCTCCGTTTCCTCCACTGTGAAATGCGCACAATAATATCCTACTGTCCCCGCTACCAACCAGAGACCTTTAGGTGCCAGTTTTCTGTGAAGAACTAAACCATCTGAACAAGAAGTGTTCTTAACTATCTTCACCATAAGCCCGGGGCAAAGCGGGCTCCACGCGCCAATGGCCCAAGGCCACCCAGCGAGGCACCACACAGTTAGGAGGAGACTTGGGTGTCCAGACTCTGCGCACTAAACCACTGAGGTCAGGGTGAAGGGAAGGGGGCCAGGCGGGGCTGGCTGAGGAGGAGCCGAGCTGCCCCTGAAGACGGGGGGCGGGGCGGGGCGCGCGGTTAAGCAAGTTTATGCCCACCTTGGGCGCAGTCATCGCGCCGCAGGGTCAGGCGTGGTCCCCGCGCGAGGAGCCGTTCGAATCCGCCGCGGGTGAAGACATGGTGGCTGTGGGGCCGAGGGCAGCGCGAACCTGGGAAAGGCGGTCCCTGCGGCCTGCTGCGGGCGCCTAGCGTTCGGCGGCCCTGGCGAGCGTCCGCCAGCCCTGCCCTCCACGCCCCCGCAGGAACGCTGGCGTGCGGCGGCGGGTCCAGTCCAGGGGTCCGGCCCCGCGGGGAGCGGCGCCAAGCCCCCTTCACCGCGCAGGGGCTCGGCCACCGGGTGGGGGCTTTGAGGGGCGCACGGAGTCCTGCTTGGAGGTCGACTCCGGTGATGACCAGCCCCGGTCCTGCCCCGGGCTTAGCCGACGGCTGCGGGGAACCTGCGCTTGCGCCCCACCTCTCCTCGGATCCGCGTCCTCCCGGCTGGCAGCCGGACGGGCGGAGACTCCCGGGTGGAGCGGCTCCGGGTGGCTCCAGGTGCCGCGCCCGCCCTTAAAGGAACAGCGAGACGGCTGGCTGGGGATGGGGTTTCCCAGGGCGAACGGGGTCGCGGGAGCGGCAAGACCCCTATTAACTGCTACCTCCCTGAACTGTCGGCAGTGCGCAGTCCTCGGGGGCCATCCCGCCCCTACTGCTCCACGAAGCGGGCTTGGGAACGGGACACGAAACTCCTCCAAGAGCCATCGTGCTCTGTCTGAAAGGGCTGTGGCATCCTGAGCAAGCCACAGGTCTTTCGAACCCTAACATCCCCAGGAGATAAGCGTTCTCAGAAATAACTGCCTGCCTTTAAGCGCTTCCCCAGCCTCTACAGGAATCAAGTCACTGCCCCAGCGGGTGAGAGGCCAGGAGAGTGGACTTGGAGAACAAGGCCTCCCACCTACTGTGTGACTTAACTTCTCTGAACTTATCCACTCCTGCATCAAAGGAGGGCTGGGACCCCACCCCACAGGTCTTCAGGTTATCCTTTCACAGGTGCAGGCTGGAGGCAGGTATTGTGGACAAGTGATTCAGGAGCCTGGAGGAAGGGTCAGCACGGGTGAAGCGTGCGTGTGAAAACTTCTGCTGGGGACTGCTGAGTTGTGAAGAGTAGGAATGGGGGGAGAGCCTCCAGGCTGAAGGAGCAGCATGTGCAGAGGGTGGGCCAAGTCACAGGCAGGTTAGACCTCACCAAGCTCTCCTGGGTCACAGGGAGGCAGTTCTGGACTAACTGGGGTCTGGGTTTTGTTTGTGTCTTTTCCGGCTGCTCCAACGAGCCCGGGGAGCTGGTCAGATTCGCTTCAGCCGTGGTCTAGGACTCCCCACTGAACTGATGGAAACCAATTCCCCTTCCAGCCCAGGGACACAGGAGGCTAGAGCAGGCTGCCCAGCAGAGATCTGAAGCTCGGAGAGGGGACACCGCTGTCTCAGAGTCACAGAGCAGATCAGCGGCAGGGTCCAGGCACCTCATTCTTAAACTCCTTGTCTCCAAGGAAATATGCCACTTGAGAGCTTTAGCGTTCTCTGCGCACTGATTCCTCTAACTGGTGAGGTCCTTTGACATGTTATCTCATTTCATTTTCACGGTGTGTGTGATCTGTGTAAGTGTTCCCATTTTACAGACAGAAAGCTGAGGCTCAGAGAGGGGCAAAGGCCTGTGCAAGTCTAAAGAGTTCACAAGAGGCTGAGCTGAGATAAGGGAACAGTTAGACCTCAAACCAAGACCTCCTTCAGCTTTGCTTTACTTAACCTGGAGGTGGGGACAAGCACCCCTATTGCTGTCCTTGTGGGCCTGCCCATGGAGGGTATGAGTGAACAGCTGGAGGCCATGAAGCTGTCAGCCCCACTCAGTTCTGCAAAGGCCGGGGTCCATGCAGGTGTGGGCCTTTCGCTGATCCAGACTCTCCTTTTCCTCCCTGCTGGGAGGCCCAGGGTTACAACTCACAGGTTGATAATGTTGAGATCGAGTCCTGGCACAACCCTGACCTTGCTGAAACCCGAGTCCCCTGGCCCAGGCTGGCCACTCAGGTCCTGGAGTTGGCCAAGTTGTGATTTCTGTACTGACTCAGTCACTTCCAGGCTGGACGACTCTGGTCCTATCCTTCTCTTTAAGCTGCTGTTTCCTTATTTATAAAGTGGAGACCATGGAACTTCCTTCCCAAGGTAGCTATGAGGGCTCAGTGGTTTAGTAAGACCTTGCCCATGAGGAGCTGGCTTGGGTATGCTCTTGCATTATACAGTGGCCCAGTCTGTGAATCTCCCTTAGTTGATGGTGACCTCCTTGAGGACTGGGAGCAGATGTGACTTGGAGCAGGGCCCAGCCAGACCCAGCAGGGCCAGGACTACAGGGCACTGGGACTGGGTGGTGACTCAAACCCAAGAATCTGGTCCAGTTCTTTTAGCTCCGTTTTCCTCTCCCCCACTTTTGGAGGCTCTGATCCTAGCCCTCGAGTCTGTCATGATGCCCAGGCACTGTGGGGACCATGCAGGCTTGGGAATACTTGCACGTCCTTTCTAAACAATCAGACTCAGGCTTTCCCTGGCACCCCAGGGCGGCTCAGAGCAGAAAAATCAGTCACCAACTTCTGCCTCCAGGTATGGGGGAGGGGACTCACACTTACTAGACGTCACCAGTCAGGGCTTTTCCCTTTTAGCTGCCACTTCAGCTAATTCATCAAGGCTGAGAGAGAAATATTAATACCTTCTCAGGGAACTGACTCATTTGAAAAGACTCTGATGCTGGGAAAGACTGAAGGCGGGAGGAGAAGGGGACGACAGAGGATGAGATGGTTGGATGGCATTACTGACTGAATGGACATGAGTTTGAGTAAACTCCAGGAGTTGGTGATGGACAGGGAGGCTTGGCATGCTGCAGTCCATGGGGTCGCAAAGAGTCAGACACAACTGAGCGACTGAACTGAACTGAACTGAAATGAGGGTCACACAACTAATAAGTTGCAGGCTGGGAGCTGGGAGTGGCAGAGGAAGTGCTGGAGCCCGCATCTGTCTGAGTCTCCCACACCCACATGTATTTTTCCTTTTTTGCCACATTGGCCTCTCCTCAGTGGAGAGGAGGCCTGGGCTGCTGCTCCCCACCTCTCACTGGCCTCTCTGCCCCCAGGCTGTCTGCCCTCCGTCATGCACCAGCTTGAGGTTCCAGACCAGCACCCCCATCAGTGTGACTCACCTCCCTAAACCTTTCAGTGCCTCCCATTGCCCTCAGAATAATGACACCAGCTTCATTGCCTGCACTCTGCTCATGCCCCTCCTAAACTACTGTCCCCTGTGTCCCAAGCGCAATACCATACCTTTGCTACAGAGGCCCTCCTGTTTTACCTGGTGAACTCACACACTTCCCCTAAGACAGGTCACAGGTTCCCTTCTCTGGGTGACATCTCCTCAGTGTTCCAAAGGAGAATTATATGGTGCCTCTCCCAAGCCCCTACAGGACTTTTTATCGTTTTATCTCCACTTTATTTTTTTACTATAAATTTATTTATTTTAATTGGAGGCTAATTACTTTACAATATTGTATTGGTTTTGCCGTACATCAACATGAATCTGCCACGGGTATACACGTGTTCCCCATCCTGAACCCCCCTCCCACCTCCCTCCCCGTACCATCGCTCTGGGTCATCCCAGTGCACCAGCCCCAAGCATCCTGTATCATGCATCGAACCTGGACTGGCAATTCATTTCATATATGATATTATACATGTTTCAATGCCATTCTCCCAAATCATCCCACCCTCTCCCTCTCCCACAGAGTCTGAAAGACTGTTCTGTACATCTATGTCTCTTTTGCTGTCTCGCNNNNTCATCTCACATGCTAGTAAAGTAATGCTCAAAATTCTCCAAGCCAGGTTTCAGCAATACATGAACTGTGAACTTCCAGACGTTCAGCTGGTTTTAGAAAGGCAGAGGAACCAGAGATCAAATTGCCAACATCCGCTGGATCATGGAAAAAGAAAGAGAGTTCCAGAAATACATCTATTTCTGTTTTATTGACTATGCCAAAGCGTTTGACTGTGTGGATCACAATAACCTGTGGAAAATTCTGAGAGAGATGGAAATACCAGACCACCTGAACTGCCTCTTGAGAAACCTGTATGCAGACCAGGAGGCAACAGTTAGAACTGGACATGGAACAACAGACTGGTTCCAAATAGGAAAAGGAGTATGTCAAGGCTGTATATTGTCACCATGCTTATTTCTTATATGCAGAGTACATCATGAGAAACGCTGGACTGGAAGAAGCACAAGCTGGAATCAAGGTTGCTGGGAGAAATATCAATAATCTCAGATATGCAGATGACACCACCCTTATGGCAGAAAGTGAAGAGGAACTAAAAAGTTTCTTGATGAAAGTGAGAGGAGAGTGAAAAAAGGGGCTTAAGGCTCAGCATTCAGAAAACTGACATCATGGCATCTGATCCCATCACTTCATGGGAAGTAGATGGGGAAGCAGTGGAAACAGTGGCTGACTTTGTTTTTTTGGGCTCCAAAATTACTGCAGATGGTGATAGCAGTCATGAAATTAAAAGACACTCCTTGGAAGGAAAGTTATGACCAACCTAGATAGCATAGTCAAAAGCAGAGACATTACTTTGCCAACAAAGGTCTGTCTAGTCAAGGTTATGGTTTTTCCAGTGGTAATCTATGAATGTGAGAGTTGGACTGTGAAGAAAGCTGAATGCTGAAGAATTGATGCTTTTGAACTGTGGTGTTGGAGAAGACTCTTGAGAGTCCCTTGGACTGCAAGGAGATCCAACCAGTTCATCCTAAAGGAGATCAGTCCTGGGTGTTCATTGGAAGGACTGATGCTAAAGTTGAAACTCCAATACTTTGGCCACCTCATGTGAAGAGTTGACTCACTGGAAAAGACCCTGATGCTGGGAGGGATTGGGGACAGGAGGAGAAGGGGATGACAGAGGATGAGATGGCTGGATGGCATCACCGACTCGATGGACATGAGTTTCAGTGAACTCTGGGAGTTGGTGATGGACAGGGAGGCCTGGCGTCCTGCGATTCATGGGGTTGCAAAGAGTCAGACGCGACTGAACGACTCAACTCAACTGAACTGAATGAGCCTATTAGAAGCATTTGAAAAGACAGACTGAGTCAGGTATATGAACATCCAATAAAGTCACAAGGTCAGACTGCATTTGCCTTTGTTTTGGCATCCTTTGTCTGTCAATCTCAGTTTTACTACCAATTACTCGGGCGGGGGAGTTTATCTCCCTCTTTTTGTTTGTAAAATTTCACTCTTCAATTCCAGAGTTACCCAAATTCATGTTACCTAAGTCAGTCAAATTACTGCATGCCTTCTCGCAATGAAGATGAGTTTTATCTGGGTCAGATGTTCACCCATGAGATATCTTTAGATGATTGCTGAGGCATATGAGATAGGGGCAAATGTTCTTTCCACTGGATGAGAATTTAAAAATAAACAATGTAGCCCTATAGGTTGTTGTAGCCATGTTGCACTCATGTGAATACTAAGCATGGTTTCAACATCTAGACCAGAGAAGGCAATGGCACTTCACTCCAGTACTCTTTTGCCTGGATAACTCCATGGATAGAGGAGCCTGGTAGGCTTCAGTCCATGGGGTGGCTAAAGAGTCAGACATGACTGAACAAATTCACTTTCACTTTTCACTTTCGTGCATTGGAGAAGGAAATGGCAACCCACTCCAGTGTTCTTGCCTGGAGAATCCCAGGGATGGCAGAGCCTGTTGGGCTGCTGTCTGTGGGGTCCCCCAGAGCCAGACACGACTGAAGCAACTTAGCAGCAGCAACAGCAGCAGCTGTTACCTGATAAGTGGTTCCATCTTGCCCATTAGCATCAGACAACTTGACTTTGACCCCAAATCCTGCATGAGTTCTAATCGGCCCAACCTCTGGGATCTAGGGACAGAGCCACATCCCGTTTTTCCTGAAGTCAGTCTCTGTTCAGGGAGACTTCTCCCCAGGGTTGATTCTAAGTCATATCTCTGGTCACCCTTTCTGTCTACTCCTCACTGAACTCTCTCTCTCTGGGACTTTAAATGTGGCCTAAGCTCTGTTTATCTTATATACTCAACTTCTGATCCCTTCTGCCTCATTAAAGGACAACTGTGGATTTATGGAGCTTTTCCACTCAGGTGGCCCCTGGGACTCCTCTGACTATGTTCCTTGGGATGACTGGAATATTTCTTTTTAGGAAATAAAAAAATAAATAAAAACTTTTTTAAGAAATAAAAACTGTGCTATGCTTAGTTTCTCAGTCATGTCTGACTCTTTGTGACCCCATGGACGATAGCCCACCAGGCTCCTCTGTCCATGGAGATTCTCCAGGCAAGAATACTGGAGTGGGTTGCCATGCCCTCCTCCAGAGGATCTTCCCAACCCAGGGATTCAATCCAGGTCTCCCACATTGCAGGTGGATTCTTTACCATTTGAGCCACCAGGGAAGCCCAAAGAAATAGAGAAATTAGCCTATTTGCTCAGAAGACTTCAGCTAGTACTGAGGTCCTGAGGGCCTAACTAAATTTACAGACTTAACAAAAAGTAATTATGAGGCAATATTTAAAAACCTGTAGGATTTATGTCAGAAGTATGCAGTTCTACACTAGCCCTAGGAAAATTAGATGATCTGGCAACAATGTTTTCCTGTTTCATAACTGTGAGAGCCTGTGCCACAGTCCCTAGCATCCCTGTTACACTGCTTCCAGTTCTATCACGGATTTAACTTTTATGCCTGTCCAGTATTTCTATTTGAGTTTGGAACCTCTTCCCAAGTTTGACCTTTCTAACTCTGCTCTCATCTAGATTATGTATTATGAGTGTCTTTAGTCTCAAGAAATATGTGCTTTTTAATATATAGTTGATTTACAGTGTTGTATTATTTTCAGGTGACAGTAGTATGATTCTTTTATTCTTTTTCAAATTCTTTTCCCTTATAAAGTTTTTACAAAGTTTTGGCTACAGTTCCCTTGCTATACAGTAACTAGTTATCTATTGTATATAGAGTAGTGTACAATTGTTAATCCTAAACTCTTAATTTATCTCCCTTCTCCCCTTTCCTCTTTGGTAACCAAAAGTTTGTTTTCTATATCTGTGGGTCTATTCTTATTTTGTAAATACATTTATTTGAATCTTTTTTGTTTTGCTTTTGTTAAATTCCACATATGAGTGAGGTGCTCAGTGCTCAGTCACTTCAGTCGTGTCTGACTCTCTGCGACCCTATGGACCACGGCCCTCCAGGCTCCTCTGTCCATGGGATTCTCCAGGCAAGAATACTGAGGTGGGTTGCCATTTCCTTCTCCAGTGATAAAGTATGAAGTGAGTGAGGTGAAGTTGCTCAGTCGTGTCTGACTCTTTGCAACCCTATGGACTGTAGCCTACCAGGCTCCCCCATGGGATTCTCCAGGCAAGAGTACTGAAGTGGGTTGCCATTTCCTTCTGCACATATGAGTGATATCATGTGATATTTGTCTTTTTCTGTCTGGCTTATAAATGAGATATACTTTTGAAGTTGTATGTACAATTTCCATTGTGAATATATTCATTTTAGTTGTTCTTAGCCTGTTGTTTCTTAAAGAGATGCAAATATCAGACCATCTTACCTGCCTCCTAAGAAACCTATATGCAGGTCGAGAAGCAACTGTTAATGGACTGGTTCAAAATTGGGAAAGGGGTATGTCAAGTCTGTATATTATCACCCTGTTTTTTAAACTTAAATGCAGACTAATTCATGTGACATGCCAAACTGGATAAATCACAAGCTCAAATCAAGATTTCTGAGAGAAATATCAACAACCTCAGATATGGGCTATGAGTCTATCATCATCCAGAAGGCTGGCCTGAGCTTGTTTACCTGGTGGCTTGGCAGGGTTCCAAGAAAAAGAGTATAAAGTCTCTCGAGACATAGGCTCAAAACTGGCACAATGTCACTTCTGCTGTGTATTCTTGACTAAAATAAGCACAAGTCCAGCTCAGACTCAAAAAATTAGGAAGTAGACATTTGATGGAAGGAACTGCAAAATCATCTTGCAAACAGATGTAAATGTAGGAAGGCCATATTTGTAAACAATCTACCCAATATCCTTCTGTGGACAGGCAGAGCTCACTATATTGGAATTTAACTCCTCTTCAAGAGACTTCCCTGGTGGCTCAGATGGTAAAGAGTCTGTCTACAATGCGGGAGACCTGGGTTTGATCCCTGGATCAGGAAGATCCCCTGGAGAAGGAAATGGCAATCCACTCCAATACTATTGCCTCGAAAATCCCATGGACAGAGGACCCTGGTAGGCTACAGTCCATGGGGTCCCAAAGAGTTGGACACAACTGAACGACTTCACTTTCACTTTCTTGTGGGCACAACCTGCTCAGGCACTCACTGAGTCAGTGGCAACATGGTGATCATTCTGATAGCTTACGGTGAACGGTGTTGGATTCATGATCTCCGAAGAAGAAGATTTAGCTTCAGGACCAGGAAAGAGGTTTGATCACTCAAGAGCTTTTGTGTAGCAGAGTTTTATTAAAGTGAGAAAGGGACAAAGAAAGTTCTGACACAGACATCAGAAGGGGGAAAGAGAGTGTATACCTTGCTAGTGTTAGCAAGGGAATTATATAGGTTTTTAATTAGTTATTACAATAAATAAAAAGAATGTCTCAACGTTGTAAAGATCTTACTAGACCCAGTCCCATAATTTACATTTCAAGATAACAGGATTAGCCAGAAGGTTTTCAGAAAGGAGAAACTGTTCTCAAGCAGGATACATTGTTGTTATATAATCTTTAGTACAGAATTTAAACTGACTGGTTTGTTATGAAATCATCAGTTCTAGGCTTAAAGAAAAAAATGTTTTATGTGACTAAGACTAAGGAATGTAGAGGAAAAAAACTAAGATGCTTGTCCTTTTCTCTTTGAGAATCCCAGATCCCTATCTCCTCCTTGAGAGCCCCAGACATTTTTCTCCTCCTCGGGGACCCTGGGCTTCTTATCAACCTGCCTACGAATTGAGTCCCTCAACACTATGTCTTGATCTTTGATCTAGAAAGCAGGCTTCTTGGTCCTGATTACCTTCAATATTTTCTGTATTCCTCTAATTTTGAAAGGTTTTTGGTAACGGCTTGCTACTCAAGGAAACCAGTCCTACAAGGAATGCATAATACTAGCAGAAGCAAACAATACAAAAATGGCAGTTGAGTCCCATGACTTATGGGAATGTCCAACACAAAAATTTCATTTCAACACAATCTCTGATCTCTTTCTCAGTACATGACCAATAGTACTTCAAAGCTGTTAATTGTTTAAGCAGTAAACTCCCTAGGTGATGATCTTGGCCAATCTTATTCTGTAAAGAATTTTCCTTTCATCTCACTCTCACTGTGCCAATGGGAGCTTCCTTTAGGACTTCTTTGTAGCTGAACAAACTGGTGACGAAGTTTCAGTGTATTAATATGTAGTCAACCAATTCCTGGAGTAAACACCTGGAGTAACAGGCAAATTTGGTCTTGGAGTATGGAATGAAGCAGGGCAAAGGCTAATAGAGTTTTGCCAAGAGAACGCACTGGTCATAGCAAACACGCCCTTCCAACAACACAAGAGAAGACTCTACACATGGACATCACCAGATGGTCAACACCAAAATCAGATTGATTATATTCTTTGCAGCCAAAGATGGAGAAGCTCTATATAGTCAGCAAAAAAAAAAAAAAAAAAAAGACCAGGAGCTGACTGTGACTCAGACCATGAACTCCTTATTGCCAAATTCAGACTTAAATTGAAGAAAGTAGGGAAAACTACTAAACCATTCAGGTATGACCTAAATCAAATTCCTTATGATTATACGGTGGAAGTGAGAAATAGATGCAAGGGACTAAATTTGATAGACAGAGTGCCTGACGAACTATGAACGGAGGTTTGTAACATTGTACAGGAGACAGAGATCAAGATCATACCCATGGAAAAGAAATCCAAAAAAGCAAAATGGCTGTCTGAGGAGGCCTTACAAATAGCTATGAAAAGAATAGAAGCTAAAAGCAAAGGAGAAAAGGAAAGATATAAGCATCTGAATGCAAAGTTCCAAAGAATAGCAAGGAGATATAAGAAAGCCTTCCTCAGGGATCAATGCAAATAAATAGAGGAAAACAACAGAATGGGAAAGACTAGAGATCTCTTCAAGAAAATTGGAGATACCAAGGGAACATTTCATGCAAAGATGAGCTCAATAAGGACAGAAATGGTATGGACCTAACAGAAGCAGAAGATATTAAGAGGTGGCAAGAATACATGGAAGAACTGTACAAAAAAGATCTTCATGACCCAGATAAGCACGATGGTATGATAAAACTAACCTAGAGCCAGACATCTTGGAATGGGAAATCAAGTAGGCCTTAGAAAGCATTACTACGAACAAAGCTAATGGAGGTGATGAAATTCCAGTTGAGCTATTTCAAATCCTAAAAGATGATGCTGTTAAAGTG
>SJYX01000366.1:136673-146693 GCA_006410675.1 Oreotragus oreotragus
GGGATTTCTTTGGAAGGAATGATGCTAAAGCTGAAACTCCAGTACTTTGGCCACCTCATGCGAAGAGTTGACTCATTGGAAAAGACTCTGATGCTGGGAGGGATTGGGGGCAGGAGGAGAAGGGGACGACTGAGGATGAGATGGCTGGATGGCATCACGGACTCGATGGACTTGAGTCTGAGTGAACTCCGGGAGATGGTGATGGACAGGGAGGCCTGGCGTGCTGCGATTCATGGGGTCGCAAAGAGTCGGACACGACTGAGCGACTGAACTGAACTGAACTGAATATTCCATTGTGTGTTTGTACCACAGCTTCTTTATCCATTCATCTGTCAATGGACATCTAGGTTGCTGCCATGTCTTAGTTGTTGTAAATAGTGCTGCAATGAACACCAGGGTACCTGTGTTTTTTTCAATTTTGATTTCCTCTCAGGGTATATCCCCAGCAGTGGGACTGCTGGGTCATGTAGTGGCTTTATTCCTAGTTTTCAAAGGAATCTCCACACTGTTCTCCATAGTGGCTGAACATTCCTACCAACAGTGCAAGAAGGTCCCTTTTTCTCCACACCCTCTCCAGCATTTATTGTTGGTAGGCTTTTTGATAATGGCCATTCTGACAGGTGTGAGATGATACCTCATTGTACTTTTGATCTGCATTTCTCTAATAATGAGCAATGTTGAGCATCTTTTCACGTGTTTGTTAGCCATCTGTATGTCTTCTTTGGAGAAATGTCTGCTTAGGTCTTTTCCCCACTTTTTGACTGAGTTGTTTGTTTTTCTGGCATTGACTTGTATGAGCTGCTTGTATATTTTGGAAGTTAATCCTTTGTCAGTGGTTTCCTTTGCTATTATTTTCTCCCATTTTTAGTGTGTCCTTTCACTTTGTTTATAGTTTCCTTTGTTGTGCAAAAGATTTTAAGTTTAATTAGGTCCCATTTGTTTATTTTTTTATTTCTATTATTCTAGGAGATGGGTCGGAGAAGAACTTGCTGTGGTTTATTTCATAGAGTGTTCTGAAATAAAGCTCTTATTTTCCTATAAGAGTTTAATGGTTGTTGGCCTTACATTTAATCCCTTAATCCATTTTGAGTTTATTTTTATATATGGTGTTAGGAATGTTCTAATTTCATTCTTTTACACATAGTTGCTGAGTTTTCCCAGCACCACTTATTGAACAGACTGTCTTTTCTCCATTGTATATTCTTGCCTCCTTTATCAAAGATAAGATGTCTATAGACGTGTGGGTTTATCTCTGTACTTTCTATCTTGTCCCACTGATCTATATTTCTGTTTTGTGCCAGTATCATATTGTCTTAATGACTGTAGCTTTGTTGTGTAATTTGAAGTCAGGAAGGTTGATTCTTCCAGCTCCATTCTTCTTTCTCAAGATTGCTTTAGAAAGATGCAATCTTGAGAAAGATTTGGGTATTTGAGGTCTTTTGTGTTTACATAAAAATTGTGAAATTTTTGTTCTAGTTATGTGAAAAATGCCTTTGGTAATTTGATAGGCATTGAATCTGTAGATTGCTTTGGGCAGTATAGTCATTTCAACAATATTCATTCTTATACTCCAGGAACATGGCATATCTCCCCATCTGTTTGCGTCATCTTTGATTTCTTTCATCAGTGTCTTATAGTTTTCTGCATATACAGATTTTTGTCTCTTTAGTTAGTTTTATCCTATGTATTTTATTCTTTTTATTTCAATGGGATTGTTTCCTTAATTTTTCTTCCTAATTTCTCATTAGTGTATATGACTGCAAGGGATATCAGTGTATTAATTTTATATATTGTGATTTTACTAAATTCACTCATTCATTAATTTTAATAGGTTTTTGGTGGCATTTTTAGAGTTTTCTATGTATAGAATCATTTCATCTGCAAACAGTGAGAGTTTTATTTCTTTTCCAATCTGGATTACTTTTATTTCTTTTTCTTCTCTGATTGCCATGGCTAGGATTGCAAAATACTCTAGCTGTGAGAGTGGGCACCTTTGTCTTGTTCCTGATATTAGAAGAAATACTTTCAGTTTTTCACTTTTGAGAATGTTTGTTTGGTGTTTGTAATATATAGCCTTTGTTATGTTGAGGTAGGTTCCTTCTATACTGATTTTCTGAAAGTGTTTTTTTTTTTTTAATATCATAAATGAGTGTTGAATTTTGTCAAAAGTTTTCTCTGCATCTATTGAGATGGTCATATGTTTTTTATCTTTCAACTTGCTAATATGGTATATCACATTGATTGATTTGTATATGCTGAAGAATCTTTGGATCCCTAGGCTTAATCCAACCTGATTATGGTATATAATTCTTTAAATATGCTGTTGGATTCTGTTTGGTAGAACTTTGTTGAAAATTTTTGCACCTGTATTCTCAGTGACATTGGCCTATAATTTTCTTTTTTGTGATATTTGTGTCTGTTTTGGTATTATGGTGATGGTGGCTTTGGAGAATAAGATTGGGAGTTTTTCTCCCTCTACAATATTTTGGAACAGTTTGAGTGAGATTGGTGTTAGCTCTTCTCTGAATTTTGAATAGAATTTACCTGAATTTTGAATAAAATTCACCTAAACTCTGTCCTTGTACTTTTGTTGGTTGGAAGATTTTTGATCACAGTTTGAATTTCAGTACTTGTGATTGATCTGTTCATATTTGTACTTCTTCCTGATTCAGTCCTGGAAGGTTGTACTTTCCTAAGAATTTTTCCATTTCTTCCAGATTATCTACTTATTTGGCATATAGTTGCTCATAGTAATCTCTTATGATCTTTTGTATTTCTGTGTTTCTATTGTAATTTCTCCTTTTTCATTTCTAATTTTATTGATTTTAGTCTTCTCCTCTTTTTTCTTGGTGAGTCTGGCTAATGGCTTGCCTGTTTTGTTTATTCTTATAGAACCAGCTTTTAGTTTATTGATCTTTGCTACTATTACTTTCATTTGTTTTTCATTTATTACTGCTCTGATCTTTGGGATTTCTTTCCTTCTACTGACTTTGTGGGTTTTGTCCTTTTTTTTTTTTTCTAGTTACTTTAGGTTTAAGTTAGGTTGTTTATTTCATGTTTTTCTCATTTCTTGAGGTAGGGTTGTATTGGTACAAACTTCCCTCTTGGCACAACTTTACTGCATCCCTTAGATTTTGAGTTGTGTTTTCATTGTCATTTTTTTGGTAGGTATTTTTAAATTTCCTCTTTGATTTCTTCAGCGACTTCTTGAGTATTTAGAAGTATGTGGTTTAGCCTTCATATGTTTGTGTTTTTTTACAGTTTTTTTTCCCCGTAATCAATATCTAATCTTATAGCATTGTGGTAAAAAATCATGCCTGATACAGTTTCAATATTCTTAAATTTACCAACGCTTGATTTGTGACCCAAGATGTGATCTATATTGGAAAATGTTCCATGTGCACTTGAAAAAAAAGTGTATTCTGCCACTTTTGGATGTAATGTTCTATAGATATCAATTAGGTACGTCTTGTCCAATGTGCCATTTTAGGTTTGCTTTCCTTATTAGTTTTTTGACTGCATGAACTGTCCATTGGTGTGAGTGGGTTGTTAACTACCTCCACTCTTATTGTGTTACTGTTGATTTCTCCTTTTATAGTTATCATTTGCCTCATGCATTGAACTGCTCCTATGTTGGGGGCATATATATTTATAATCATTTTATCTTCTTGGATTGATCCCTGAATCATTGTATAGTATCCTTCCTTGTCTCTTGTAATAATCTTTATTTTAAAGTCTATTTCACCTAATATTATCATTGCTACTCCTGCTTTCTTTTGATTTCCATTTGCATGGAATATCTTCTTCCAGTCCCTCACTTTCTGTCTGTGTATGTCTCTAGGTCTGAAGTAGATTTCTTGTATACAGCATATATAGAGGGTCTTGTTTTTCTATCCATTCAGCCAGTCTGTATCTTTTTGGTTGGGGCATTTAATCCATTTACATATACAATGCAGGAGACCTGGGTTCGAGCCCTGAGTTGGGAAGATTCCCTGGAGAAGGAAATGGCAATCCACTCCAGTACTATTGCCTGGAAAATCCCATGGACAGAGGAGCCTTGTAGGCTACAGTCTATGGGTCCGCAAAGAGTTGGACACGACTGAGCGACTTCACTTCACTTCACTATTGATGTGTGCACTTACTTTATTTTTTGGTGTTTGTCTTTTCTTCCTCTTGTGTTTCCTGACTAGGGAAGTTCTTTTAACATTTATTGTAGAGCTGGTTTGGTAGTGCTGGATTATCTTAACTTTACTTTATCTGTAGAGCTTCTGATTTCTCCATCAAATCCAAATGAGATCCTTGCTGAGTAGAGTAATCTTGGTTGTAGGTTTGTCCCCTTTTATTTCTGTAAGTATATCCTGCCATTCCCTTCTAGCCTGCAGAGTTTCTGCTGAAGTAGCAACTGTTAACATCATGGGGACTCCCTTATATGTTACTTGTTGCTTTTCTCTTGCTGCTTTTAATAATTTTTCTTTGTGTTTAATTTTTGTTAGCTTGATTAATATGAGTCTCAGTGTATTTCTCTTTGGGTTTATCCTGTATGGGACTCTGGGCTTCTTTGACATTCGTGGCTATTTCCTTTCCCAAATTAGGGAATTTTTCATGTATAGCCTCCTCAAATATTTTCTCATATACTTTCTTTTTCTCTTCTTCTTCCATGACTCCTATAATTTAAATGTTCATGCACTTAATGTTGTCCCAGAGGTCTCTGAAACTGTCCTTATTTTCTTTTTTCTCTATGCTTCTCTGCTTCAGTTATTTTCAGCCATTCTATCTTCCAGCTCACTTATCCATTCTTCTGCCTCAGTTATTCAGCTATTGGTTCCCTCTAGTGTATTTTCAGAAAACGAAGATCATGGCATCCGGTCCCATCACTTCATGGGAAATAGATGGGGAAACAGTGTCAGACTTTATTTTTTGGGACTCCAAAATCACTGCAGATGGTGACTGCAGCCATGAAATTAGAAGACGCTTACTCCTTGGAAGAAAAGTTGTGATCAACCTAGATAGCATATTCAAAAGCAGAGACATTACTTTGCTAACTAAGGTCCATCTAGTCAAGGCTATAGTTTTTCCTGTGGTCATGTATGGATGTGAGAGTTGGACTGTGAAGAAGGCTGAGCGCCGAAGAATTGATGCTTTTGAACTATGGTGTTGGAGGAAACTCTTGAGAGTCCTTTGGACCACAAGGAGATCCAACCAGTCCATTCTGAAGGAGATCAACCCTGGGATTTCTTTGGAAGGAATGATGCTGAAGCTGAAACTCCAGTACTTTGGCCACCTCATGCAAAGAGTTGACTCATTGGAAAAGACTCTGATGCTGGGAGGGACTGGGGGCAGGAGGAGAAGGGGATGGCAGAGGATGAGATGGCTGGATGGCATCACTGACTCGATGGATGTGAGTCTGAGTAAACTCCAGGCATTGGTGATGGACAGGGAGGCCTGGTTTGCTGCGATTCATGGGATCGCAGAGTATATTTTTAAATTTTAGTTATTATGTTGTTCATTGTTGACTGTCTGTTCTTTATTTATTCTAGGTCCTTGTTAATATTTCTTGTATCTTCTCAATCAGGGCCTGCATTCTATTTATCTGCATCACTATTTCTGAGGTTTTGAATCACCTTTGCTATGATTACTCTGAATTCTCTTTCAGGTAGACTGCTTATCTCCTCTTCATTTGTTTAGTCTGGTGGGTTTTTATCATGCTCCTTCATCTGCTGAATGTTTCTCTGTCTTTTCATTTTGTTTCATTTACTGTGTTTTGGGTCTCTTTTTCAGAGGCTGCAAGGTTGTAATTCTTCTTACTTGTGAAGTCTACCCCCAGTGTTTGTGATTGGACAGCACTTTGTGAAAATTTCTTGGTGAGAGGGTATTAGCTCTTTGTCAGGGAACATTTAACAGGAGAATTCCTGCATGCTGTTTTCTATTTCTTAAGGATTCTTTGTTCCTTATCAGTTCCTATTCCAAGAATGAGTAAAGCTGCATGCACTTATCAGGACTGAGGTCATGGGATGAGACATGCAGTGACTCTTTTCAGCATCAGAGACCTTGTATGTATTAGACTATCCATATTATGGCTATTGATAAAATTTCACCCTGTGTAATAGCTGATAAAATTTCACCCTGTATAAGCCTGCATTTCTGCCAATAAGGCACCTTTGTTCCATCAGAGCTTGGGTCCCTGTGTCTTTCTTTCTTCCTTCTTTCTCTCTTTCTTTCTCTCTCTCTCCTTGGCTGATTCTTTGGAGTGCAGAGACCCGTCTGGCTCACTCTCCTGCCCAGGCTTCTAAGACTCTCTTGAGAAGGTGCCCTGTGCCTTCACCCACCTTGAGAGGGTGCCCAGTGCTTTCGTGAGAGATGCAAGTCTTGTGTTGAGGGCTTTATTGGTTTTCTGCGTAAACCAGGGAGTATCAGCCTCTTTCTCTCTCTTTCACTTTCTTATCATCACCTCCGGACCGCCAGGTCCTGGTCTCTTAAAGGACCCCAACAAGTGGCCCTCCCGAGCAAGGACTCTGGTATATGTGGCATTTCAGTTAGAGGGACTATTGAGGTCGGTAAGTACTAAGACATGGGTCAAATGGCTGGAAAGCCCCATCATTTCTCTACTTCACCATTTGTTTAAAGCTCAGGGACTTTTGGTTTCACAAATGAATACAGGCTTGTTTTGAAACAGTAGTTAAATGTAATCCTTTGTTCCCTGATAAAGGCAGTTTTGATTTAGAAATTTGGCACCAGGTCAAAGAAAATGTTGAATGAGCTGCCAAGCAAGGAAAAAATATTCCAATTAATTTCTGGCCATTTCAAGGTAAATTCTAGCCCTCTTAATATTGAACAACAGAAAGAACACTAATTGCATGAATATGAATTAGATGATGAAACTTTACAAAAGGCCCAATTAGAACAACATAAAATATTTCATAGTTTTCTTACTAGCCCTGCCTCAGCTGCTCCATATGCTCCTCCTCTGCCAATAGACTCAACTCCAAAAGTCTCTCCTTTGTTGGAACCTAATGAAAGTTATGCTAATTTTTTGCTAGATTAGAAACTGCTATTTCTTATACTGTAATAAGAGAAGAAACCAAGAAACAGCTAGAGAAATTACTTGCTTATGAGAATGCAAATCAGGAATATCAAAGAGCTATCACTGCAATTCGTGAGACTGGGACTATTATTGATTATTTGAAGGCTTGTCACAATCTAGGATCAGAAACTCAAAAGATGCAAATGCTAGCTAAAACAATGCTACTGCCTTTAAAAAGGGTAATGAAGGATGCTTTACATGTGGAGATAAAAACCACTTAAAAGGGGACTGCCCTAAGAAAGCTAATAAAAAAAACCTTCAAATTGGGCCAAAGATTGTAAATTTAAATTTGACATTGATGGAAAACCTATTCCAGAGAACTTCAAACAAGGGACAGGGGAACACCCAGGTCCCCTACAACAAAAACCAGGGGCAAATTCTATCTTTCCCCTCAAACCCTCAACATCCATCAATGCTACTGTTAATATACCAGCCCTAGATGATTTTTTCCTTTACCCTTAAGTAGTCCCTTCTAGAGTACCTACCAGACTTTTTGGACTCCTGCTCCCACAAACCTTCAATCTTTTATTTGGCCAATCCAGTTTGGCTTCTAAAAGAATTACTGTTCACCCTGGAGTAATTGATTCAAATTATAAAGGAGAGATTCAAATTATGATGTCATCTCAGATTCTATGGAAATTCAAAAAGGGGGACAAAATTGCTCAATGACTTCTTTTGCTTTACATGTCTATTAACTCCTCTAATAAGGTACGGACAGGCAGATTCAGCAGTACAGATCAAAAACAATAATTATGGACATCATTAGTATCTGAACATGCCCGACCAAATATAAATATCAAAATTAATAATAAAATATTTTCTGGTCTCCTCGACACTGGATCTAGCATTACTATTTCCAAATGCTTATGGCCTATACACCTGGCCTATACAAAACACCTGACCTATACAAAAGGTCTCTTGCCAAATTGCAGGAATTTCTCAAACCAAAGTACAAGAAATTTATCAAAATGTTTAGATCTACCCAAATGAAGGACCAAAAGGCCAACTTACAACATTAAGACCTTATGTGATAAATGCACTGCTTAATCTAATAGAAAAAGACTTACACAATGGCAAACTCAGATATACACCCCACATTTTTTCCTAAGGGCCACTGCTCATTTGACAAACAAAGCAATTAGTAAAATAACTTGGAAGAATGACGAGCTTATTTGGACAAAGCAATGGCCCCTTATGAAAGATAAATTACAGGCTACTAAAGAACTTATAGACACACAATTAGAATTAAAACATATCAAGGTATCTTACTCTCCTTAGAAAGTGAAAGTGAAAGTGAAGTCGTGAAGTCGTGTCCGACTCTTTGCGACCCCGTGGACGGTAGCCTACCAGGCTTCTCTATCCATGGGATTCTCTAGGCAAGAATACTGGAGTGGGTTACCATTTCCTTCTCCAGGGGATCTTCCCGACCCAGGGATCGAACCCAGGTCTCCCACATCAGAGGCAGATGCTTTAACCTCTGAGCCACCAGGGAAGCCCACTCTCTTTAGAACTCTCCTATTTTTGTTATAAAAAAGAATTCTAACAAATGGTGTCTCTTAACAGACCTTAGAAATGTCAATGCATCTATAAAACCTATGGGTACATTACAACTAGAGATTCCTTCATCTATTACTATTCCTCAAAATTGGCACATTATTATTACTGATTTACAAGATTGCTTTTTAAATATACCTTTACACCCTTTAGACTGGGAGAAATTAACTTTCTCTCTCCCTATTAACTTTCTCTCTCCCTTATCCTAATCATATCAGTCCTCATAAAAGATTTCAATAGACTATATTACTTCAAAATATGCTTAACAATCCTAATATTTGTCAAAAATTTTGTAGCCAAGGCTTTACATCCAATGTGACAGCAATTCCCTCATGCATATATCATTAATAATATACTGTAACCACAAAAAGGAGAAATGATATTTTTGACACTGACTGGCCATGATATTCTTTAGACTCCAGAGAAAACTAATTAAAATAAGATCTTTTTTGAAATTGCAAAACCAGTTCTTCTGACACATGCAGTTAGGAAAAGGTTAACTTGTTAAAATACTTTTTGAAGCTCCAGTTCTGCCTGAGAAACAAAACAGGCCTAAGAAAAAACCTAAAGTTAACTCTTATGTCCTTGAGATACACAACCCACTCTATCTGGGATTGCAGCCATAAACAAAATTGGTGAAAAAAAAATTTTTTTTTAATGGGAAAGATATTTCAAACGGAAAACTATGCCTACCTATCTATGTCTCAATGTATGTATTTGTTTTTGGATAATCCCAAAGAAAGGCAATACCAAAGAATGCTCAAACTACCACACAATTGCACTCATCTCACACGCTAGTAAAGTAATGCTCAAAATTATTCAAGCCAGGCTTCAGCAATACATGAACCATGAACTTCCAGATATTCAAGCTGGTTTTAGAAAAGGCAGAGGAACCCAAGATCAAATTGTCTACATCCGCTGGATCATTGAAAAAGCAAGAGAGTTCCAGAAAAACATCTCTTTCTGCTTTATTGACTATGCCAAAGCATTTGACTGTGTGGATCACAATAAACTATGGAACATTCTGAAAGAGATGGGAATACCAGACCACCTGACCTGTCTCTTGAGAAACCTGTATGCAGGTCAGGAAGCAACAGTTAGAACTGGACATGGAACAACAGAATGGTTCCAAATAGGAAAAGGAGTATGTCAAGGCTGTATATTGTCTCCCTGCTTATTTAACTTCTATGCAGAGTACATCATGAGAAATGCTGGGCTGGAAGAAGCACAAGCTGCAATCAAGATTGCCAGGAGAAATATCAATAACCTCAGATATGCAGATGACACCACCATTATGGCAGAAAGTGAAGAGGAACTAAAAAGCCTCTTGATGAAATTAAAAGAGGAGAGTGAAAAAGTTGGCTTAAAGCTCAACATTCAGAAAA
>SJYX01000366.1:150497-165889 GCA_006410675.1 Oreotragus oreotragus
TTTGGAAGGAATGATGCTAAAGCTGAAACTCCAGTACTTTGGCCACCTCATGCGAAGAGTTGACTCATTGGAAAAGACTCTGATGCTGGGAGGGATTGGGGGCAGGAGGAGAAGGGAATGACCGAGGATGAGATGGCTGGATGGCATCACGGACTCGATGGACGTGAGTCTGAGTGAACTCCGGGAGATGGTGATGGATAGGGAGGCCTGGCGTGCTGCGATTCATGGTGTCTCAAAGAGTCGGACACGACTGAGCGACTGAACTGAACTAAACTGAAAGCAATATAGTCTTTAAGCCTATAAATTTTATTAATATAGCTTTATTTCTGTTTCCAATCTGTAAAATTCTTAAAACAAAATAACATCAACAACAATGTCTATTTTGCAATGCAAAACAAAAACAACATAAAAAGGACACCATTTGCCAAATAAGTTATTTGTTCTTAAGAGTATCTAAAATGCAAAATATTCACCTTCTTTTCAGGTCTGTCTTGAAAATATAATCATCTTCCTTGACACACTGAACAGAGAGATTCAACAGCTACAAGGCTGCATTTCTTTTCCAAGGACAGGGTCAAATATATTTAGATATGAGCAACATTTCATTTATCAAGTTGTTCTGCATCAACTTTTCAATAATTTCACTTAGGAAAAAAATGTTTGAATGTTTGCTCCTAATCCTTTGCCCTAAATAACACAAACCACTTAAAACACAGTCAGATCCCATTTCTTTTTATATTAGGAAAAATGTATATACTGAATGAAGAGAAAGTCGACCCATTAATTCAAAACCACAGCCAAATACCAGTCCCAAACAGATTTCTAGGTGATTTTGGGGGGGGTGCTGAAATATTTCCTAAGAATGTTGTCATCATTGTCGCTTTCCTTTCTTTCTATAACTATTGTTGTGAAGGTGCTCAGTCGTGTCTGACTCTTTGCGGCCCCATAGACTGTAGCCTACCAGGGTCCTCTGTCCATGGGATTTTCCAGGCAATAGTACTGGAGTGGATTGCCGTTTCCTTCTCCAGGGGATCTTCCCAACCCAGGGCTCGAACCCAGGTCTCCTGCATTGTAGACAGACGCTTTACCATCTGAGCCACCAGGGAAGTTAATATAGCCTTATTTATTTTAAATTTTTTTTAACTTACTGCAAGGAGATATTTTCACAAGAGCAGAAAAACATTTTGAAACATTAAAGGACACCTCCCTTTCTTTGCCCATTTGATATCAAGACGGGTTAACTAATCTATGGAAATCTAAGAAACTAATCTTATAGGGAAAAGGATATGCTTATATTTCTCCAGATGGATCCAATGATCTCATATAACTTTCTCTTCACAAGAGTCAACCTAAAGGAGACCCCAACATTCAGACTAGAAACGATACAACAAAAACCTCAGGAGGAAGGAATTCCAATACAAGCCATGGTGACTTTAAAAATTTCCAAAAAACACCACACTCAACATCATCGACCTTATAATTTCCCTACTTGGGGACAGATAAAAACCCTTACTAATCAAACTGAAAATCTGATTTCTCAACAGGAAATGCCTTGAAATCCTGAAAATATTTTTCTTCGCTATGCTTGCTTTGGTTGCTTTTGCTTCCCCCGCTCAGGTTGACTTGACTGACCACACTTAATGGGCTTATGTACCTAACCCCTCTTTTTTATTGTAGGTTGTAGAAGGGACAGATATAGGACCAATCGTATCCACTAAAGACTCAATACGTAAGCTCCCTCCTTGGAACTTGGAGGGGCCCTCTCATCCTGAAAAAGAAGAAAAACTAATTAATATCTCTCTAGGTTATGAAGTCTTTCCTTTGTATATGGGCCCAACAGAATTATGCATAAATGTTAGCTGACAAACTTGGGCTTTAGCCCTAGCCTCTAAAAGAGGACTTTCAGACACTGCTTGGATTATTTACTGCCTTTCTTTGTCCATTAACCATGTTTATACTACTGAAACTTTAGGGAAAGAATTAGGGAAAGAACAAAGAACACTATGCAAAGAGTTTACTAATAAGAACTTTAAATATGTTACTATTCACTGGGACAAATGTCAGGACAAATCAGGAAAATTAGCGTTAGTGGCTAATCATATAATTGTTGTTTGGGGACCCCGTAATATATGATTATCTAACTGCTCAAATGATATTAACAACACTATATGTGATTATATTACTCAAATAACAGAAGGTTACTAATACTACAATGGAACATTACTGTGAGAGAGGACTTCTTGGGTGACTTGATGGTGGAATGACTCCCCCTCATCCTCTAATCGTCCTTTATAAACAGATTGGGACTAAACAATGAGACAGCTGGAAACTTGCTGCCAGCACCGAGGAACTTAGGACTTGGACTGGCCAGTTCACAGGGGCCAATCTTAGTCATAGAAACTGTTTCTTTCGTTATGATTATTTTTTATACAAGCCTATACAATTTTATACAAGCCTATACAATTTATACAATCATATTTTATACAAGCCTATGTTCCACTTCCTTTTGTTGTAGCTATAGGAAATTTACAATTCAATAAGACTTTACGTTCTGTAATTTGCATATATTGTAACTTATATACTTGCCTTAACTCCTCTGTTTCCTTGAGAAATGGCTCCCTTTTGATTCTTCGATTTTGACATAGTCTGTGGTTACCAATAAATCTCCAGCAGCCCTGGGAAGAAGGTCCCACGGCTGGACTTGCTTCCCGGTTACTTACTAAATTGCTCCAGTGATCTAAATGATTCATTGGATGGCTGATTTTTGGCATTTTGTGATTAATAGCTATTTGCACCACTGCTGCTATCACTGGTGTTGTTTTACAAACCTCAATTCAAAAACATAATTTTATTCAAAATTGGACTAAAGATGCCCATACTATGTGCCACTCAGGCTCAGATAGATGAGGACATTCAAGAGGAAATACAGAAACTAAGAACAGCCATCAGATGGGTTGGAGATCAATTAATAGATGTACAAAAACAGGTGATGCTAAAATATGATTGGAATTCTACTCAATTTTGTGTTACTCCTGTTCAATTTAATAATAGTGCCTACAACTGGGAACAAATCAAATTTCATTAACAAAACATACATGATAATGCCTCGCTGAATGTACAATTATTACAAAAATAAATTTTTGAAACCTTTTCTAAAAATCTTCCCTGGTGGTTCAGATGGTAAAGCATCTGTCTACAATGCAGGAGACCTGAGTTCAAGCCCTGGGTTGGGAAGATCCCCTGGAGAAGAAAATGGCAATCCACTCCAGTATTGCCTGGAAAATCCCATGGACAGAGGAGCCTTGTAGGCTACAGTCTATGGGGCCGCAAAGAGTCGGACATGACTGAGCGACTTCACTTCACTTTCCACCAATTTGAAAACTTTAGCTGAACAACTAGTTGATCAATTATCTGGGCTAAAACCATGTAGACGGTTTCAAAGCATTACTCACAGCATTGGGTCTGGAACTGTAATTTTGATGATTGTCTTAACAGTTATATTTGTCATCTACCATTACCTTCATGCCAAGATTGTTAAAACTAAACAAACTCTAATGGTCAGAATTCTTTTTACAAATATTATAAATAAATAAGGGGGAATTGTCGGGGAGTGTTTAACAGGAGGGTTCCTACGTGCTGTTTCTCACAAGTCCTTTGTTTCTTCTAAGCAGAACAGCGGGCTGCTCCCAGGAACTGAGGTCATTGTGTGAGACAGGCTTGAATCTCCTTTAGTAAACATTCTCTTTACGACAAACTCAATTAATCAAGGCCTTTTTTACAAATATAATAAATAAGGGGGAATTGTCAGAGAACATTTAACAGGCAGATTCCTGCATGCTGTTTTCTATTTCTCAAGGATTCTCTGTTCCTTATCAGTTCCTATTCCAAGAATGAGTAAGTAAAGCTGCATGCAGTTCTCAGGACTAAGGTCATGGGATAAGACACACAGTGACTCTTTTCAGCATCAGAGACCTTGTATGTATTAGACTATCCATATTGTGCCTATTGATAAAATGTCATCCTGTACATTATATAGGATGTAATAGCTGAGTAATCATCTTATTAAAGATATATAAGCCTGCATTTCTGCTAATAAAGCACCTTTGCTCCATCGAGCTTGGGTCCCCGTGTCTGTCTGTTTTTCTTTCTCTCTTTCTTTCTTTCTCTCTCTCTCTCTCTCTCCTTGGCTGATTCTTTGGAGCGTGGAGACCCATCTTGCTCACTCTCCTGTCCAGGCTTCTAAGACTCTCGAGAAGGCACCCTGTGCCTTTGTGAGAGATGCAAGTCCTGTGTTGAGAGTTTTATTGGTTTTCTGCACAAACTAGGGAGTATCAACCTCTCTCTCTCTCTTTCACTTTCTTATCATTGCCTCCGGACTGCCAGGTCCCAGGCCATTAAAGGACCCCAACAGTTCTTGTGTTTTGGTGGGTGAAGTTGGATTTTTTATCTCTAAAGGGCAGTGCTGTACCTAGTGGTGTATTATGACATGTTTGTGAGCTTAGTATGACTTTAGGCAGCTTATCTGCTAATGTGTAGGGTTATGTTCCTATTTTGCTAGTTGTTTGGAATGGGGCATTCAGCACTAGAGCTTGCTGTCCTCTGGGTGGGGCTAGATCTAGTGTTGAAGTGGAGGCCTTTGGGAGAGCTCTTGCTGATTAGTATTCCATGGGGTCAGGACTTTTCTAGTGATCCAACATCCTGGACTCAGGTTTCCCACCTTGGATGTTCAAGCTTGACCCCTTGCTGGAGCACCAAGATGCCATAAGCTGCACAGAAGAAAAAAACAGGGAAAGAAATGGGGAATCAAACCAACATACAAACAAACAAACAGACAGACAAAATCCCAAGACAAATGGTGAAAGCAACACTAATCAGATAGGAACAAACAAAGAAACTCAAAACTCACACTCACAAAGAGAATAAAAAAGGAAAGAATGAAGAAAGGAACCAAAAAAAGAAGAGAGAAATCAAACCAATAAACAAATCCATAAATAAAAACAAATGCTAAAAACTAGAGTAGCAAAAATACAAAGCCAAAAACATGGAAAAAATTGTAATACAGCAAAAATTTGTTGTAGAAATAGGAAAAAATAAAATGAATTTATTTAAAAATAAAAACATTTAAAAAGGAAAAAGGAAGTAAAAATAAATGTTAAAGGATTAATGAAAAGGAATAACAATAGAACAAAATGACAAAGGAAAAAAAAATATATATAATGTATTCTAATCACTGCAGATGGTGATTGCAGCCATGAAATTAAAAGACGCTTATTCCTTGGAAGAAAAGTTATGACCAACCTAGATAGCATAGTCAAAAGCAGAGACATTACTTTGCCCACAAAGGCCCGTCTAGTCAAGGCTATGGTTTTTCCAGTGGTCATGTGTGGATGTGAGAGTTGGACTGTGAAGAAAGCTGAGTGCCGAAGAATTGATGCTTTTGAGCTGTGATGTTGGAGAAGACTCTTGAGTCCCTTGGACTGCAAGGAGATCCAACCAATCCATTCTAAAGGAGATCAGCCCTGTGATTTCTTTGGAAGGAATGATGCTAAAGCTGAAACTCCAGTACTTTGGCCACCTCATGCAAAGAGTTGACTCATTGGAAAAGACTCTGATGCTGGTTGGGATTGGGGGCAGGAGGAGAAGAGGACGACAGAGGATGAGATGGCTGGATGGGATCACAGACTCGATGGACGTGAGTTTGAGTGAACTCCAGGAGTTGGTGATGGACAAGGAGGCCTGGCGTGCTGCGATTCATGGGGTCGCAAAGAGTCAGACACGATTGAGCAACTGAACTGAACTGAACTGAATGTATTCTAACCTGCAGAGAGAGAGAGAAACAGTGGTAGTAAAAAGCATAGGGCTTCCCTGGTGGCTCAACAGTAAATAATTTACCTGCCAATACAGGAGACTTGGGTTCAATCCCTGAGTTAGGAATATATCCTGGAGAAGGAAATGGCAACCCACTCTAGTATTCTTGCTTGAAAAATTCCATCAACAGAGGAGCATGGTGGGATTGTGGGGTTGGAAGGGTCATAAATGACTTAGCAACTAAACAACAAAGTAAGAAGAATATTATCCTGTGATGACAGTTGTCCTCACCACATAGTGAGCTATAGCCAATCTGCCTACTCAGAAAGTCCTCTAATATATTTAGGAATGTCTCTGGGGTCTTGGACCACAGCCCCATCTCACCCCCTATCTCTGGCACTTGTGCCAGCCTTGACAGCAGCAGGTCCACAAGCATGCCCACCTCTGGGATTGCAGATTGCAGCCAGCTTGTTCCATCTATGGCACTCAAGAAGCTGTGTCCTGTGGTCTGTGAGTACACAGAGTTACAGTCCCCATGACAATGATCTCTTACATCTCTGGCTGACCCAGGCTTTTCCCTGGACTCCCTCAGCTGTGTTGTACTAGCCTCCTCAGAGTATCTTCAATGCAGTTAACACCAGGCCTCTCCATGGGGTCCAACCCCCAAAGCCTGAGCCTTAGCACCTAGCCCCACTTGTCATGGCAGGTGTGCAAATAGTTTCTCAGCTGGGAAGTGCTGGTCAGCACTGGTCTCTTTGCTGACTCTGTTTGACTTCCATGCACTTGCTGCTGTGCTCCCTTCTAAGGTTCTGAAGCTCCTCGCCATCCCTGCCTGTAAGAGGTTTCCAAGTGTGATGAAACTTTTCCTCTTTCATAACTCCCTCCCAGAGGGTCAGGGCCTGTACTATTTTGTCTCTTCTTTGTCTTATTGCTTTTTCTCTACCACTTTATGTGGAGTTTAGCTTGCCTTTTTGGAAGTCTGAGGTCTTCTGCCAGTGTTTAGTAGGTGTTCTGTAGGAGTTGTTCTACATGCAGATGTATTTTTGATGTATTTGTGGGGAGGAAGATGATCTCCACATCTTATTCCTCCACCATATTTAACCCCTCTCAAGGGGGTTTTAATATTTTTGTGAATTCAAAGGAAAGACAGAAAAGAAGATATCTCAGGCCTGCCTCAAAGTATATGACCTGAAAATAACATTCAGTAATAAGAATATTAACATTTATGACAAGAAATTTATTTTCCTTGTGCAAAGGATGGAAAGAAGGATATCACTAGTTGAGGTGGGACAAATAAGCTAATTGCTGCCACTTTCCTCTCTTAGGAGGTACACATAGGGTTGCCAGAGGTAGTAAAGAAAAATAAAGGACCTCAAGTGAAGTTTATATTTCAGAAAAGCAACTAATAATTTGTTAATATGAGTAGTGACCAAATATTGCATGAGCATCCTGTATTTTGCCTAGCAATCCTAAATCCAATTATAAAACCTTCTACCTCTTCTCTTGAGATCCTGGCACCATCAAGCTTTCTGCTCTGGACATTTGACCAGACATTTTGGTAATGAGTTTGTCTGTCTGTTGTCAGAAGATCAGCAGTTACCCTGAATTACAGAACTCATATATCAAGCCTGCTCTGTTTAAGCGATGAGGAGATGCTGGCTGGAAGGCTTCTGCCTGGCTCAGATCTTGAGAATTATCCTAATCCATTGCCCTTAAATATGCAGCTCAGAACATATGTGTCTTTGTGGCTATAGCTAGCCCCCCAAAGACTTGGTAAATGATAGTAGTTATTGTGATCCATATCAGGGTGGATCTGCTGATCACTTGGTGTCATCTGCTCTAGAGCCACTGCGTGAGGAGTCTTGACGGAAATGCCTGTGCACCACAGCTGGGGCTCTGGGGAGTAGGATTGGTGGCAATTACTTGATAATATATATTTGTCTGCATCTCTATTCCTGCCCTACATATCTGACTTCCTTCTGCAGTTACCTTCTAGGAGAGGCAAGTCACTTCATTAGCACTTGCAGACAATTTCATGGTTCCAGAAGAAGGTATAATTCCTACTTGGCTCCAAATTTCAATTAAGGCACCATGGAACTCAGAAAATAATATAAATTGTTTACCCCTCTGTAATGAGTTAAAAATTACCAGTATACCACTGTTAACCCTATAAGACAGGACTTCTCCATCAATTTATATGGTCCTTATTTTCTAAAATAATTTTTCTTTACTGTACCTGCACTGTTTAGTATGGAAACACTAAGCATGTGTGTTTTCTGAGCTTTTGAAATGTGGCTGGTTTGGGCTGAAATGTTCTGTGTGTGTAAAATATACACCAAACATTCAAGACTTAGTAGGAAAAATACATCTCATTAATCTTTTAAAAACTATTGACTACATGTTGAAATGATAATATCTTGGATATGTTTGGTTTAATACAATGCATTGTATGGCAGTTTGAACCTTCTTGAACCAGGGTTTCCCTGGTGGTTCAGACAGTAAGTAATCCTCTTGCAATGCTGGGGACCCGGATTTGATTCCTGGGTCAGTAAGATCCTCTGCAGAAGGGGATGGCAACCCACTCCAGTATTCTTGACTGGAGAATTCCATGGAAAGAGAAGCCTGGCAGGTTATAGTCCATGGGATTGCAAAGAGTCAGACATGACTGAGCAACTAACACTTTCACTTTCACTTTGAACATTCTTTGGCATCGTCCTGCTTGGGGACTGGAATGAAAACTGATCTTTTCCTGTCCTATGGCCACTTCTACGTCTTCCAAATTTGCTGACATATTAAGTGCAGCACTTTCAGTCTCATCTTCAGGATTTGAAATAGCTCAGCTGGAATTCCATCACCTCTAGTAGCTTTGTTCCTAGCAATGCTTCCTAAGGCCCACTTGACTTCAAACTCCAGGAGGTCTGGCTCTAGGTGAGTGACCACACCTTCATGGTTATCCACAGTCATACAACCTTTTTTATATTGTTCTTCTGTGTATTCTTGCCACCTATTATTAATCTCTTCTGTTTCTATTAGGTCCTTATCATTTCTGTCCTTTATTGTGCCCATCTTTGCATGAAATTTTCCCTTGATATCTCCAGTTTTCTTCAGGAGATCTCTAGTGTTTTCCATTCTATTGTTTTCCTCTATTTATTAACATTGTTCTTTTAAGAAGGCCTTCTTATCTCTCCTTGCTATTCTCTAGAATTCTGCATTCAGTTGGATATGTCTTTCCCTTTCTCCTTTGCCTTTTGCTTCTCTTCTTTCCTCAGCTATTTGTAAAGCCCCTCAGGCAATCACTTCACCTTCTTGCATTTCTTTTTCTTTGGGATGGTTTTGATCACTGCTTCCTGTACAATGTCTCATGAACTTCAGTTTCTAGTTCTTCAGGCACTCTGAAGATCTAATCTTCAGGCACTACTAGATCTAATCACTTGAATCTATTGGTCACCTCCATTGCATAATCAGAAGGGATTTGATTTAGGTCATACCTGAATGGCCTAGTGGTTTTCCTAGCTTTCTTCAATTTAAGCCTGAATTTTGCAATGAGAAGCCATGGTCAGCTCCAGGGTTTGTTTTTGCTGACTGTTTAGAACTTCTCCATCTTCAGTTGCAAGGAGTATAATCAATCTGATTCTGGTATTGACCATTTGGTGATGTTCGTGTGTAGAGTCATCTCTTACATTGTTGGAAAAGGGTGTTTTCTATGACCAATATGTTCTCTTGACAAAACTCTGTTAGTCTTTGCCCTGCTTCATTTTGTATTCCATGGTCAAACTTGCCTATTATTCCAGATCTCTCTTGACTTCCAACTTTTGCATTCTAGTCCCCTATGATGAAAATGACTTTTTTTTTTTTTGGTGTTAGTTCTAGAAGGTGTTGTAGGTCTTCCTAGAAGCATATGAATTCACTTTTGGCATCAGTGGTTGGGGAATAGACTTGGATTACTGTGATGTTGAATAGTTTTTCTTGCAAATGAACCCAGATCTTTCTGTCATTTTTGAGGTTGCACCCAAGTACTGCATTTTGAGCTCTTTTGTTGACTATGAGGGCTACTGAATTTCTTCTAAGGGATTCTTGCCCACAATAGTAGATATTAAATTTGCCTATTCCCACTTATTTTAGCTCACTGATATCTAAGACGTTTGAATTTCATGGCTGCAGTCACCATCCACAGTGATTTTGGAGTGCAAGAATCTCCTGCTTGACCATAACCAATTTACCTTGATTTATAAACCTAGCATTCCTGTGCAATATTATTCTTTGCCTTATCTGACTTTACTTTCACCGCCAGACACATCCTTAACTGAGTGTCATTTCCACTTTGGCCTAGCCTCTTCGTTGAAACCAGAGATCAAATTGCCATCATTCATTGGATCGTATAAAAGCAAGGGAATTGCAGAAAAACATCTACTTCTGCTTCATTGACAATAAGAAAGTCTTTTACTGTGTGGGTCACTGCAAACTGTGGAAAATTCTTCAAAAGATGGGAATACCAGATCATCTTGCCTGTCTCTTGAGAAACCTGTATGTAGGTGGACATGGGACAACTGACTGGTTCAAAATTGGGAAAGGAGTACAACAAGACTGTATATTGTCATACTGCTTATTTAACTTATATGCAGAGTATATCATGTGAAATACCAGGCTGGATGAATCACAAGCTGGACTCAAGATTACCAGGAGAAATTTCAGTAACCTCAGATGAGCAGATGACACCAACTTTATGGCAGAAAGTGAAGAGGAACTAAATAGCCTCTTGGGGGAATAGAGGAGATTGAAAAAGTTGGTTTAAAACTCCACATTCAGAAAACTAAGATCATGACAACTGGTCCCATCACTTCATGGCAAATAGAAGGAGTATAAGTGGAATCAGTGACAGATGACAGATTTTTTTTTTTTTTTTTTTGCACTCCAAAATCGCTATGGATGGTGACTGCAACCATGAAATTCAAAGATGCTTGCTCCTTGGTAATAGAGCTATGACAAACCCAGGCAGCATGTTAAAAACCAGAGACATTACTTTACCAACAAAAGTCCATACAGTCAAAGCTATGGTTTTTCTAGTAGTCATATATGGATATGAGAGTTGGATCATAAAAAAACTAAGCAACAAAGAATTGATGCTTTTGAATTGTGATGCCAGAAGAGAGTCCTTTGGATAGTAAGGAGGTCAGATCAGTCAATCTTAAAGAAAATCAAACCCAAATATTCACTGGAAGAATTGATCCTAAAACAAACTCCAATACGTTGGCCACCTGATGCCAAGAGCTGACTGACTGGAAAAGAGCCTGATGCTGGGGAGGACTGAAGGCAAAAGGAGAAGAGATCAGCAGAGGATGAGATGGTTGGATAATATTGTTGACTCAATGGACATGACATTGATCAAACTCTGGGAGATAGCAGAGGACAGAGGAGCCTGGTGTACTGCAGTCTATGGTGTCACAAAGAACTGGACATGACTTAACGGCTGAACAACAACAACAGCATTATGAGTTATTAGCAGTATATGAATCTTCACACACACACATTGTTGTGTATGTGAAGCATGAATTTCACCCTTTATTTTTTCATTTGTTACTGTGATGACTAGAAAATGTCAGAGGGCATTCATGATTCACATTATAGATAGGATGGGCAGCATTTCTGGTCTGTAAGCTCCTTGAGGACAGGAGCCATGTTCCTTGGTAACTAGTGAAGTCTGCTATACAGCAGGTGCTTGATAAATGCATGTTGGCCAAATGCCTAGAAGAAGATAAGCAAAAAGAATAACTCTGTAGGGGATGATTGAGTGGGATCTTATCCTCCATAGACCTGCACAACAATTAGAGCTAAAGAGATGAGAAGTAATATACATAGACCCAGTTCTTCACTAGGGACAGAAAATCATCTTTAGGATTCCTGGTGGAGGGCACTTGCATTTGCAGGAAAATGTTTGGTGACTGCAAACCTAATGCCTTAAGAGGGCATCTACCCTTGGCAGGGCCTTTATTTGCTCCAAGGATCCCCACTGCGTAGACTTGGGCACATACATCCACAGAATCCCAGCAGCTGCTTCATGGATGAGACTGGCTCCATGTTTTAACTCTCTTCCTCTTCCCTGTTGGCTCCATTGTTGGCCTGTTTCTGGGATCCTTCCTCTTCAACCAGCTGTGTATAGCTTGGTGATGTTTTTGCATATCATCTGGGATTTTGAATGAATTCTTTATCAGGTGCCACTGCTTCCTTAGTTGCTCCCTTAGCATCACGCACACAAGTTCTCAAACAAAGAAAGGACTCAGTTTCAANTCCCTGTTGGCTCCATTGTTGGCCTGTTTCTGGGATCCTTCCTCTTCAACCAGCTGTGTATAGCTTGGTGATGTTTTTGCATATCATCTGGGATTTTGAATGAATTCTTTATCAGGTGCCACTGCTTCCTTAGTTGCTCCCTTAGCATCACGCACACAAGTTCTCAAACAAAGAAAGGACTCAGTTTCAACCTCATATGATTTTTGTGGGTAAAGGTCACTGGCTTGGAGCACCATCCAGAGTTTGTGCTGCTTTTAGACAGGGGAACTGAGATGGTATCAGTTTACCCTCTCCATTGCTGGAGATATTATTCAGGGAGAATCTTCTTAGCTTTAATTCTCACAATTGCCCTATGAGACAGGTAGTATTTTTTGAACTGAAGTATTATTAATGTTGTGTTAATTTCTGCTGTACAGCAAAGTAATTCAGTTATATATATGTGTGCTGCTGCTAAATCGCTTCAGTTGTGTCCAACTCTGTGCGACCCCATAGACAGCAGCCCACCAGGCTCCCCTGTCCCTGGGATTCTCCAGGCAAGAACATTGGAGTGGGTTGCCATTTCCTTCTCCAATGCATGAAAGTGAAAGTGAAGTCACTCAGTCATGTCTGACTCTTAGCAACCCCATGGACTGTAGCCCACTAAGCTCATCCATCTATGGGATTTTCCAAGCAAGAGTACTGGAGTGGAGTGCCATTGCTTTCTCCGCATATATATGTGTGTGTATGTATATATATATAATATATAAAATTTTTAATGTTTTTTCCATTATAATTTATCACAAGATATTGAATATAGTTCCCTGTGCTATTCAGTATGACCTTGTTCAAGTAGTGTTATTAATTCCATTTATACTGATATAAGAATTAAGCCCTGACAAAATTAAATAACTTACCAAAGCTCATTCAGAAAGAATGACAGAATGGGAATTTGACACAAGTTTAGTCTGATTCCAAAGCCTAAATTACTAGTCATGTTGCTATGATGTTTTGTAATCAGTTAATTCTGCATTCTGAACTTCACATTCTCTTCCTGCCTTCCTTCACAAGTCTTTCCCTGCTTTCTCAGGGTCATCTTTAAAGAGTTTGAAGAAAGCAGTACCTTTTTCCTTGGCCTAATTAATTTATTTCAGACTGATCAATTTTATTTTCTTCTGCTTTTCCTCATCTAGTATGTTGAGTGGGTATGCTACTATCCCATTTCCCCTGTCCAAGCAGCATGAACTGTCAGACCAATCCTATCACTCACACCTTTCCTGGGAGTTGGTCATACTTCCATTTTAGAATTAGAAGAAGGGTATATGAGAAAATAACAACTTACAGCTTTTAAAAAGAATTTTTACATATACTCATTGGAGTTTCACAATAACCTTGAGAGGTAGTCTTGACGTTTTCAGATATTGCAATGATTGCAGAAAAGAAATTAAATGACTTATCCAAAGTTATACATGTGATGAATGAAATCATTAAAATTTTGAGTCTAGATCATCCCATGCAAAGTCCATCTTTTTCCCACTTAAATGCACTAAAACATGATGTTTATACTTATTGGCACATTTGCCATGGGGCTTGGTTTCATGAGTTCCTGTACTAGAGTTCCTTGAAAAGTCTATTATTTTGACAGTAAGATTCACTCTTTCAGAAATATTGCAAAGGCATTGCCATTTATTTTTAAAGAAACAAGTTTTGAGAGAGTAATTGCTTCTTTTTAAAAAGACTTAACTTTAGTTGAGGAACTTTCTTGGATGGCTGAAAAGAAAGACAAGAGACTGAAGGAAACCATTATAAACACCTGATGAACCAACTCACAGCCCTGTGGACTCCTGGGAGAGCATTTAGTAAAGTCCCTGATGTGCAGTAGGCTTTCAGTAAGTGTTCATTTCAATAAGTGAACTCATGTAGCCTTAAAAAGGTAAAATAGAGCACAAGAACCTTCTTTCTCTGTGTCCAGAGAAATCAGAGCCTGAAAAACTGAGGTCGCTTTTGAACATTTAAGAATATTGAATATTTAATGACTTAGCTAAGGCCAGAGTTCAGATATATGTATCTGGGCCAGCCCTGGCTTTGGTTACCACCTATATCCTACCAGAGTCCCTTAGAAAGGTCTTTACAGAGAATGGGTAAATAGTTGTTCTGATAACCAGGTTCCATGGTAACCAGACACAATTAGGATGGTGATGGTGGTGAAGTTATAGCCAGTATATTTCTCCATCACTTCCAATAACAAGACTGCTTCACTGTTCCTGGGGAGAGGATTAGGGCATGTCCAACAGCAAACAGGTTTCCAACAGAAATGAAGCAGCTTCATAAAGTTTCCTATAAGATCACCACTGAATTATACTGATCAGCCCTCTAAGAAGTGCTCTGTTTAACAGCTCTCAGCCATATCATCACTGTGCAGTTAAATGAACTAGCATTTTTCTGGCTGGCAGGTGAGTTTTCACAACTTAAGTTAGTTTAGTGCTCCTTTTGCCTCCACTAATTCACTTGAAAACAGTAACACCATTTTTCTTTCCTGGTTGGCATATGTTTATAAATGCAGGTTGCTCTGCATTTATATCCAGCTTAGCAATAATGCATGCATGATGATAAAAATAATCATGGATGTCAGGGTATTGCTTTGCAGCTTACCAAGTGCTTAGTATAATCATTATATTTCCTCCACACATGACTCCTGGGATGTACTTATGATCCCAGCTTACAGATGAGGCAGAGAATGAGCCTCAGAAAGTGGAAACATCTTATTCAAATCAGGAAACTGGCAGTGAAAGGGATGGGACAAAAGAAAGGTTTTTTCAACCTCAAAACTCTATGCCTCCTACCCCACTGCATGGAGCACAACCTCTTGTGTGTCTTTCCAGCTTTTTCTCTTGCTGCTCCTCAGAGCCATCCTAATCTGTGCTGTTACATTCATGGGGAACTGTGTGCCTGGTCTCTGAACATCATTCTTCTTCTCTAATTGCTGCCTGTTTTTCTTCTTCAGGAATCTTGTTTAATTTTTGCCCCTGCTGGAAAGTGTCTCAGTCAGTTCAGTTCAGTCACTCAGTTGTGTCCAACTCTTTGTGACCGCATAGACCACAACACGCCAGGTCTCCCTATCCATCACCAACTCTAGGAGTTTATTCAAACTCACGCCCATTGAGTTAGTGATGCCATCCAACCATCTCATCCTCTGCCATCCCCTCCTCCTCCCACCTTCAATCTTTCCCAGCATCAGGGTCTTTTCAAATGAGTCAGCTCTTCGCATCAGGTAGCCAAAGTATTGGAGTTTCAGCTTCAACATCAGTCCTTCCAATGAACAC
>SJYX01000367.1:2824-47013 GCA_006410675.1 Oreotragus oreotragus
TGGACCACCAGGAAGTCCTGATTCATCAATTCTTGATAACTCTAGGCTGAAGAGAAAAATCCAAGAACCACATCCTGGAAAAGATGTGATCGTACCAAGTCCACAGCCTCTTTTCACATTACTATGCGATGAATCATTGAGTTTTGAAAAGAAAAGAGAAAAATTCGCTCAGGATAACTCAAGAGCTAAAAGTTTAAGACCCTGACCTACAACTTACCCCTACTGTTCCCGTTTTTAATTTGAATTTGCTTCCTCCTTTCATGGCACCAAAGAGAGGCAATGTGAGTTTTTTAGCTTTGTTTCCTCCATCTGTAGCCTGACTTTCAATTCTAGGAAGAAAGAATAATTATATACATATATATATATATATATATCTCCCAGTGAGGCCAAGGTTTTATCTAAAAATACCATGAGAAAGAAACTTTTGGCAAAACAAAACTTTCCATAAAGTAAACACTTATGCATACACCAATGAAGAGGGATTCAGGCCAGCAGACTTTGAATGGACAACACAGACACAGAGCTATTAAGGGTCAGATGAAGCTGCTACTGCAGTCTAGTAATTTACAAGATGCTTAGTTTACAACATGCTATCTGACTTCACATTCATAAAATGATACATACAGTACACAGGTCAGTGGCAAAGGACACTGACCTGGGTACTACTTGTATGTTACTTATTCATAACATGCCAGTACGTATAGACATGACCCGTGAGGAATCCCACCTATGACAAGGTCATGCGGAGAGGCCTGATGGGTAAGGCAAGTCAAGCCTCAGGGTTTTCCCCTGGTATTTCCTGAGCATGTACCCCAAAAATAAGAATCTGCCTACCTTATTGTATTGTACTTTTCCACTCTTCTGACACACTCTGGAAAAAGTTAACTCAGGGCTTTAGTCTTCTGCATTTGAAAGGGATGTTTCAGTTCAACCCCCCTCTGATAACTCTCTAGCTTGCCTAACAGGTTTCCCAGGACTTTTTACAACTTGTGAATTGCTAAAGCATCTTAAAGATACAGAGCCTTTTCTAAAGAGCTAAAAAATCATACTGGCGATGGATTTCACTGTTGACTCAATGATTGCTGCCAGGCCTCCATATTCTTTATCTTTTAGGCACCTGGGAGGATGTTAATCAATGTAAAAGGGATATAGAAAAAGGTATATAGTAGTTTTGATGTTAGCAACACTAGACTTTTGAGTTACTTTTGTTATAAATCACTGTACTCCTTTTACTTGTTATAAATTGCTGTATCTTTGCTATGTAAGAATGTAACTTTATTTAGTGCTTTCTGAGACTGGCAGCAGACTTTGGGAAGATCAACACAAATAAGTCTTCTGATTGACAAACCTTTATCAGAAAAAAGGCTGTAAAATGTTAACTGGCCCTTTTGGCCGAAGATGATGTAAATTACCTAAGACAGGTATGCAGAGAGAAAAGCCTGGTCTTGATAAGAGTCTGGGCTGCTAACGCTGCATAATTTTGTATTACCCACTGATCTTTATATACAATCAAAAAGGTATAAAAGGCCTTTCTAGACAATAGAGGCCGGGCTAGTCACTGGAAGGACTGGTTTCCCCCATGTTTCCTCTTTACTCTATTTTCAGGCTGAATTCCCATCTGGGACGTGGAGGCTCGCCATGTCTACTTACTTGCATCGGCTTCTAAGATCCGTAAGAGAGGGAGCCCAAGGCGGGGCACTCTCCGATATTCGACCGGGCGCCGGTGGCCCAATGTAGATGGTGCAAATCTCTTGTTCTGAGATTTTATTGGTTTTCCACGTAAACCAGTTATTCAGCCTCTTTTCTCCACTTAATTTTCCTACTACACTATTTCTTCCTAATCTAATCTTATATTTCTAATTAAATAAATAAATAAGTTTTTTCCTCACCTATTCTGTCTCCCCTTTGAATCACCCTGGATCCACCAGGGCTGGACCCCAGCACATTCCCACTAAGTGGCACGAGATGGATCCATGGTGTAAAGCCCTATTTTCCACAAACCTCTGAAAAGGACTCAATACCTTACTTACCTAGAGGCCACACTTATCATAACCACACACAACAGCTCTGAGCACAGAAGTTTAAAAAAAAAAAAAAGTATGTGTGTAGGGAGTGGGAGGCAGGATATCCTGACAAAGACTTAATGAGACCCCATAGCTGGTGAGCTGTCAATGTTCTCACTGGCTGAATATAGTTTTAAAAGCTAAGCACCTGAGGGTAAAGCTAAGGAAGAGCAAAAAGAAGAGATTGTAAAAATTAGAAAAGATGCAAGGAAAAAAAGAACAAAGCAAAACAAAAAGGACAGGAGTTGAGTTGACAAGACACTCCGAGAGTAGGCGTGACAGGGATGTAGCATGAGGAGACAGAGGGAAGAAGGCCCTGTGCTTTCTTTGCATTACGAGAGGACAACCCTGCATTCTGGAACATAAGGACAGTACTGGCACTCTTGATTCACAGGGACCCATACAAGAAACGGATTACTCTGCTCGACTGAAGCCCCAGTTCCAATCCTGCTTTCTTTTACCTAGTCTTCCCTGCTCCGAGGTGCTCTCCCCCTTTCTCTACTGAGACAGACCCATTGCCTTAATAAGGTCACCGGAGGAAATCCTGCCTGCCTGCCCTTAAAGATGCTTTGTCAAACATCCCTCATATTCCCTCCCCACAAGCATCAGGAAGCACCGGAAAGCAAAGGCAAGAGCAACACACATATTTCTCAGCTCCATTAAACAGCCTGGCTGGCCTGGAGGACATGCAAAGACTCCCAAAGGAGATGAAAAAGTAGAAGATGGAATCACAATCAAGAGTTACTTGTGGGTGGAGGAGGAATGGAATTAGGTAGGAAGTTTAGAAGTTCAACCCTCAAGTGAGAAGATGAGGAAGAAGATACACAGCATCTGAAGGCCAGATGCTTTCTAAAGCAGTTACTTTCTAAAGTAAGAAAAGGAGGAGAAACTGAAGACACATAGACAGCAGGAGGGGAGGTTCTGGAGGAAGCTGATGTCTGTCTTCTAGCTTGGACTACTTCGCAGAGCTGATTTAGCAGATTAAAGGATTACAGAATTGGAATTGAAAGTCATTGTTAATTTGTTTGCTCTGGACTATAGTTCCTGAGTTTTTACCTTTGCTCCACAAAAACAATTCCACAAATAGTTGCTAAGTATATCAGTGACAGTAAAAATTATGACAAGATGACAATATATATATGCCAGCACATTGTTAAGTGTTTTTCAGTTAATCTTTGCAACCTCATTTCTTCTAATTTACAGAAGAGGAAAGTTAAGATCAAAAAAGTTATTTAACTTGCCTTAAGATCCCCAAAAAGTATATTGCAAAGCAATATCCTCCAAATAAAAATGAATTTTAAAAAAAGAACATTTATGTACAATTTATAACCAACTGTCAAGCTAAACTACTGACAGACTCCAAATCTACTTTACAAACAAAATGATGCTTTATATATATAAAAAAAATTCCCAAAAATTGACAAAGTTGAGAATGAAACCTAGGAAGTCTAACTCTAGTGCTAATCTACCACCTATCAATAACATAATTCAAATATCATTTGTGTCTAATAATTCCCCTGAAACCAAAGTTAACGATAAAATCAACTTCAGATTGTGCTTTATCCCCCCTTTAGAGGAACAGATTCCACTTTTAAAAAGTATTTAAATACACTAAAGAGTTATCAATTTGTTCCTGAGAATGACAGATACAGGCATTAAAATGACGATCTGTACTCACATCTTTTCATCTGTGGTTTAAAAACCATAGATAAGAATGGTAATACATTGTAGTGTTTGTATTTCTCTTATTGTAAGTATAGTAATTGTATTTCTCTTTTTATATAGTTAAGAGTTGTTTGTATTTTTCAGTGGACTTTCAGTTGATACCCTTTGCCCACTTGTCTCTTTGGTGGATAGGTCCTTATATATTAGGGAAATTAGCCTTTCGTACATGTTGTTTTTTAAAGAAGTTTCAGTTCAGTTCAGTCGCTCAGTCATGTCCAACTCTTTGCGACCCCATGAACTGAAGCATGCCGGACCTCCCTGTCCATCACCAACTGCTGGAGTCTTCCCAAACCCATGTCCATTGAGTCGGTGATGCCATCCAACCATCTCATCCTCTGTCGTCCCCTTTTCCTCCTGCCCTCAATCTTTCCCAGCATCAGGGTCTTTTCAAATGAGTCAGCTCTTTGCATCAGGTGGCCAAAGTACTGGAGTTTCAGCTTCAACATCAGTCCTTCCAATGAACACCCAGCACTGATCTCCTTTAGGATGGACTGGCTGGATCTCCCAGCAGTCCAAGGGACTCTAAAGAGTCTTCTCCAACACCACCGTTCAAAAGCATCAATTCTTCAGTGCTCAGCTTTCTTTATAGTCCAACTCTCACATTCATACATGACTACTGGAAAAACCATAGCCTTGACTAGACGGACCTTTGTTGGCAAAGTAATGTCTCTGCTTTTTAAAGAAATTTACTCTGCACTAAAAGATTAAGTAAAAATGTAGAGCCCTCCAATGAAACTGGAATCAATAGTTTTCTTTAAAAATCTTGTAGCAGTTTATATTTCAAAAATAAAATGTTTTTTTACCCATTTCAAAATCACTGCCTTCTGTGCTTTAAAGAGTTTCTTATATTCTACTTCTAGTCCAAAGTGATTAGCTAAGAAACAAAGATATAATTCAGAATGGTATCTATAAACATGCTTATTTAAAATTTCAAGTATAACTAAGACTACTTACTTTTTTAGTTCTGGAATCTCTGCTGGCTTTACAATCTTTATCAATCCTTTAAGTCTCTGCTGTTCTTTTCTCAGTTCAAAAGTTCTCAGGTGAAGTTTCTTCCGGGACACACCATCTAATGCACTCCCTGACTTCATTTCTGACATGAACGCATCTAAAGAGTCCTGAGACGGTGACTCTGACAGAGCTGTCCAAGAAAGGGATAATACGTGTTCAGAAAGATGGCTGAAAATATTTTAAAATTTGGCCCAAGTTTCCATAGAAAAGTCACTAACTTGAAGCTGGACAGAGGATGATACTGATATTAGGAATAAGGAAACTGGTTGTACCAGACCTTAGAATGTCACTTTGCCTCAATGGGCTTCATTCTCCTCATCTATTAAATAAAATGGTTGAAACAAATAATTTATAATGTTCTTTGTAGTTCTAAAATTCTATGTTGCTCCTTAGAAAGGCTCCATATCTGTTATATCTTACTAACCAATACAGCCTTAGTACCTAGCAAAGTGCACTACACACAGTAAACACTCAATAAATATTTGTTTAATGAGTCACTCCCTCACCTTTGCTGGAGGCTTTCAGTCTCTCAGAAATTTCAGAGAGTTCCTTTTCAGCATCATTTAACTTCGCAACCTATAACACCAAATTAACAGGGTTAGCAAATGTTTTATATCTTTCAAAATATGGTAGCTTTCCTTTACTTCTTCCTCTTATTTTCATTATTGTATCAAGTTTTAAGAGGATTAATTCAGATTAATTCAGCATTTAAATCTGCTTCTCATGGAGTTAACATTTTTCATTTATTTAATTTTAATTGATTTCTGAATTAAAGAACCAAGAATTAAATAGAAGGAATGTACAAAACACAGACTTTATTTTACTCAAAAGAACCCAAAAGCATTCGTTTTCATTGATGAATCAAAAAGCTAGACATTGAGTAATGTTTTAAACTCTGAATACTAATTAATATAGTGAAAATGCAGGCCATTTTATGATAATTTCATGAAGGACACACTGTTTCAGACTATAAGCATAGCTCATTTTATGGAGCTTCACTTTACTTGCAACTTGCAGATATTGTAAATTAGAGATTTGTCACAACTCTGCATTGATAGAACGATGGTTAGCATTTTTTAGCAATAAAGTATTTTTAAAATATATACTATTTTTTTAGAGATAGTACTACTACACACTTAAGAGACTACAGTATAGTGTGAATATACCTTTTATATGTACCAGGAAACCAAAAATTTCATGTGACTCACATTATTACAATATTCACTTTACTGCAGTGGTCTGGAATTGAACCCACAATGTCTTTGAGGTGTGCCTATATTACCAGAACTATACTCCTCGAAAATTCCTTTCACAATTGACTACCAAAAGCCAAGTTCAATTGCACCTCAGAATGTCACAATTTGGAACTTTTTCCTTTTCTTTTTCCAAAGATTATATCCAAAGATATGGTAAGATCATATCCAAAGAATGCTCATTAATGGATCACTACCCACCTAGAGGTAGACGCTGTTTCTAGCAACAAGCCAAACTTTTTTCCAACTTGGATAAGACTATATGGTTGTTTATTACCATCAAACTTACAGATCATAAAAATAATACTTCACTACCAGATTTCAATGCTACTGCTTTAAAAATTAAAAAACAAACATAAATAATACATTATTTATACTACCACAGCTCCTTCTATAACTAAAACTTGCCAGTGATTCGAAGGTCTCTGGCTTCTCGTCAACCTTCCCAGCCTTCTTCATTCGATTCAGACGCTTCTTTTCAACGAGGCCAGTCCGATCAAGAAATGTGTCATCATCACTGTCATAAAAGTCTTCATCTTCCCAGTTCTTGGCTTTCCTTTTCCGAGATACTAGAGGCAGATACAATAAACGATAAAATTTAAAAAATAAAATAAAAAGAAAGAAGGCAAGTAGGCAAGCAGCTTAAAATACCACCACCAATTATTAAAAGAGAGGACTCAATAAGCTGCCAAGATACATATAAAAGCAAAGGGCAGTATTCATGCTCAGAAAATCTAGTGGACAGAGAAGCCAGAGGGCTACAGTCCATGGGGGTCTCAAAAAATCCACATGACCTAGCGACTAAATAAGAAAACCTCCGACACATTATTAAAAATGAGATGAATCAGACACAGAAGGGCGCATATTGCAATGATCCCACTTACAAGAGGACCTAAACTAGTCAAACTCATAGAGACGAAGTGCAACACTGGTTACCAGGTGCTATAGGGAGGAAGAATAGGAAGCGACTATTTAATGGGTACAAGGTTTCAGTATGGGATGAATAAAAAGTTCTGCAATGGATAGTAGTGATGGTTATACAACATGAATGCATTTAATGCCACTGAACTGTATACATAAAAATGCTTACAAAGGTAAACTTTATGATATGTATGTTTTACCACAATAAAAAAGTTAAAACAAACAAAGGAAGAGCTAACTTATTTCATGAGCAAAAGCTCTCAAAAATCAATTAGTGAAAAAGGAAACAAATAAATGAGGAAAGGGCCAATAATCCAAAAGAAAATCTTAAAAATAATCAAAGTAGTTCACAGAAAAGAAATACAAATGGCCAACAAACATTTAAAAAGACATCAAGCATTTTTTTAACAATTAAAAAACACCAACTAAAATAGTGAGATACCATTTCATATATATTAGACTCAAAGTGAAAGTCACTTAGTCGTGTCCAACTCTTCACAACTCATGGACTATACAGTCCATGGAATTCTCCAGGCCACAACACTGGAGTGGGTAGCCTTTTCCTTCTCCAGGGGATCTTCCCAACCCAGGGACTGAACCCAGATCTCCCGCATTGCAGGTGGGGTCTTTACCAGCTGAGCCACAAGGAAGCATATATTAGACTGGAAAGAACATAAAAAGATTAATAATGTCTAAGGAAATGGCAACCTGCTGCAGTACTCCTGCCTAGAGAATACCATGGACAGAGGAGCCTGGTGGGCTGCAGTCCATGGGGTCGCAAATAGTCAAACACAACTGAACTGAGCGACTAACACTTTCACTTGGTAAGGATATGGGGAAACAGACTCTCAAACAGTTAGTGGGAATGCACAATGACACAATGTTTTTGATGGTCAATCTTACAACATCCATCAACATTAAAGATGCAATTAATCCAGCAATTCTATTTATAAGGAATTTATACCATATTATCAATGCAACATTATAATAATGAAAATCTAGGCAGTCCATCAGCAGGGGACGATGGTAGCCATTAAGTTTCTATCTATCCTACTGTCATCTTACTCCCCTGGGTGTGGTAAAAGTGCCCTCTTTCTCTAGAAAATTCTTCTCCCATTCCATCTAGACTAGGTATAGTCATGTGACCACATCCAGATTCACGAGAATCTTTCCCCCAGAGTTATATTTAGACATAGGAGAAAAAGAGACTCTTTCCAATGAGGTTATTACAGACAGAAGATACAAATCCAGGGCTATAAGCATCCAGCTTTTCCGTATGGGGTTAGAATCTCTCTGCAAAATAAAACGATGCACTCATGAGACAGACATACAGATACACATATACAGGTTGCATGTGTCCTCAGGATACTGAGTTCTGGTTTCACAGCACTAAGTTTTGCTTCCAGAACTTGCAGCCCTGGTTCATGCAGTTCTTTCTTCAATCCTGTGAGTTACTCTTTCCAGCTTCTGCAGCCAATAACCTTTTCCCCATATGAGTTTTCATTAGGTGTCTATTATTTGCAAACAAAACAGTCCTTATTAATAATAAACCTGGTAATTTCCAAGTTGAGATGGTATACTGAACACACATATCTAATTTCATTCTCTCCTCACACCCCACTAAGACTGCAGCAAAGAGATCTTTTTAAAGACACTAATCTACAAAGACAGTAGATTTCCTTAGCAAAACTAAGGAAAAAAAAAAAAAGAATCCTAACCCAACAGAGGGGAAAAAAACAGAACCAATCTGATCATACTACAGAATCCTCAAAAGGATCTAGAACTGGGGCTGGATAGCAATGACAAAATAAAGAGGCCTGAGTAAAAGCTGATGGAGAAACAGATCATCTACCCCACCTACTCACTTTCTTCCCACCCCCAGGAAAAACCCAGAGTTTAAGATAGAAAGTCTCTGAACTATGGATTGACTAGTACAGTTGACGGCATGGGTACTATGTTCAAAAACCAGCACTGTCCTGAAAATGGCTAAATGTTGAGAACATGCTCAGCTATCTACCACACAGGTCCAGGAATGCTGGCAGCCAGTCCTCTCGCTTCATGCAGGAGACTGAGGAGTACTCTTTGGGGAATCTTGCCAGCAGAAAAAGGAAAATCTAAAGATACTTACATCAGGCGTTCCCCTGCAAAATGCCCACTCACATCCTTCTATAGTGTTCCTCAAACTTAAATAGCCCCACCTATATGTTCCAAGCTGCTCATCACCTTTTTTGTCCCTAAGTAGTTTTTACAACTAAGAACTACAATGATAGCTGAGAAAGACCTCTACCATGCAGGATAGACAACAAATAAACAGAAAAAACAACCTGGAGAAAAGAGATTAGCAGAGAGATGAGATGTTAATAATCCATGAACAATAATGGCATATTACGTTTTAAAAACGAATAGCCAAAGAACAAAATGAGCTTTGGAAATTGAAATCCTGATAGCAAAATACAGAAAGAAAGTTGTAGAAATATCCCAGAAAAGAACAAAGGAGACACAGAAACAGGACAGAGAAGGGAAAAAAGAAACATAGACAACCAGCCCAAGAGGTTCAATATCTAACAAACAAAATTCCGGAGAACAGAAATATAAAATGAGGGAATGGCACAATTCCCAAAATGTTCCTGAACTGTCCAGATTTCCAGATCAAGCAGATCCAACAAGTACCCAGGGAAATGGATAAAAATAAACCCACAGAAAGGTACATCATAGTTATGTTTCAGAACTTTGTTCAATATCTAACAAACAAAATTCCGGAGAACAGAAATATAAAATGAGGGAATGGCACAATTCCCAAAATGTTCCTGAACTGTCCAGATTTCCAGATCAAGCAGATCCAACAAGTACCCAGGGAAATGGATAAAAATAAACCCACAGAAAGGTACATCATAGTTATGTTTCAGAACTTTAAGAACAAAGGGAAACCTTACAAACTTCTAGTGAGAGGAGGGGAAAAAAGATAACATATGATAGATCAGTAACCTGAACAGTTTAGGACTTCAATAGCAGTGCTGGATGTCATATAAGAGCAATGCCCTCAAAGTTGTGAAGGAAAATTACTTCTAATTTAGAGTTCTACTCCCAGCCAAACTATTAACCAAAAGTAAAGCCAGAATAATTTTACATTCAGAGTGGAGAGTAAGTTGACTTGCTATCTACCCTTTCTTAGGAATCTACTACAGAATGTCCACAAAAACAACAGTAGAGCAAGAAAAATGAAAGATGTGAACTGCACTGAAGATTATTACCATCCATGCCATTATTGTTGGTACCAGCTTCCTAACCTGCCAAAACTACAGAAAGATGTGTCCCACTGAAACAAACAAATAAACCAAGAAATATGAGAATCATGAAACAGAAAATCCAATCCTAGAGAAGAAGAAAGGAAATCTCAAGGAAGATAGCAAATGAGGCCCTAGATTACTGTTCTGCAGCAGGCATCTTTAAAAGAAGAGTGCTCTTCGGGAGAAATGTTTCCCAAAAAATCAGAACTGATAAACTACTTAACGTAATTGACCATATGGAAGAACACACTAGAAGGTTATTGAAATGTGTGGGAAGAATGAGAAGGAGATACCAAAAAAAATCAAACACATGACACACAAACACAACTATTAACTCTAGGAGAAAAAAAAACTGTTCAGTTATAATTAATATTTGCAAAAAACATAACCTTATAAACATTAAATACTTGTTATAGTCAATGTTTACATGACTAAAAATATAATAGCATGCTTACGTTTTCTAGAAATATGAAAAACTTTTAACTTTTTTTTATTGAAGTATAGCTGATTTATAACACATTAGTTTTAGGTATACAGCATAGTCGGGGAAGGCAATGGCACCCCACCCCAGTACTCTTGCCTGGAAAATCCAATGGACGGAGTAGCCTGGTGGGCTGCAGTCCATGGGATCGCTAACAGTCGGACAGACTGAGCGACTTCACTTTCACTTTTCTCTTTCATGCACTGGAGAAGGAAATGGCGACCCACTCCAGTGTTCTTGCCTGGAGAATCCCAGGGACGGGGTAGCCTGGTGGGCTGCCGTCTATGGGGTCACACAGAGTCGGACACGACTGAAGTGACTCAGCAGCAGCAGCAGCATACAGCATAGTAATTCATTTTTGTTTTGCAGGTTATATTCCCTTACAGGTTATTACAAGATATTGGATTAGACATATAGATATATTTAAATGCCAGAAGAAATAACTGAAAGAGTTAAAGACCTTCTAGAGTCAAAGACTGGAGAGGGGCAGGATAAGAACAGGTATATTCTAAGACTTTGATAGTTTTAAAGTATATGTAATTTACTTTGCAATAATAAAAAGTAACTTCAGAATTAAAAAAAATTACATGCCCAATTTTTTAAAAATAAGGCAAATTTAATGCAATGATATAAAAATTACCAAAATAAGGTAAATTTAATGCAACAATATAAAAACTATCCATGATACATTCTTATGTTAAAAAGTCACAAAAAGGGCTTCCCTGGTGGTCCAGTGGTTAAGAATCCGCCTTGCAATGCAGGGGACACCGGTTTGATCCCTGGTCTTGGAAGATCACACATGCCATGGAGCAACTAAGCCCGTGTGCCACAGCTACTGAGCCAGCAGTCTACAGCCGGTGCTCCGTAAAAAAAAAGCCACTGCAATGAGATGCCCACACACTGTAACCAGACAGCAGCCCCTACTCTCTGCAACTAGAGAAAGCCTGCACATAGCAATAAAGGCCTACTGCAGCCAAAAATAAATAAAAATTTTTTAAAGTCACAAAAGAGTACAAATATAAATGTATTTGCTATGAGTGTTTGTATTTTGTTAAAGGTTTTAGTTCTGAACACATGTCTATAGATAATGTCTGGGAGAATATAAATAAACAAAGGTTACCTTTGGTTAAAGAGATAGAGAATGTTTTTCTTCTCATTTCACAGAATTCTGTACAATTTGCATTTTTCCCCTAAAAAGAGGTTTTATTACTTTATGTGTTCAATCTTCCTTCCTTCTATTCGTCTTTTTTTAAAAAAGGGAAAAAGAATCCCCACATACTCACCCGCCTCCTGCCGCAGCAATCCCAAAGTATCGAGGATTCGACAAGCTTCCAGTGAGCACTGAATCATTGCTTCTTTTTTCTTTCCTGAGTGAATGGCCTCTGCCACTAGCTGTTTTCCAGTTGAATCATCCACAGGTAATCTGCATTGGTATGGGAGGGATTTAACCACAGAACTAAGCTCCAAGTCTCATGAAAAACATTAATATTTTACAATAACAGTCATGTTTTTGAGATAGCTTTTTAATCTCGCAGTTCATTTTGTTGTATCTTGCCAAAGCTGAATTTCAATTATTTTCCTTACACCTTTTACCCATCCCTCTATAACCCCAATGTATTACTAAACTATCAATCCCCAAATTCATGAATAGTCTCAAAAAGACTAAAACTGCCCTTTGGCTTGTTGTCTGTAACCATAAATTAAACTTGAAATTAGCCACTTTCCAGAAATGGATGTTACTGAGAAAAGAACATACCTCACTCTGCAGAGCCAAGTGCTATGACCCTGCTCATCAAATTCATATTCTAATTCTTCTCCTGTGGGAGGAGGAAAGACAAAACAATTTTAATAGCATCTGAAAATTACCAGTTGATACAAAGGGAAAAGAGAGCAGAGGCTGAATAAGAATACAAAGATCTCAAACCACATTGCACCTAAATTTCAAAGCATTTCACTTCCTATTCCTAGGAATCATTATCTGATAATAAAATCAGGACGAGCTTGAGACGAGAACTGCAAACTCAAAACAATCGAGTCTCTACACACAGGTTTGTCCACTAAATAGAAGCTTTCACACTTGAAAGTTGTAGACTTAATGTTAACTTGTTGCAGTTGCTTAGTTTTTAAAAGTGTAACTATTAAGTAAAGAATGCAAACAGTTCATATGTATATATTTATACTCATACACACAGTTCAGTACAGTCGCTCAGTCCTGTCTGACTCTGCGGCCCCATGAATCGCAGCACGCCAGGCCTCCCTGTCCATCACCAACTCCAGAGTTCACTCAGACTCATGTCCATTGAGTCAGTGATGCCATCCAGCCATCTCATCCTCTGTTGTCCCCTTCTCCTCCTGCCCCCAATTCCTCTCAGCATCAGAGTCTTTTCCAATGAGTCAACTCTTCTCATGAGGTGGCCAAAGTACTGGAGTTTCAGCTTCAGCATCATTCCTTAAAAAGAAATCCCAGGCCTGATCTCCTTCAGAATGGACTGGTTGGATTTCCCTGAAATCCAAGGGACTCTCGAGAGTCTTCTCCAAAACCACAGTTCAAATGCATCAGTTCTTCGACACTCAGCCTTCTTCACAGTCCAACTCTCACATCCATACATGACTACTGGAAAAACCATAGCCTTGACTAGGACTTTAGCCAGCAAAGTAATATCTCTGCTTTTGAATATACTATCTAGGTTGGTCATAACTTTCCTTCCAAGGAGTAAGCGTAAGCATCTTTTAATTTCATGGCTGCAATCACCATCTGCACTGATCTTGGAGCCCAAAAAAATAAAGTCTGACACTGTTTCCATTGTTTCCCCATCTATTTCCCATGAAGTGATGGGACCAGATGCCATGATCTTCGTTTTCTGAATATTGAGCTTTAAGCCAACTTTTTCACTCTCCTCTTTCACTTTCATCAAGAGGCTTTTGAGTTCCTCTTCACTTTCTGCCATAAGGGTGGTGTCATCAGCATATCTGAGGTTATTGATATTTCTCCCGGCAATCTTGATTCCAGCTTGTGTTGCTTCCAGTCCAGCGTTTCTCACGATGTACTCTGCATATAAGTTAAACAAGCAGGGTGACAATATACAGCCTTGACATACTCCTTTTCCTATTTGGAACCAGTCTGTTGTTCCATGTCCAGTTCTAACTNCCCACAACACATCCAGCTTTTCAGACTCCACTCCTGAATACCTATCTGCCAAAATGTCTGGTGTTACGGAAAATTCAATTTATGCCTCTGATTAGATATTTCACATTTCAGGGTGTTTACACAAAGTACAAAAAATTCGACAGAACTCCTATATTAGGTAATATCCCATTTTACTTGATTGAATGTAATTTCACTCCCTCTAGCAATAATCAGTACTTAATTAATGAAATAAATTTTAATTGTTAAACTATACGCTAAGAGTTTTGAACAAAGGAGTGCATTGTAAAACACATGAAGAGAAATCAATTAGGCCCATAATTCAGCTTTTTGGCATCGGAAAAATTAATCTAAGTTTTGGTAACCTATGTTTAAACTGTATTTGCCTCATCTTTCTCAAAGCGTCATGAAAGCTGTATAATTTTTAAAAATTAACTGTACCAACAGAAACGGATTTATTAACCTCTGGCAGCAGTTTTAATGCCTTACCCATTCCCCAGGTGCAGCCCATTTCATCGTCCTGACTACTAGTATTTCTCTTTCTTTCAGCGGTATCCATTTCCTCTTCTTCATCTGAGTCTTCTCCCAGCATCTTCTTTTCCAACATCATTTGTTGCTGCTTGCGCAGTTCCTTCAGTTGCGTTACTGTCAACTCCGATTCTGCCTCTCGATCCTCCTCTGGTCCCTGATGAATCAAGCGAAAGAATCCTTTTAGAGTTTAGGATGGCTGAAGTCACTTTCAGAAACAAGGCAATGCGTAAAGACGTCTGGAGATGAGGAGCCAGATTCCCGCACTTTCATAAAGGACAATCCTCTTTCTCAGGGAAAACTTAAGGAGCTCAGGAACGCACCCGACTGGGCTCCAGAGAGTTCTCTACTTACCTGAAGAAGAAAGAGCCGGGTGCTGCCTCCAAAGCGAAGAACATGTCCGACGTGGACCCGACAATAGGTGCGGGGTGGGATGCGGGTTTTGTTAAGAAAAGTGCCGTGGGTGCTTCCCAAATCGTAGAGATAGAAGCCAGGCCCGTGGCCGTCGCCTTCTGCATCGAGGCCAGACACCCTGTGCTGCAGCACAGCGTGGTAGCGAGACACCGAAGGATGCTCCAGGCACACGTCGCAGCTAGGGAGCCTCCCGAAAAGACAGCAACTCAGTCCTTTCAAGTTGCGGGTGCCCAGGATGGTGCCGCCTTTTAGTGTCTCGAGGCTGTAGGGGGCCGTGGTGGGGCCGCCCCACGGCGGCTCTCGGTAAGGGGGAGCCCGGGACAGGCCGCCAGGGGAAGGAGCCGCCGTGTGGGGCCGCGGCTGCTCCTCCGCTGGACCCCTGGTCTCCCTGCTGTCCGGCAGGGCCGGCGGGACATCCGGCTCCCCGGAATCAGAGTCTGGCAGCGCCGTGGGCCTTTCCTTCACCTCCTCCGGGTTTGGAGGGTTGTTGGCCGGGGCCTTACTACGCGCCGCCGGGGACATCGGCAGGGCTGGCGTCTTGAAGTCGTCATCGAGTTCCGCCGAAGCCAGCGGCTCGGACTGAGAGGGACTATCAGCCATCCTCAATCAGGAGCAGCCTCAAAATCTGTCCCTGGGAAACCTCACCCTCCTCGGGTCTTTACATTCCTCTCCACGTCTCCCCTCTCCAGCCTCCAGACGCTTCTCTAGCAGCGATAGTGGAGTTGATCCTTTACGACCCAGAGCTTTGTGAAGAAGCGAGTTACCCCTGGGAGTTGTAGTAAGAGGAAAACAAGAAAAAGGCGGCCGGGGTACTGTCAGAATGGGGACATCTTTAGAGGTTGCAACAGAGTCGTAATGACTTCCTGCAGCGGAGCCTGGTTGAGAAGACGCGCTTCCGGCAGCCTTGAACCACTGGTCAACACACCAGCCTTCCGGACCTGATACGACCCTTATCTCAGGCCTCTCGGAGCCCATCAGCCGCCCAGTTCAGTACCTGCGAAGTGGCAGTCCATAGTGGAGCCTCCTTGCCTCGGTCCAGGTCCACATCTCCCTGTGTCTGGGCTGCCCCAGCATTAGACGACCCCAGGACACTAATTGGCGCCCGAGTCCGCTGATGGTGAGGGAAGAGCCCTGATGGGGATGTGGGCATTGCTTGTGCTTGATGCCTAGCCTTCCTGCTCCTTTGGGTCAAGTTAGGGGAAAGGGCGATTTTTGTTGTCACTTGGTTCATTCATGTATTCGTTCCTTCTTTTATTCTTTCTGAAACCAATTGAGGCAGCATAGTGTAGTTGTTAAGAGTGCAGACCCTGGATCCAGACCATCTGGATCTTCCCTCTCAGCTGTTTCCGACATTGGGCAAGACAGAAGGCCTTTCCACGTCTGAAAAGTGGGGTAATAATAGTATCTACTTTATTTTTTTTAAATGATATCTACTTATAGAAAGGTTAGGAGAATTGAATTAACAGTAGAGGCAAAGCCTGGCATGTAGTAGGCAGTCAGACACCAAGATCACAGCTGTGAGAGACAGATGGAAGAATAAAATTGAAACAAGTACTAGTTTAAATACAGGGATAAATGCTGTGATGGAGACATACAAAGTGCTGTGAGACTTAACAAGGGGAGATGTGTTGGGGAGGTGATAGAGGGTGGTGACTTAAATCATACTTAAGGATGAATACAAGTCTGCCAGGGATGTGGCAGGTAGCAAGGCATTGCCTGCAGAGATCACGTCATTAAGCTGTGGAAATGCGTGGCATTCGTAACCAGAGAAGTCTGATACTGTTGGAACTAAGATGGTCACTTTCTTCAGGAAGTTCCTCCTTTGTGTTTTCTCACTGAACTTGGTCTGTGTCTCTAGAACTGCACTGACCACACACTTTAATGTTGAAACATTCTTTTCATGTTTTTCTCCCTCACCTCAGGGTAAGGACCTTGAATTAGCCTTTATCTCCTCACATGACACTTGGCATTTGATAAATATTTATTGAATTTGAAGAGACATATGGGCAATGAGTCTGGAAAGGTGAGTTGAAGCTGGATTGTAATTGGTGTTGAATGGTAAATCAAAAAAATTTGACTTTTTTCCAATAGTCAATGGGAAGTCATTAGGTCTAAGCTTAAAATATTAAGTCTAGCCTCACTACAGGCTTCCCTGGTAGCTCAGCTGTGGTAAAGAATCTGCCTGCAGTGCAGGAGACAAGGGTTCGATTCCTGGGTTGGGAAGATCTCCTGGCCAAGGGATAGGGTACTCCAGGATTCTTGAGCTTCCTTAGTGGCTCAGTTGGTAAAGAATTTGCCTGCAGTGTGGGAGACCTGGGTTCGATCCCTGGGTTGGGAAGATCCCGTGGAGGAGGGCATGGCAACCCACACCAGTATTGTTGCCTGGAAAAATCCCAAGGACAGAAGAGCCTGGCAGACTGCAGTCCATGGGGTCACAAAGAATTGGACACAACTGAGCAATTAAGCACAGCACAGCATCACTGTAGAGAGTAGATTTGATACAAGGAGAGACTAAAGGAAGGGATATTATTTAAGAGATAGCAGATATCTGAGATTCTTCCCTGTGAATGTCAGAAGTTGAATCCATAAGACCGTTTAGGATAGTGGTTCATAAATTTTTCCACCAAGATTAAAGGTTCCCATGCTTGGCACATGTGCATGCATGTTACATCACTTCAGTAGTGTCTGACTCTTTGCGACCCTTTGGACTGTAGCCCCTTGGGCTCTTCTGTCCATGGGATTCTTCAGGCAAGAATACTGGAGTGAGTTGCCATTTCCTTCTCCAAGGGATCTTCCTGACCCAGGAATTGAGCCCATGTCTCTTACTCCTGCATTGGTAGGCAGGTTCTTTACCAGTAGTCCACCTGGGAAGCATTCACAGATTAGTAACCACGTCAGGAATTCCCTGGCAGTCCAGTGGTTAGCACTTGGCATTAAGATCCCACAGGCTGCATGGCATGGCAAAAGAAAAAGAAGAAGAACCTTTTCCTATCTTTAACTCTACTCCTTTTTCTCCTGTGGATCCAGGAAAGATATGTCAAAATATTCTGAGAAATATTCCAGGTCTCATTTAAGTGTCTTGCCTTGCAAATCATTCAGGATTGGTAATAAGTTAGTGGGGTGAGTTGGAAAATATGGACACTATAGCCTAATATATTCTTGCAATTATTAGTCTACTAAAGACCCAAACGCTACCTTGTGGTTCAGTCCAGTAGGAATTGTCACAGTATATGACTGTGATATTAACAGTTATATTTCTCTTAATTTCTTCAGGAAGAGCGTCTTTGGTCCAACAGTGTTGCTGACACTGACTTTTTCTAAGTGGTCTTGAACTGTCTAGTTTTTATGTCAATACCTGGCTAGACCTCATTCCTCGCTACAGAAGCCCTTAACCTGTAGTTGCTAGAGATTATAGGATACCATCCACATTTAACTTGGGAGCTCTTCCTTTGTAATTCCAAAATGTTGAGATACTGGGGAGAGATACCAATCTCGTCAAGCCAGACCAACAGAAGTTCTTTTGACTTGCTCCCTCGGGAGTTCCGCCTGGTAGAAGTCCATGACCCGCCTCTGCACCAACCCTCAGCCAACAAGCCCAAGCCCCCCACTATGCTGGACATCCCGTCAGAGCCCTGCAGCCTCACCATCCACACCATTCAGCTGATCCAGCACAACCGACGTCTGCGTAACCTCATTGCCACAGCACAGGCCCAGAATCAGCAACAGACAGAAGGTGTAAAGACTGAAGAGAGTGAACCTCTTCCGTCCTGCCCTGGGTCACCTCCTCTTCCTGATGATCTCCTTCCTTTAGATTGTAAGAATCCCAGTGCACCATTCCAAGTCCGGCACAGTGACCCAGAGAGTGACTTTTATCGGTAAGACAAGGCTTTGCTATATGTTACTTTTCTCTAAAGATCTTCTCAACAACCCTGTTAAGCATGTCACCACATTTCCAGGAGGAAACTGAAGATGAAAGTAAATGACTGGGCCAAAGTTGCTCAGGTAATTAGTGGAAAGTCTAAGAGTTGAACCATGTTCTTCCAAATCCAGAGTCTGTATTTTTTTATTTTCTGATGCAACAAATATTTATTGAGTACCTATTATATGCCAAGCACTTTACTAGGAGCAGAGTACTACACTGGTTTGTAAAACAGGCCATGGTCTCATAGTCCTCCAAATCTAGTTTTTCTTAAGGCTTCACCTGACTCACTTCCCTCATGCTTTTTCACCCAAGATTTTTTCAAGATTTGTTAGTTCCTAGCTTAGTCCTCTGAGAAGGCAATGGCACCACACTCCAGTACTCTTGCCTGGAAAATGCAATGGACGGAGTAGCCTGGTGGGTTGCAGTCCATGGGGTCACTAACAGTCAGACAGACTGAGCGACTTCACTTTCACTTTTCTCTTTCATGCATTGGAGAAGGAAATGGCAACCCACTCCAGTATTCTTGCCTGGAGAATCCCAGGGATGGAGGAGCCTGGTGGGCTGCCGTCTATGGGGTCACACAGAGTCGGACACGACTGAAGTGACTTAACAGCAAAAGATATATACTGTGGGTTTAGCTCATTGTCCTCAAGATGAGATTTATGGACTTATTCTCTTACTATTAGGAATCCACAAGTTCTATACAAGAATTTTTAAATGGTGTATTTTCATTTTGATAACACAGTTCAAGAAATAATAGTATAACAATGTTCCTGATCCTTGCTGCTCAAAATCTGATCTGAGATCAGCAACATCAACATCACCTGGGAGGTTGTTAGAAATGCAGAGTGTCAGACTCACCCAGACCTCCTGAGTCAGAATTTTCATGTTAACAAGATCTCCAGAGATTCATACGTAAATTTCAATTTGAGATGCCCCAGTCCAAATCCTCTGAGTAGCCTTTAAAGCTAGTGCTACTCCTGGATTTAAGTATGAAAGTTTGCATTGGATGCCAAATAAGTACTTTTGTCTTTTCATTTTGAAATTTGTCAGACCTACAGAAAAGTTTAAATAATAGGATGACAAAAACACAAATACCCTTCACCTGGATTCAACAATTGTTAATATTTTACTACATTTACTTTCTCTCACATAGGTATAAGTGTGTATACACACATTTACTCACAAATATACAAACATTTATGTATACATATACACATAGTTTTTTTTTCCAAATCTATTAGAGTTGTAGATATCACAGTATTTCACCCCTAAATTCTTCACCTTAGCCTAAAAATAAGGAAATTTCCTACATAATCCTAATAACCAGTATCACATCAAAGTAAGTGAACATGAATTAAGTACTATCATCTGTATTCAGATTTTTCCAATTGTCCCCAAAATATCTTTTATTAGGTATGTTTTTCCCCAGACTTGGACCTAATAAAGACCATGTATTCCATTTCATTGTTATACCTCTTTAGTGTCTTTTTTTTTTTTGAGGTATAATTGATTTACAATATTAGTTTCAGGTGTTCAGTTCAGTTCAGTTCAGTCACTCAGTCGTCTCCGACTTTTTGCAACCCCATGAATCGCAGCACGCCAGGCCTCCCTGTCCATCACCATCTCCCGGAGTTCACTCAAACTCACATCCATCGAGTCAGTGATGCCATCCAGCCATCTCATCCTCTGTCGTCCCCTTTTCCTCCTGCCCACAATCCCTCCCAGCATCAGGGTCTTTTCCACTGAGTCAGCTCTTCACACGAGGTGGCCAAAGTACTGGAGTTTCAGCTTTAGCATCATTCCTTCCAAAGAACACCCAGGGCTGATCTCCTTTAGAATGGACTGGTTGGATCTCCTTGCAGTCCAAGGGACTCTCAAGAGTCNGTACTGGAGTTTCAGCTTTAGCATCATTCCTTCCAAAGAACACCCAGGGCTGATCTCCTTTAGAATGGACTGGTTGGATCTCCTTGCAGTCCAAGGGACTCTCAAGAGTCCTCTCCAACACCACAGTTCAAAAGCATGAGTTCTTCAGCGCTCAGCTTTCTTCACAGTCCAACTCTCACATCCATACATGACTACTGGAAAAACCATAGCCTTGACTAGACGGACCTTAGTTGGCAAAGTAATGTCTCTGCTTTTGAATATGCTATCTAGGTTGGTCATAACTTTTTTTCCAAGGAGTAACCATCTTTTAATTTCAAGGCTGCAGTCACCATCTGCAGTGATTTTGGAGGTGTTCACCACTGTAATTCAATATTTGTGTAGATTATACTCCTTTTATGGAGAAGGCAATGGCACCCCACTCCAGTACTCTTGCCTGGAAAATCCCATGGACAGAGGAGCCTGGTAGGCTGCAGTCCATGGGGTTGCTGAGAGTTGGACACGACTCAGTGACTTCACTTTCACTTTTCACTTTCATGCATTGGAGAAGGAAATGGCAACCCCCTCCAGTGTTCTTGCCTGGAGAATCCCAGGGACAGTGGAGCCTGGTGGGCTGCCGTCTATGGGGTCGCACAGAGTCGGACACGACTGAAGCGACTTAGCAGCAGCAGCATACTCCTTTTAAAGTTATTATAAAATATTGGCTATATTTCCTGTGCTGTGCAATATATCCTTGTAGTTTACTTATTTTATACATAGTAGCTTGTACCTCTTAATCTTCCCCATCTTGCCCCATCCTTCCCTCTCACTGTTAACCACTAGTGTGTTCTCAGTATCTGTGAGTCTACTTCTTTTCTGTTGTGTTCATTAGTTTGTTTTAGATTCTATACATAAATGATATCATACAGTATTTGTTTTTCTCTGCCTCTTTAGTGTCTTTTAAGCTAGAATAACTTCCCCCTTTTATAATACATGATATTAATCTTTTTTAAGACTTCAGGTCATTTGTTCCAAATCAGACTGGATTTGCTGATTATTTTCTCAAGATAAGATTCAGATTAAATGTTTGGTAAAAATGATTCATAACTAATTGTGTTGTACATCACTTATTGCATCTGCCTATTGATGATGATAGTTGTTACTATTTTAATTGTCCCAAACTAATGAAAAAAGAAGAGAAATGGACTTATTATGTAAGGTTTGCAGTTGGGCTAGATTACGGCAAGATGATGTCATGGTGCATTGTCTAATTGGAAGTTTTGAAGACACTGGAATAGTGAAAAAGGGAACAAGAAATGTGTTATTACATGCTTGGCACATATTGGTATTGATGTGCCCAACTTCAGAATACTTACTCTGTAGCAATCAGTGGCACCCCACTCCAGTACTCTTGCCTGGAAAATCCCATGGACAGAGGAGCCTGGAAGGCTGCAGTCCTTGGGGTCGTGGAGGATCGGACACGACTGAGCGATTTCACTTTCACTTTTCACTTTCATGCATTGGAGAAGGAAATGGCAACTCACTCCAGTGTTCTTGTCTGGAGAATCCCAGGGACGGGGAACCTGGTAGGCTGCTGTCTATGGGGTCGCATAGAGTCGGACACGACTGAAGCGACTTAGCAGCAGCAGCAGCAATCAGTACCAACTTTACATTTTGAGAGCAATTGAGCTTTTACAAAATAATACTGTCCCTCATATTAAATTGATGCTATTATTTAGAATTTGTAGTTTTATGTCAGTTTTGTGTCAGTTTTCTAATTTTTATTGTTCGGAAGATTCTGTGAATATCAGAAGTTTCAGTTCAGTTCAGTCGCTCAGTCATGTCTGACTTTTTGCGACCCCATGAATCACAGCATGCCAGCCTCCCTGTCCATCACCAACTCCCAGAGTTCAGTCAGACTCACGTCCATTGAGTCAGTGATGCCATCCAGCCATCTCATCCTCTGTCGTCCCCTTCTCCTCCTGCCCCCAATCCCTCCCAGCATCAGAGTCTTTTCCAGTGAGTCAATTCTTCACATGAGGTGGTTTTATATATATTTAAGAGACTGTAACAAAAATAATTTGCATCAGTTATGGGGCTGCAGGAAGAATTATTTTCCTTTAAAATGGGTCCACATATTAAGTAAAACAGTACTCATTTAGCTCTGTTTATTAGGCACTTCTGAAGTCTTTAGCTTTTGGTCCAGAGAAACTGGCCATGGGAAATGATGACATAAACAGTAAATGAAAAATTACTTGACAGTTGGTTTTCTTATTTTCCAGTTATTAGGTGAATTGCAGTAGTTGCTACTGAGCAGATAATAGCAGCGTGGGTGAATAGCTCCTCAGGCACTCTGTACAGTAAGCACAGGGTGACAAATGAAAAGTGTTCTGGGAAGAGTCATTTTCTGTACCCTATTTTATTTTTATCTATTTACTTCCTTTGTCAGGGGAAAGCAAAAGATAGGAAATTTCAGGAAAACAGGTAAATTATCAGGAGCTCATTAAAAGTTACTTTTAGGAAATCAGACAGCTTTTTAAGTTTTTTTGTTTTGTTTTAGAAAGATAGGATTTTTGCCACAATGATTAGGTGCAAAACAGAGTGTTATGAAGAACATAGGATCTAGAGTCAGAAGCTCTGTTACTTTATATTACCAAAAACATGTGGCAAATCACCCCCTCTGAACTTCGATTTCTTCACCTGCCAAATAGGAATAATAATATGGACCCCTACCAATTTCACAGCATAAAGTAGGATAAAAATGCTGTGTAAGCGATTGTTGTTCAGTCTTTCAGTCATGTCTGACTCTTTGCGACCCACGCTGCAGCAAGCCATGCTTCCCTGTCCTTCATTATCATCCAGAGTTTGCTCAAACTTAGGTCCATTGAGTCGGTAATGCCATCCCACCATCTCATCCTCTGTCGCTTGTAAGCAATATATGTTTTAAACTGCTTTTGTAAAATTGAATTGCTTTCCTATTTTACAAATGGTTTGTTGCAGTTAAATTCTAAAGGTTCATATATTGCCCAGCATGTGAGGAACCTATGCTATGCTGAAAATGTGCACCATTGAGGTATGCTTTTAAAATTAATCAGATCCTAAAAGTGATAAAAATCAAGCAATTGATACAAGCAGATGGGAACTTACTTTTCAGTAGATACCCTTTTATACTGTTTACTATAAACACATATCACCTATGCAAGCTTTATGTAATTGGAACTGCTCAGAGGTATGGCTGTGGGTCGTTGAGACATGCCCTGAAATGGCAGCAAGGTAAAACTGGACTTTATAACCTGCCTAAAATTCTCCTGGAAAACTGAGCCAGACATTTGATTAGGATTGTAAGCCACTTAGGAAGACAAGACAGGTCACCCCTTTGCAAGAGAACCAATGGCACTCATCGTGTCTCCACTTTCAGGGGGAAAGGGGAGCCTGTGACTGAACTCAGCTGGCACTCCTGCCGACAGCTCCTCTACCAGGCAGTGGCCACAATCCTGGCCCACGCAGGCTTTGAGTGTGCTAACGAGAGCGTCCTGGAGACCCTGACTGATGTGGCGCATGAGTACTGCCTGAAGTTCACCAAGCTGCTGCGCTTTGCTGTGGATCGGGAAGCCCGGCTGGGGCAGACCCCCTTCCCCGACGTGATGGAGCAGGTGTTCCACGAAGTGGGCATCGGCAGCGTGCTGTCTCTCCAGAAATTCTGGCAGCACCGCATCAAGGACTATCACAGTTACATGCTGCAGGTGAGAGAATCCCGAGGAGGGGTGCACAAGGATGTGTGATCTGGGGGTGTTCAGTGGGATCCTTAACACTTGCCCTAGGGTGCAGAGCACAGGGCCTGGAATAGAATGAACTTGATTTGACTTTCCCTTTGGCCCCAGCTGTGACCCACACTGACCTGGCCAGACCCAGGGTTCTTCTTCAGTCAGTGAAATTATAGCATGTGGCTAGCCTGCTTTTATTCAACACATATTTATGGAGTGCCTATTGTGGAATTCAGCAGTTTAATAGGACAAGTTCCTTGAGCTTGCATTCTTGTTGAGAGAGAGACAAAAACAGGTAAACAAACAATGATTAAAATAATTTCAGATGGCGTTAAGTGCTATGAACCAAGAGCAAACAAGTGAGATGACACTGCTTTCAAAGGTAGAGTATGATGAGGGAGATGGCGTTTTTGGTTAAAACCAGAACTATCTAATCTCTTCCACCCTTGTGGCCTTAGGCATTTTGTTCAGTTTTGGTTTCCCCAAATCTGAAATATAACAAATTCATAACACCCAATCGGCTTTGCTAAGTGATCCAGATGTCCTATAGCGCTCATTAGCCACCTGTTGTATTTATGTCAAATGTTAGTTTTTATAGCCAAAAATGTCCCCTTTCATCCCAGTTCTGATATAATACATCTAAATATTTTACCTTTATGTTACCTTTTAATCACATACACATTCTCTGCCAAACAAATTTTCTTTACATGTCCCTGTCACATGTCCCATGTCCTCCCATTAGCAGTGATGCTTTATTTGTATTCATCTTCTGTTTTCACCAGATGCCACAAGCTGACTATCCAACTTGCTTTTAGTGTTCCTTTGGAAAATTGACTCTTGCTTGCCAACAGATTAGTAAGCAGCTCTCTGAAGAGTATGAGAGGATCGTCAATCCTGAGAAGGCCACAGAGGACACGAAGCCTGTCAAGATCAAGGAGGAACCTGTGAGCGACATCACCTTCCCTGTCAGTGAAGAACTGGAGGGCGACCTTGCTTCTGGAGACCAGTCGCTGCCCATGGGAGTTCTCGGCGCTCAGAACGAGCGCTTCCCATCTAACCTGGAGGTCGAGGCTTCACCACAGGCTTCAAGTAAGAGAGAACCTACCCATCTTGATTCTGGGAGATGTGCCAGCTTCAGTACTTCTTGCATTTTAGACTCAAAGTCTGGAGATGGAAGAGCAAAAGTAGGGATGAGCAGGGGAATGGAAAGTCTAAAAAGAAATATAGCTTCACTGATCTAGAGATACAAACATTCTCTTCCTAATTAATGAAGAGAGAACTAGCACAGCTTTACAGACATTCTTTGAAATTATTGTTAGTTAGGATGTAGATGCAATGTTACTCTCTTCAGTTCAGTTCAGTCGCTCAGTCATATCCTACTCTTTGCAACCTCATGAACTGCAGCACGCCAGGCTTCCCTGTCAATCCCAACTCCCAGAGCTTGCTCAGACTCCTGTCCATTGAGTCAGTGATGCCATCCAACCATCTCATCCTCTATCATCCCCTTCTCCTGCCGTCAATCTTTCCCAGCATCAGGGTCTTTTCCAATGAGTCCATTCTTCACATCAGGTGGCCAAAGTATTGGAGTTTCAGCTTCAGCATCAGTCCTTCCAATGAATATACGGGACTAATTTCTTTTAGGATGGACTGGTTGGATCTCCTTGCAGTCCAAGGGAATGCCAAGAGGCTTCTCCAGTACCACAGTTCAAAAGCATCAATTCTTTGGCGCTCAGCTTTCTTTATAGTCCAGCTCTTACATCCATACATGACTACTGGAAAAGCCATAGCTTTGACTAGACGGACCTTTGTCAGCAAAGTAATGTCTCTGCTTTTTAATATGCTATCTAGGTTGGTCATAACTTTCCTTTCAAGGAGTAAGCTTCTTTTAATTTCACTGCAATCACCATCTGCAGTGATTTTGGAGCCCCCCAAAATAAAGTCTGACAGTTTCCACTGTTTCCCCTTCTATTTGCCATGAAGTGATGGGACCAGATNTAACTTGGGAGCTCTTCCTTTGTAATTCCAAAATGTTGAGATACTGGGGAGAGATACCAATCTCGTCAAGCCAGACCAACAGAAGTTCTTTTGACTTGCTCCCTCGGGAGTTCCGCCTGGTAGAAGTCCATGACCCGCCTCTGCACCAACCCTCAGCCAACAAGCCCAAGCCCCCCACTATGCTGGACATCCCGTCAGAGCCCTGCAGCCTCACCATCCACACCATTCAGCTGATCCAGCACAACCGACGTCTGCGTAACCTCATTGCCACAGCACAGGCCCAGAATCAGCAACAGACAGAAGGTGTAAAGACTGAAGAGAGTGAACCTCTTCCGTCCTGCCCTGGGTCACCTCCTCTTCCTGATGATCTCCTTCCTTTAGATTGTAAGAATCCCAGTGCACCATTCCAAGTCCGGCACAGTGACCCAGAGAGTGACTTTTATCGGTAAGACAAGGCTTTGCTATATGTTACTTTTCTCTAAAGATCTTCTCAACAACCCTGTTAAGCATGTCACCACATTTCCAGGAGGAAACTGAAGATGAAAGTAAATGACTGGGCCAAAGTTGCTCAGGTAATTAGTGGAAAGTCTAAGAGTTGAACCATGTTCTTCCAAATCCAGAGTCTGTATTTTTTTATTTTCTGATGCAACAAATATTTATTGAGTACCTATTATATGCCAAGCACTTTACTAGGAGCAGAGTACTACACTGGTTTGTAAAACAGGCCATGGTCTCATAGTCCTCCAAATCTAGTTTTTCTTAAGGCTTCACCTGACTCACTTCCCTCATGCTTTTTCACCCAAGATTTTTTCAAGATTTGTTAGTTCCTAGCTTAGTCCTCTGAGAAGGCAATGGCACCACACTCCAGTACTCTTGCCTGGAAAATGCAATGGACGGAGTAGCCTGGTGGGTTGCAGTCCATGGGGTCACTAACAGTCAGACAGACTGAGCGACTTCACTTTCACTTTTCTCTTTCATGCATTGGAGAAGGAAATGGCAACCCACTCCAGTATTCTTGCCTGGAGAATCCCAGGGATGGAGGAGCCTGGTGGGCTGCCGTCTATGGGGTCACACAGAGTCGGACACGACTGAAGTGACTTAACAGCAAAAGATATATACTGTGGGTTTAGCTCATTGTCCTCAAGATGAGATTTATGGACTTATTCTCTTACTATTAGGAATCCACAAGTTCTATACAAGAATTTTTAAATGGTGTATTTTCATTTTGATAACACAGTTCAAGAAATAATAGTATAACAATGTTCCTGATCCTTGCTGCTCAAAATCTGATCTGAGATCAGCAACATCAACATCACCTGGGAGGTTGTTAGAAATGCAGAGTGTCAGACTCACCCAGACCTCCTGAGTCAGAATTTTCATGTTAACAAGATCTCCAGAGATTCATACGTAAATTTCAATTTGAGATGCCCCAGTCCAAATCCTCTGAGTAGCCTTTAAAGCTAGTGCTACTCCTGGATTTAAGTATGAAAGTTTGCATTGGATGCCAAATAAGTACTTTTGTCTTTTCATTTTGAAATTTGTCAGACCTACAGAAAAGTTTAAATAATAGGATGACAAAAACACAAATACCCTTCACCTGGATTCAACAATTGTTAATATTTTACTACATTTACTTTCTCTCACATAGGTATAAGTGTGTATACACACATTTACTCACAAATATACAAACATTTATGTATACATATACACATAGTTTTTTTTTCCAAATCTATTAGAGTTGTAGATATCACAGTATTTCACCCCTAAATTCTTCACCTTAGCCTAAAAATAAGGAAATTTCCTACATAATCCTAATAACCAGTATCACATCAAAGTAAGTGAACATGAATTAAGTACTATCATCTGTATTCAGATTTTTCCAATTGTCCCCAAAATATCTTTTATTAGGTATGTTTTTCCCCAGACTTGGACCTAATAAAGACCATGTATTCCATTTCATTGTTATACCTCTTTAGTGTCTTTTTTTTTTTTGAGGTATAATTGATTTACAATATTAGTTTCAGGTGTTCAGTTCAGTTCAGTTCAGTCACTCAGTCGTCTCCGACTTTTTGCAACCCCATGAATCGCAGCACGCCAGGCCTCCCTGTCCATCACCATCTCCCGGAGTTCACTCAAACTCACATCCATCGAGTCAGTGATGCCATCCAGCCATCTCATCCTCTGTCGTCCCCTTTTCCTCCTGCCCACAATCCCTCCCAGCATCAGGGTCTTTTCCACTGAGTCAGCTCTTCACACGAGGTGGCCAAAGTACTGGAGTTTCAGCTTTAGCATCATTCCTTCCAAAGAACACCCAGGGCTGATCTCCTTTAGAATGGACTGGTTGGATCTCCTTGCAGTCCAAGGGACTCTCAAGAGTCCTCTCCAACACCACAGTTCAAAAGCATGAGTTCTTCAGCGCTCAGCTTTCTTCACAGTCCAACTCTCACATCCATACATGACTACTGGAAAAACCATAGCCTTGACTAGACGGACCTTAGTTGGCAAAGTAATGTCTCTGCTTTTGAATATGCTATCTAGGTTGGTCATAACTTTTTTTCCAAGGAGTAACCATCTTTTAATTTCAAGGCTGCAGTCACCATCTGCAGTGATTTTGGAGGTGTTCACCACTGTAATTCAATATTTGTGTAGATTATACTCCTTTTATGGAGAAGGCAATGGCACCCCACTCCAGTACTCTTGCCTGGAAAATCCCATGGACAGAGGAGCCTGGTAGGCTGCAGTCCATGGGGTTGCTGAGAGTTGGACACGACTCAGTGACTTCACTTTCACTTTTCACTTTCATGCATTGGAGAAGGAAATGGCAACCCCCTCCAGTGTTCTTGCCTGGAGAATCCCAGGGACAGTGGAGCCTGGTGGGCTGCCGTCTATGGGGTCGCACAGAGTCGGACACGACTGAAGCGACTTAGCAGCAGCAGCATACTCCTTTTAAAGTTATTATAAAATATTGGCTATATTTCCTGTGCTGTGCAATATATCCTTGTAGTTTACTTATTTTATACATAGTAGCTTGTACCTCTTAATCTTCCCCATCTTGCCCCATCCTTCCCTCTCACTGTTAACCACTAGTGTGTTCTCAGTATCTGTGAGTCTACTTCTTTTCTGTTGTGTTCATTAGTTTGTTTTAGATTCTATACATAAATGATATCATACAGTATTTGTTTTTCTCTGCCTCTTTAGTGTCTTTTAAGCTAGAATAACTTCCCCCTTTTATAATACATGATATTAATCTTTTTTAAGACTTCAGGTCATTTGTTCCAAATCAGACTGGATTTGCTGATTATTTTCTCAAGATAAGATTCAGATTAAATGTTTGGTAAAAATGATTCATAACTAATTGTGTTGTACATCACTTATTGCATCTGCCTATTGATGATGATAGTTGTTACTATTTTAATTGTCCCAAACTAATGAAAAAAGAAGAGAAATGGACTTATTATGTAAGGTTTGCAGTTGGGCTAGATTACGGCAAGATGATGTCATGGTGCATTGTCTAATTGGAAGTTTTGAAGACACTGGAATAGTGAAAAAGGGAACAAGAAATGTGTTATTACATGCTTGGCACATATTGGTATTGATGTGCCCAACTTCAGAATACTTACTCTGTAGCAATCAGTGGCACCCCACTCCAGTACTCTTGCCTGGAAAATCCCATGGACAGAGGAGCCTGGAAGGCTGCAGTCCTTGGGGTCGTGGAGGATCGGACACGACTGAGCGATTTCACTTTCACTTTTCACTTTCATGCATTGGAGAAGGAAATGGCAACTCACTCCAGTGTTCTTGTCTGGAGAATCCCAGGGACGGGGAACCTGGTAGGCTGCTGTCTATGGGGTCGCATAGAGTCGGACACGACTGAAGCGACTTAGCAGCAGCAGCAGCAATCAGTACCAACTTTACATTTTGAGAGCAATTGAGCTTTTACAAAATAATACTGTCCCTCATATTAAATTGATGCTATTATTTAGAATTTGTAGTTTTATGTCAGTTTTGTGTCAGTTTTCTAATTTTTATTGTTCGGAAGATTCTGTGAATATCAGAAGTTTCAGTTCAGTTCAGTCGCTCAGTCATGTCTGACTTTTTGCGACCCCATGAATCACAGCATGCCAGCCTCCCTGTCCATCACCAACTCCCAGAGTTCAGTCAGACTCACGTCCATTGAGTCAGTGATGCCATCCAGCCATCTCATCCTCTGTCGTCCCCTTCTCCTCCTGCCCCCAATCCCTCCCAGCATCAGAGTCTTTTCCAGTGAGTCAATTCTTCACATGAGGTGGTTTTATATATATTTAAGAGACTGTAACAAAAATAATTTGCATCAGTTATGGGGCTGCAGGAAGAATTATTTTCCTTTAAAATGGGTCCACATATTAAGTAAAACAGTACTCATTTAGCTCTGTTTATTAGGCACTTCTGAAGTCTTTAGCTTTTGGTCCAGAGAAACTGGCCATGGGAAATGATGACATAAACAGTAAATGAAAAATTACTTGACAGTTGGTTTTCTTATTTTCCAGTTATTAGGTGAATTGCAGTAGTTGCTACTGAGCAGATAATAGCAGCGTGGGTGAATAGCTCCTCAGGCACTCTGTACAGTAAGCACAGGGTGACAAATGAAAAGTGTTCTGGGAAGAGTCATTTTCTGTACCCTATTTTATTTTTATCTATTTACTTCCTTTGTCAGGGGAAAGCAAAAGATAGGAAATTTCAGGAAAACAGGTAAATTATCAGGAGCTCATTAAAAGTTACTTTTAGGAAATCAGACAGCTTTTTAAGTTTTTTTGTTTTGTTTTAGAAAGATAGGATTTTTGCCACAATGATTAGGTGCAAAACAGAGTGTTATGAAGAACATAGGATCTAGAGTCAGAAGCTCTGTTACTTTATATTACCAAAAACATGTGGCAAATCACCCCCTCTGAACTTCGATTTCTTCACCTGCCAAATAGGAATAATAATATGGACCCCTACCAATTTCACAGCATAAAGTAGGATAAAAATGCTGTGTAAGCGATTGTTGTTCAGTCTTTCAGTCATGTCTGACTCTTTGCGACCCACGCTGCAGCAAGCCATGCTTCCCTGTCCTTCATTATCATCCAGAGTTTGCTCAAACTTAGGTCCATTGAGTCGGTAATGCCATCCCACCATCTCATCCTCTGTCGCTTGTAAGCAATATGTTTTAAACTGCTTTTGTAAAATTGAATTGCTTTCCTATTTTACAAATGGTTTGTTGCAGTTAAATTCTAAAGGTTCATATATTGCCCAGCATGTGAGGAACCTATGCTATGCTGAAAATGTGCACCATTGAGGTATGCTTTTAAAATTAATCAGATCCTAAAAGTGATAAAAATCAAGCAATTGATACAAGCAGATGGGAACTTACTTTTCAGTAGATACCCTTTTATACTGTTTACTATAAACACATATCACCTATGCAAGCTTTATGTAATTGGAACTGCTCAGAGGTATGGCTGTGGGTCGTTGAGACATGCCCTGAAATGGCAGCAAGGTAAAACTGGACTTTATAACCTGCCTAAAATTCTCCTGGAAAACTGAGCCAGACATTTGATTAGGATTGTAAGCCACTTAGGAAGACAAGACAGGTCACCCCTTTGCAAGAGAACCAATGGCACTCATCGTGTCTCCACTTTCAGGGGGAAAGGGGAGCCTGTGACTGAACTCAGCTGGCACTCCTGCCGACAGCTCCTCTACCAGGCAGTGGCCACAATCCTGGCCCACGCAGGCTTTGAGTGTGCTAACGAGAGCGTCCTGGAGACCCTCACTGATGTGGCGCATGAGTACTGCCTGAAGTTCACCAAGCTGCTGCGCTTTGCTGTGGATCGGGAAGCCCGGCTGGGGCAGACCCCCTTCCCCGACGTGATGGAGCAGGTGTTCCACGAAGTGGGCATCGGCAGCGTGCTGTCTCTCCAGAAATTCTGGCAGCACCGCATCAAGGACTATCACAGTTACATGCTGCAGGTGAGAGAATCCCGAGGAGGGGTGCACAAGGATGTGTGATCTGGGGGTGTTCAGTGGGATCCTTAACACTTGCCCTAGGGTGCAGAGCACAGGGCCTGGAATAGAATGAACTTGATTTGACTTTCCTCTTGGCCCCAGCTGTGACCCACACTGACCTGGCCAGACCCAGGGTTCTTCTTCAGTCAGTGAAATTATAGCATGTGGCTAGCCTGCTTTTATTCAACACATATTTATGGAGTGCCTATTGTGGAATTCAGCAGTTTAATAGGACAAGTTCCTTGAGCTTGCATTCTTGTTGAGAGAGAGACAAAAACAGGTAAACAAACAATGATTAAAATAATTTCAGATGGCGTTAAGTGCTATGAACCAAGAGCAAACGAGTGAGATGACACTGCTTTCAAAGGTAGAGTATGATGAGGGAGATGGCGTTTTTGGTTAAAACCAGAACTATCTAATCTCTTCCACCCTTGTGGCCTTAGGCATTTTGTTCAGTTTTGGTTTCCCCAAATCTGAAATATAACAAATTCATAACACCCAATCGGCTTTGCTAAGTGATCCAGATGTCCTATAGCGCTCATTAGCCACCTGTTGTATTTATGTCAAATGTTAGTTTTTATAGCCAAAAATGTCCCCTTTCATCCCAGTTCTGATATAATACATCTAAATATTTTACCTTTATGTTACCTTTTAATCACATACACATTCTCTGCCAAACAAATTTTCTTTACATGTCCCTGTCACATGTCCCATGTCCTCCCATTAGCAGTGATGCTTTATTTGTATTCATCTTCTGTTTTCACCAGATGCCACAAGCTGACTATCCAACTTGCTTTTAGTGTTCCTTTGGAAAATTGACTCTTGCTTGCCAACAGATTAGTAAGCAGCTCTCTGAAGAGTATGAGAGGATCGTCAATCCTGAGAAGGCCACAGAGGACACGAAGCCTGTCAAGATCAAGGAGGAACCTGTGAGCGACATCACCTTCCCTGTCAGTGAAGAACTGGAGGGCGACCTTGCTTCTGGAGACCAGTCGCTGCCCATGGGAGTTCTCGGCGCTCAGAACGAGCGCTTCCCATCTAACCTGGAGGTCGAGGCTTCACCACAGGCTTCAAGTAAGAGAGAACCTACCCATCTTGATTCTGGGAGATGTGCCAGCTTCAGTACTTCTTGCATTTTAGACTCAAAGTCTGGAGATGGAAGAGCAAAAGTAGGGATGAGCAGGGGAATGGAAAGTCTAAAAAGAAATATAGCTTCACTGATCTAGAGATACAAACATTCTCTTCCTAATTAATGAAGAGAGAACTAGCACAGCTTTACAGACATTCTTTGAAATTATTGTTAGTTAGGATGTAGATGCAATGTTACTCTCTTCAGTTCAGTTCAGTCGCTCAGTCATATCCTACTCTTTGCAACCTCATGAACTGCAGCACGCCAGGCTTCCCTGTCAATCCCAAAGCCCAGAGCTTGCTCAGACTCCTGTCCATTGAGTCAGTGATGCCATCCAACCATCTCATCCTCTATCATCCCCTTCTCCTGCCGTCAATCTTTCCCAGCATCAGGGTCTTTTCCAATGAGTCCATTCTTCACATCAGGTGGCCAAAGTATTGGAGTTTCAGCTTCAGCATCAGTCCTTCCAATGAATATACGGGACTAATTTCTTTTAGGATGGACTGGTTGGATCTCCTTGCAGTCCAAGGGAATGCCAAGAGGCTTCTCCAGTACCACAGTTCAAAAGCATCAATTCTTTGGCGCTCAGCTTTCTTTATAGTCCAGCTCTTACATCCATACATGACTACTGGAAAAGCCATAGCTTTGACTAGACGGACCTTTGTCAGCAAAGTAATGTCTCTGCTTTTTAATATGCTATCTAGGTTGGTCATAACTTTCCTTTCAAGGAGTAAGCTTCTTTTAATTTCACTGCAATCACCATCTGCAGTGATTTTGGAGCCCCCCAAAATAAAGTCTGACAGTTTCCACTGTTTCCCCTTCTATTTGCCATGAAGTGATGGGACCAGATGCCATGATATTCGTTTTCTGAATGTTGAGCTTTAAGCCAACTTTTTCACTCTGTTTCACTTTCATCAAGAGGCTGTTTAGTTCTTCTTCCCTTTCTGCCATAAGGGTGGTGTCATCTGCCTATCTGAGGTAATTGATATTTCTCCCAGCCATCTTGATTCCAGCTTGTGCTTCATCTAGTCAGGCATTTCTCATATGCTCTGCATGTAAGTTAAATAAGCAGGGTGATACAACCCTGACATACTCCTTTCCCAATTTGGAACCAGTCTGTTGTTCCATGTCCAGTTCTAACTGTTGTTTCCTGACCTGTATACAGATTTCTCAGGAGGCAGGTGAGGTAGTCTGGTATTCCCATCTCTAAGAATTTTCCACAGTTTGTGTGATCCACACAGTCAAAGGCTTTGGTGTAGTCAATAAAGCAGAAGTAGATGTTTTTCTGGAACTCTGTTTTTTCAATGATCCAATGGATGTTGGCAATTTGATCTCTGGTTCCTCTGCCTTTTCTAAATCTAGCTTGAACATCTGGAAATTCATGGTTCACATACTGTTGAAGCCTGGCTTGGAGATTTTTGAGCATTACTTTTAGCATGTAAGATGACTGCAATTGTGCAGCAGTTTGAACATTCTTTGGCATTGCCTTTCTTTGGGATTGGAATGAAAACTGACCTTTTCCAGTCTTGTAGCTACTGCTGAATTTTCCAAATTTGCTGTTACTCTCTTGACGACAGCCAACCCAGCTTGGTGGACAGATGGCCTCCTGTTCTCTATATTCTGGTCTTTCCTGGTGCTTGTGCTGAGTGAATTAAGGCAACTTCCAGACAGGTGGAGTAATGTTAATTGCTCAAGGATGTTTGAATAGTTGGGGTTCCTTGGTCAGAGGAGTACCAACAAGTTGAACCTGAAAGGGATTAAAATAGGGCAACTCAATTATAGGCAGCTGGCTGCTTCTTCCAGACTCTGTGATTCCCTTCAGAACCAGATGGCTCAATGATCCCTAAGTCAAAAAGACTGCAAATAACTCTAGAGGCTCAGTTCTTTACAATTTATTTATTTATTTACTGGCTGTGCCATGCAGCATGTGGGATTTTAGTTCCCTGATCAGGGACCAAACCTGAGCCCCCTGCAATGGAAGTCTTAACCACTGGACTTCTAGGGAAGTCACAGCTCTTTAGAAATATAGATTATGTCATCAGTGACCTAACAATGCAAACAGCCAGTCTTTCAGTGTGGCCTAAACAGAATTAGACCACATTTTCAAAGTACTGGGCAGAGAGCCTTTCACTATAGGAAATGTAATAACCACAGAACAGCATTGCTAGAAGACACAGAGGCAGGAGAGCCAGAAAGAAATTCTTGCAGACATAGGGGTCATGTCTCTTCAGCAGTCTGGGAACTGCTACCACCATTTTGTAGTGATCACTAACTTTTCATAATGTGAGAGAGAACCAGGGACCCAAGCACAAAGCAGAAAAACAAGACAGCCCTGTAAAAGGACAGGCAAATGTAATACTTGCCCAAGAACCCATGGTTGTGCCTTCCTTTGAACCATGAATATTTCCACCTGCATAGCTTTAGTTTCCCTGGTTTAGAGGAAATGGAGATGGATGAGGTGAAGTAAAGGAAGGGGAGGAAGTGGAAAAGAAGATATTTTGAGTTGGTAATTTTTTGAACAGAGAATAACAACCATATTCTCTAGGCAAATAGAGAATCAGAATGAAAACTGAGTTCAAAGGCCATCAGCCAGTGGTGTATGCCACCTGCTTTGTTCCGGCCTTTCTTGCTGCTAGTTAGTTCTGTGTTCTTTTCCATTCCCAGGTACAGAGGTAAATGCTTCCCCTCTTTGGAACTTGGCCCACGTGAAAATGGAGCCGCAAGAGAGTGAAGAAGGCAACGTTTCTGGGCATGGCGTGCTGGGCAGTGATGTGTTCGAGGAGCCAATGTCAGGCATGAGTGAAGCTGGAATCCCCCAAAGCCCTGATGACTCAGACAGCAGCTACGGCTCCCACTCCACTGACAGCCTCATGGGCTCCTCCCCTGTTTTCAACCAGCGCTGCAAAAAAAGGATGAGGAAAATATAAAAAGCAAAGAGGGAGACCTCTCCAGACCTAGAAGACCCAACAGACACTCTGATGGATTCTAATTTGTTTCCACAAATAATGGTTGAACTCTTAAACACAGTGGGCTTTCCTGGTATCAGGAGAGCTGGATTTAACCAAATAAGTCTGCTTTTAGCTTTTGCATCCAGTTTTTGTTGTTTTCCACAACCAAGCCACCTTTCACAGGTATCACATGGGATGGTGATCCAGAGACCAAAACAGTGTCCTTGACTTGTCTTTACCATGTGACAAGTGACTTAGCTTCTCTCAACCTGTTTCTCTTACACAATTGAGAAGAATCACACTGGGTTTGGCCTATACAGCAAGGATATTATGAAGATGAAGATGTTATTAAGCTTCACAGCTGTGCTTGAACAGACTCACATATATGCTGATATCAGATGTCAATCTTTTTCTTTTAACTTGCTTCATTTTTGGTTCAAGTCATTGGGAATCCAATAGAAATAGCTAAACATTGCACAGCTTATCTATTCAGTAGTCTTTTTTTCAAACTGTTTCTGCTGCCCACAGAATCTCCTGTGAAATCATAGCAGTCTGTGAACAGCCTTTTTGCTTATCCAAATAGCCCTCTCCTATCTCAACCATATATTTTTCTTCTTCCTTCTCTAGACTTAGTCCATGTATTCCAATCCTCTTTATTTCCAGTCAGATTTTTTCTAACATTGGGTTGGCCAAAAAAGTTCATTCAGGCTTTTCCATATGCTATAGAAAAACCCAAATGAACTTTTTGGGCAACCCAGTATTTTCAGCATGTACATTTTTCAGTTGCTCTTTTCATTTTCTCCTTTTTGAATGATGAAACTAACTGATGGTTCATCAGTCTGCCTGCAATGCAGGAGACCTGGGTTCAATCCTTGGGTCAGGAGGATCCCCTGGAGAAGGGAACGGCAACCTGCACCAATATTCTTGCCTGGAAAATCCCATGGACAGAGGAGACTGGCAGGCTACAGTCCATGGGGTCGCAAAAAGTTGGGACACGACTGAGCGACTTTCACTTTGTGAATGAAGCAAACAGGACCTGTCCATAGACATACTTGTACCTGTTTCATTTGTGGCATCTGCTTGGCCATCAGAGGACAGTGGTCCATTCCTTTACCAGAATTCTACATCTGCACATTGTGCTTCTACTGGATGGGCAGCCTCTAAAAGGCTAACAATATGCACCTTTCTGCTTTACATCATGTCCTGAACAGCTTGACTGCTGTTACTCATCCATTGCAGTATCTGCCCTACTTGGCATCTGATAGTGTCAATCATTATTTATTAAATCCTCGATGTAGCACTGGAATAATCAGGAGTAATTAGCAAATGTGTGCAAGTTAAGTACTGCTGGTTTGGTTTTGGGGTGCAGAATACAAGTCTTGTGAAATTTAGAGTACTCTTTTAGTAGACTAGAAAATCAAGGCCCATATCACTGAGTGCCGTAAATGTCTAAGGTATTGGGAATAAATATGAATGCAACAGCAACAAAATAAGGTTATAATTTAAACTGTTGCCTAAGCATTTATAAGTTTGCTAATTGGACATCCTTGGCACGTTTAAACCTTTCCTGTTCCAGGTTTAGCTTCATTTCCCCTTATTTGCTTCCTTTGTGGCTCAGCTGGCAAAGAATCCGCATGCAATGCAGGAGACGTGACTTCAATCCCTGGGTTGGGAGGATACCCTGGAGAAGGGAAAGGCCACCCACTCCAGTATTCTGGCCTGGAGAATTCCATGGACTGTAGTCCATGGGGTCACAAAGAGTTAGATACAACCGAGCAACTTTCACTTCACTTCCCCTTATTTACTGATGAAAGTACACATCTGGTGGTCAGTTTCCAGAAAGTAGCCATTTAGTATTTAATTAGTTCACTCAGCAAACATTTATTGAAAATGTAAAGTACCCGTTACATACTGGGTCCTTTGCAAGGGATACAGAGATGAGTAAGACCATCTCTGCTGTTATGGAACTTACAGCATAGGCCAGATGATTTCCTCTTTAATGAAAAAGTATTCAAAGGCACTAGGGAAAAAAAACAGGTATGCACAGGTTTACTGTCCAAGTGGTTCCCTCTTAAAGAACAAGTTTTTAGACCAGTGGTTCCCATTAGTTAATACAGTATTGAAATTAATACTTTATGTAAAACAAAGCATTTTTATTTTTAGAAGATTTAAATTGAAGAATAGGCACTAGATGGCCAAGGTTCAGGTACTCTGATAAAGAAGGTCATAGGAGCATTGATACCTGAGATTCACCTAGTCTGGAATTATGCCATAGGCTGTTTGAGTTAGAGCACTGTTCTGAATTTAGCATGCATCAGAATCCCCTGGAGGCCGTTTTAAAACACTACTAGGCCCCACGCCCCACCCCCAGTTTCTGATTTTGGTCTTGAATGTCCCATTTCTGGTAACTTCCCAGATGATGCTGATGCTTCTGTTCCAGAGACCACACTTTGAGAACCACTGAACTGAAATACAGGTTAGGCAGGAATAAAATTTCTTAAGAGAAATAATATGNGCTGGTTTGGTTTTGGGGTGCAGAATACAAGTCTTGTGAAATTTAGAGTACTCTTTTAGTAGACTAGAAAATCAAGGCCCATATCACTGAGTGCCGTAAATGTCTAAGGTATTGGGAATAAATATGAATGCAACAGCAACAAAATAAGGTTATAATTTAAACTGTTGCCTAAGCATTTATAAGTTTGCTAATTGGACATCCTTGGCACGTTTAAACCTTTCCTGTTCCAGGTTTAGCTTCATTTCCCCTTATTTGCTTCCTTTGTGGCTCAGCTGGCAAAGAATCCGCATGCAATGCAGGAGACGTGACTTCAATCCCTGGGTTGGGAGGATACCCTGGAGAAGGGAAAGGCCACCCACTCCAGTATTCTGGCCTGGAGAATTCCATGGACTGTAGTCCATGGGGTCACAAAGAGTTAGATACAACCGAGCAACTTTCACTTCACTTCCCCTTATTTACTGATGAAAGTACACATCTGGTGGTCAGTTTCCAGAAAGTAGCCATTTAGTATTTAATTAGTTCACTCAGCAAACATTTATTGAAAATGTAAAGTACCCGTTACATACTGGGTCCTTTGCAAGGGATACACAGATGAGTAAGACCATCTCTGCTGTTATGGAACTTACAGCATAGGCCAGATGATTTCCTCTTTAATGAAAAAGTATTCAAAGGCACTAGGGAAAAAAAACAGGTATGCACAGGTTTACTGTCCAAGTGGTTCCCTCTTAAAGAACAAGTTTTTAGACCAGTGGTTCCCATTAGTTAATACAGTATTGAAATTAATACTTTATGTAAAACAAAGCATTTTTATTTTTAGAAGATTTAAATTGAAGAATAGGCACTAGATGGCCAAGGTTCAGGTACTCTGATAAAGAAGGTCATAGGAGCATTGATACCTGAGATTCACCTAGTCTGGAATTATGCCATAGGCTGTTTGAGTTAGAGCACTGTTCTGAATTTAGCATGCATCAGAATCCCCTGGAGGCCGTTTTAAAACACTACTAGGCCCCACGCCCCACCCCCAGTTTCTGATTTTGGTCTTGAATGTCCCATTTCTGGTAACTTCCCAGATGATGCTGATGCTTCTGTTCCAGAGACCACACTTTGAGAACCACTGAACTGAAATACAGGTTAGGCAGGAATAAAATTTCTTAAGAGAAATAATATGTTTTAAGATCCTGTGAAGAATGTGGAGATGAAGCAAACCCTTACCAGGGCTATTATGCATGGAATGTGCCCCTGACCCAAACCCATGTCCTTTGAGTAAATCACTAAGGAAGGACATACTGCATTAAAGTACAATACAAACAGGGCCTGGCTTCATACCTCATTATTAGGTGTGGTGTGTACACAGAACTTTAGTAAATATAATGTGGCTTTAAATCTCTTCTTCTGAACCGAAGTGACTATTTGTGATGATTTTCTTACTTGAAATGATGACAAGCAGGCTTAAAACAGAGTGAAAATTAAAAACTCTTTATCTAAGTTAGATACATCTACATCTAAAGTAGAATTCTTACTGACTACGTGTTGCCCACTTTCTTCAGTGAACCTGATGTTCTATAATGAGCTCCCCAGTGGGAGGCATATTTCATACCAACATTGACTGGTTGCCAAGGAGACTCCACTGTCGTTCTGGACAAGCTCCTGTTTCCTTTTGCCCTTTCTGATAAAAGGAAGGGAACTCATGGTGCGAGTTCCAAGGCAAATGCCTGGGAAGTAGAGGCTAGAGATCCAGCCTACTGAGTTCTCTGTTTCTTCCATCAGTAGCAAAATTAGGTGAGTTCAAATGACACAACTTGCAGCTCAAAGGGGTATCAGTGTCCAAACAGAATATGCTTCCTTGCATAAATCCGAGGGGAAGGCCAATGGGAATTAGCAGGTCCAAATAATCTATTCCTGGCTTCGTCGGAGTTGGGAAGTTTCACTAGTAAGATAAACTGTTATTCTGAACAAACCCATCCTTTATAGATTGTAGCCCCCAGTCAGAGATAAAGATAGTCCTTCACACAGAGTTCCAAAATTTTGAACTTTAGAAACTACTTGTTTTTCTTCCAGTACTGTGCCATTGATTCTTGCATAAAATTCTGGAATGCTGGTTCTTCACGGCTTTCCTCTGTAACTATGAGGAGAAAAGAAGGTGAGTTATTTTCACACTCTCCCCATTAGACCAGTGGATTAGAGCCACTGTCTCCCATCCATCAGAAATACTACATGTAACTTTGAACAACATGGGCTTGAACTGGGTGAGTCCCCTTACACATGAACTTTTTTCAGTAATAAATAACAACATACAGTATTACATAAACCACAGTTGATGAAATCCACAAATGCAGAACCACAGAGTCAGGGCCAACTATAAGTTAGTTATATGAGGACTGTTAAAACAGTACCAAGGATAATAGGTACCCCAGCCCCTGAGTTGGTCAAGAGTCAACTGTACTCTAAGACACTCCATGTTCACTTCTCCCAATAAGGAAGTATTTCCTAGAAGCAGGTTCTATTTATCATGTTGCCCAAAATGTACAATTTCTTTGACCAATAGGTAGGGAGATGCTTCCCTCATAAAGTAACTAAAATGAGGTCCCACTCCTACATATTTTTAACTGAGAGAAATGAAAACCTGTGTCCACACAAAAACCTATTCACCAATCTTTATAGCAGTTTATTTACCACAGCTTAAACCTGGCAACAACCCAAATGTCAACTGGCTTGTGAATGGATAAACAAAGGCACAATCACATAATGGAATATTACTAAGCAATTAAAAAAACCATATTACTCATACATGGCAATAACATGGAAGGATCACAAAAGCATTATACTAAGTGAAAAAAGCCAAGTTAAATACTATGATTCCACTTAAATGACATTCTGGAAAAGGCAAAATTATAGGCACAAAAATCAGATAAGTGGTTGCCAGGAACTAAATAAAAATGGGCATGAGCGAACTTTTAGGGTGATGGAAGTGTTCTGTTTCTTGCTTATGATGGTAATTACTACAAGACTATATGTACTAAAATTCATCTAACTATACTTGTGGCGTTAGAGAAGACTCGAGAGTCCCTTGGACTGCAAGGAGATCAAACCAGTCAATCCTAAAGGAAATCAACCCTGAATATTCATTGGAAGGACACATGCTGAAGCTGAAGCTCCAATACTTTGGCCACCTGATGCAAAGAATGGACTCAATGGAAAAGACCCTGATGCTGTGAAAGAGTGAAGGCAGGAGGAGAAGGGGACAAGAGGATGAGGTGGGTGGATGGGATCACTGACTCGATGGACATGAGTCTGAGCAAGCTCCGGCAGTTGTGGTGAACAGGGAAGCCTGGCATGCTGCAGTCCATGGGGTTGCAAAGAGTTGGACACAACTGAGTGACTGAACTGAACTATACACTTTGAAGCAGGGGGGGGGGGATTTATTATTTGTAAATTATACCTCGATAAATATTATTAAATGAGGGAATTTACATGTTAGCATCCAGCACACTGAAATAAAGAGAGGTTTACCCTTGAGCACAGCAAGGACCTTTGAAATAGATTCTGTCCACAATCCATAAAACTATGCCACATAAAACCCTTTAGGGTTTCCAAAGCCATTCTCTCCTCAGTGTTACAGTCCCTTCTAACTAGTTTAGGTTCACTAAGGCCTCCTGTATTCTTAAAACAATTATTATAAACAATCTTGGGTTCCTCAAAATTGAGTTTGGACCTAAAGATGAGAAGACACAAGACTAAGAAAAGGCCATAATCAAGCTCAGTACTAACCATTCTTATGGAAGGCCAGGAACTCTCAGTGTATGGAACTCCTTTCTGGTGCTATATCCTTTACCATTTCCTCTCTCCCCTATTACTGGCTGCATGGTTAAAGTCTCTCAATAACAGAAAGCTCCCAGGCAAGCAACGAGGGGATAAGCAGTTGTTCTGTTTTCATGAGTCACCTCAGCCACCTCTCACCTCTGTGGTCAATATCATCAGTATCACTGTCTGCTTCCTCATCCTCTTCATCCAAGGTTCCCCGAGTCAGGATCAAATCAGAAGGGTCCAGCACAGGAGATGAGCTGCCTGCATGGAAAATACTATCAGCAGCATATCAGGAACACAGGCCTCAAAAGGGTAATTTTGAGTCAGTAAGTAACTATGATTAAAAATCGGCAGGATGAACGTGATCATGATAAAATGCAGGATCTTCTCTCTTCTAAATGTACTGTTCATACCATTAAACATTTCTACACTAGTTTATTTAACAAAGTGCCAGTAACCTAAGAAATCTCATTTTTAAGTTGAGGAAAAACTCAGCTCTCAAGAAGATTGTCTTAGTAGTAATGTCATTTGTTTTTACTAGCTCTCAGCTTGAAAGCAGCTATGGTTTTTCCTATGAAGGCTAAAGACATGTGAGCAGACCCAGTGTGCTGGTAAGTCCAGCGTAAAAGTGTGGAGTGTTGAGGAAACTTCCTGATGGAAATTTAAGTTCAGAGAGGGTCTGAAGAGAACAGAGGGTGAAATGACAGAGGAGCTGAGTATTCTTCAAGAAAAGGAGAATTTATGATAAAAACCCTCCAGAAAGCAGGCATAGAAGGAACATACCTCAACATAATAAAAGCCATATATGAATGATAAACCCATAGCAATCACTATCCTCAATGGTGAAAAATTGAAAGCATTTTCCCTAAAGTCAGGAACAAGACAAGGGTGCCCACTTCCACCACTACTATTTAACATAGTTTTGGAAGTTTTAGCCACAGCAATCAGAGAAGAAAAAGAAAAGGAATCCAGATTGGAAAAGAAGTAAAACTTTCACTGTTTGCAGATGACATGATCCTCTACACAGAAAATCCTAAAGACTCCACCAGAAAATTACTAGAGCTAATCAATGAATATAGTAAAGTTGCAGGATATTAAATTAACACACAGAAATCCCTTGCATTCCTATACACTAACAATGAGAAAACAGAAGGAGAAATTAAGGAAACAATTCCATTCACCATTGCAACGAAAAGAATAAAATACTTAGGAATATATCTACCTAAAGAAACTAAAGACCTATATATAGAAAACTATAAAACACTGATGAAAGAAATCAAAGAGGACACTAATAGATGGAGAAATATACCATGTTCATGGATTGGAAGAATCAATATAGTGAAAATGAATATATTACCCAAAGCAATCTACAGATTCAATGCAATCCCTATCAAGCTACC
>SJYX01000367.1:50293-121433 GCA_006410675.1 Oreotragus oreotragus
AGCTTCTCCATCTTTGGCTGCAAAGAATATAATCAATCTGATTTCGGTGTTGACCATCTGGTGATGTCCATGTGTAGAGTGTTCTCTTGGGTTGTTGGTAGAGAGTGTTTTCTATGACTAGTGCGTTTTCTTGGCAAAACTCTATTAGTCTTTGCCCTGCTTCATTCCGTATTCCAAGGCCAAATTTGCCTGTTACTCCAGGTGTTTCTTGACTTCCTACTTTAGCATTCCGGTCCCCTATAATGTAAAGGACATCTTTTTTGGGTGTTAGTTCTAAAAGGTCTTATAGGTCTTCATAGAACCATTCAACTTCAGCTTCTTCAGCATTACTGGTTGGGGCATAGACTGTGATATTGAATGGTTTGCCTTGGAGACGAACAGAGATCATTCTGTTGTTTTTGAGACTGCATCCAAGTACTGCATTTCGGAGTCTTATGTTGACCACGATGGCTACTCCATTTCTTCTAAGGGATTCCTGTCTGCAGTAGTAGATATAATGGTCATCTGAGTTAAATTCACCTAGTCCAGTCCATTTTAGTTCACTGATTCCTAGAATGTTGACGTTCGCTCTTGCCATCTCTTGTTTGACCACTTCCAATTTGCCTTGATTCATGGACCTGACATTCCAGGTTCCTATGTAATATTGCTCTTTACAGCATCGGACCTTGCTTCTATCACCAGTCACATCCACAACTGGGTATTGTTTTTTTTGGCTCCATCCTTTCTTTCTTTCTGGAGTTATTTCTCCACTGATCTCTAGTAGCATATTGGGCACCTACTGACTCGGGGAGTTCCTCTTTCAGTATCCTATCATTTTGCCTTTTCATACTGTTCATGGGGTTCTCAAGGGAAGAAGACTGAAGTGGTTTGCCATTCCCTTCTCCAGTGGACCACATTCTGTCAGACTTCTCCATTATGACCCGCCCTTCTTGGGTGGCCCCATGGGCATGGCTTAGTTTCATTGAGTTAGACAAGGCTATAGTCCTAGTGTGATTAGATTGACTAGTTTTCTGTGATTATGGTTTCAGTGTGTCTCCCCTCTGATGCCCTCTTGCAACACCTACCGTCTTACTTGGGTTGCTCTTACCTGGTCTCTAGGTAAACCTAACATCAAGCCATGTACCCTAAGGCCATAGGATGTCACGACCACTCCCTCTTCAGGAGCCTAAAAGGTTAAAAAAGCGCAACTGGGAAACAAGGGTGGCCAATTACTTGTTAGATCTAGGATTTATCTAAATTGATTGACAAATATAAAATACCACATTTACTTTATCCTTTTCTCTTTCTCTCCCTTAAATCCAAACACCTAACTACTAAGTGGAGATAACTATACCCTTCTTTTAGTTCCTAACACCAGAAGACCCTCCAGTACCTGTGGCAGTTCCTGTGTCCAAGGCTACAGAGCCCATATCTTTCTGGAGGCGTTCCAGTTGTTCTTTCTGCTGCTGGCTCTGTGCACTGGCCTATATACATTAAAAATATGTCATTGTATTAAAAAAGAAAGCCAAGTTAGATGCCAGACTTCTAATGGAAATGACAAATTATACAAATACTAGAGGCTACTTAAACAATGAGGGAAATAAGGGATGAATGATGAGAGAAACACTAAGCAGTGTGGGCCCATATTAGCATAAATTCATTCCAGAGGGCTCTGCAGCCTGTATTAGAGGTTTCACAAATTGGACATAAAATATTCAAAAGAACCCTCAAGCAGACATAGCAGGAAGGCCAAATGATAAGACGTCCAATGGAGCCAATGGGTACAGGACACCTGATCATTTAGGGTAAGAGTTATGAACTGCCTCTCTGTTCTTAAAATTCTAGAACAGCCTTTAAATTGACCTTGGAGTCAGGGTGGAGGTGTAGCACTAGAAGGGCTCAGCACACATAACAGGAAAAACCTGATTTTTATTACTTCAAATTTAGAGAAGGAGAAAAGACGCCTTTCAGCATACATACAAATTTACAGATCACATTAACAAGTATCTAAAGGATACACTGTATCTAAAAAACACAAGTATCCTTCACAAGTATCTAAGTGAAAGTGAAAGTTGCTCAATTGTGTCTGATTCTTTGCGACCCCATGGACTATACAGTCCATGGAATTCTCCAGGCCACAACACTGGAATGGGTAGCTTTTCCCTTCTTCAGGGGATCTTCCCAACCCAGATATCAAACCCAAGTCTCCTGCATTGCAGGCAGATTCCTTACAAGCTGAGCTACAAGGGAAGCCCTTACAAGTGTCTAAAGGATATACCAAAACAAAATCACTTATGATAGCTGGATTAGGACATAGTTTGTGACTGTTTTTTAGTAGCCCTAAAACACAAACAGCTTCTTATCTTACCAGTGATTTCTTTAGACGTTCATATTCAGGACGATACTCTCTGGAAAGAGAAACACTCTAAATTCCTTTGATTAATAATTTATCCTGCCTCCCTCCATGGCACTTCTATTTTCCTAGTACTTTGATGATAACAAAAGATCTTATGTCACCAAACATCAGATGTAACAAGTCTTAGTCACTAAGACTCTATCCCTAAGGAATTAAAAGCAAGGTGCCTGACCCCCACCCTGAAACCAGCAAAGAGACAAAAGACTGACTGATGATCTGGGAAGATCAACTCTGGAGAGACCATGACTGATGAGTTCATCATACACTTGGATGAACATGAATAAAAGATGTTTAAATGATGAGTAAAAGAAGCTAGGCCTACTCAGGAAGCCCAGTATATAAATTATGTCATTCATCTGGGCGACAATGAAATGATACAGAAAAGAGTCTATCCTGAGGCTTTGATAACACTCGCAAAAAATAAAAATAAAAAATAACCCACAACCCTTGTCTGATGAACAAAAAATAATGTGTCTGAAAGTAATAATTTGTCTATTAGGATCTTACTAAGTATGAAGCTTAGAAAGCAGCCAGTTATCAGGCCTAAGGAAAGTGTATAGGTGCTCTGACTCCACTTTCCTTTAGATAAATGGAACTCCAGTATTAACCATGACAACAATTATAACAATCATTTATAAAGAAACATGTTTTCCATGTGTCAGAAATTATGCTAGGTGCTTTAGGTATATCATCTCAAATAATCTCAAATAATCCTCACAATGACCAATCTTAACAATAAATGCTACAGTTACTCATTTATTAAATGAAGGGAAAAGAAATCTAACTCATGTCTATCTGACTCCAAAGTCTATGTTCTTAATCGAGGGTCAACAAATGTGGCAAACAGGCCAAATCCAGCTCACTGTCTATTTTTATAAATAAAGTTTTACTGGAACACAGCCACACCCAATTGTTTAGGAATTGTCTATAGGTGCTTTTTGCACCACAAAGATAGAGTTATTACGGTCCACAAAGACAAAAATTTTTATATCTGACTTTCGATCACTCCTGCTCTTCATCATTCAATAAAGTGAAGATTTTTTATTATTGTGGGTTTTTAAAATATTATTTTTTTTATATTATTATTTTTTTAAACTAATGGGTACTTGTTAACCCTAAATGTGATGAGACCCAGTACACATCTGCATGGCAAATATAATACAAACATTATGAAAACCAAAACATTTTGCCTAACAAAACTGCTGTCATATCAGAATTGTGAGTAACTAAGAATGCCATCAATAAAATGTTCTTTTATCCTCACCTTTCATATTCTTCTGTGGCACTGGCAACTTGCACAAAGAGTTCATCTAAACCTGTACCCAGGACAGCAGACACACCCACCACCTGTCAAAAGCATCATTAATGCCACTGAGGAAACAACTGCTTATTTTTAAACCGTGTACATTATTTGGTTCAAATTTCAAAGTTTAAAAGTCATGGTAATAAGTCCATGGAAAGTAGAGAACTGAAAAAGAAAATGAGGACCAAACAAGCAGCAGTTCTTTTCATCTGTTCCCTATCACATCAAACGACAGTCTGTTTTCTATAAAAATTAGTATCTCAATGTTTTTGCTTGGACAGTGAACATACTCCTTGCTACCCACACCCTCTTTTGCTTACACAAATCTTACCCTTCCTTCAAAGCACACCTATATGAGCTATATCCTCCAAAATCCCTCATTTCAAAAGTGATCTACAACCTAACCACTATCAAACCAACTTTAAATCTTTCTCAAGATATCACAATATAAGTTACAATACATTGTATTTCAACTCTGTGTTTAGCCTTCTCCCCTAACTAGACCATAAACTCTCTGAAGGTAGGGTCTCTATTATATTTATCTTTTAAATCTCTAGTTTTTAATAAGTAATGCCTTATAAATTACTTTTCGGAAGGTAATGAACTTCCTCTCCAAAGATATGTTCAAAGCCAGCCCTTTGGATTAACAGGTTAACTGACGAGATGGACAGCATAAGCAAGAGAGAAAGTTTACCCTGAGTGAGCTGTAAAACTCATCTAACACCAGGCTCATTGACCGAGTCAGGTTACTGACGTATGTAGTTTCTTGATTCAAAGCATCTTGGAAAGCCTCAAAATCCTGCATCCATTCCACTGCAAAGCTGTGGTCAATGATGTCAGTCTGTACCAGAGAGAAGACAATTATCAGCAACTAGAGATGAGGTCAGACCCCAAACAATGGGAAATTTTATTAAAAAAAATTTTTTTAACTAATTTTTTAATTAAAAATTTTACTTTTAATTAAAAAAATTTTTTAAACTTTTGGCCACATCTCACAGCATGTGGATCTTAGTTCCCTGACCAGGGATTGAACCCATCCCTTGCAGGAGAAGTGTGGAGTCTTAACCACTGGACCATCAGGGAAGTTCCTTCTCTCAATTTCTTTTAATTAAGTGGTGACAACAAAAAGCAATCATTCATAGATTTTCCTTCTCTGCTTCCCCCATTTCCTCCTCCACTGAAACAAGCCACAAGGAGTCAAGACTGCTGTGCAGTATAAATAATTAAATGAAGATCTGTATATTCCAGGTTAAAACAGACCCTTCACTATCCACTGCCAAGTGACCATGGCCACAGTGGAGGCCAGCATTTTCCAAGCTCCAAAGTCAAGTACACAGTCTCTTGCATTCTGGTCAACAACCAATCACAGAGAAGTTTTGGTTTTAATTGCCACTCCCCACAGACTGGCAGTACCCCCCATTCCCCACTTACACAGTCCTGATCTTGAGGGATAACCCATAAGCTGTGGACCAGGAGTTACTCTATTTAGCCTAAAATAACTTTGGAGAAGAATCAGTGACATATAGTATATTCATTCAATTTAATTGAGTCCATTTCTGAGAAGTGCTCACAACTTTGCTTTCAGTTAGTTTAAATCTGCTCTCCAGCATCTGAAATCACCCTTTTCACCTAACCAAACTTCTAACACAAGGTTCTGATGAAAAGAAATATTCAGGCAAGACAGGAAGAAGACCACTTACTTTATTCATGACCACAATAAAAGGCAGCTTGGTTCTGTATAAGATGCTGAAAATAAAATATGAAGGCATTATTAGTAAAAGCACTTACGTTATTAATCCAATGGAACTGAGTAATTAAAAGGGAGAGAGGTTCAGACTCTAAATATAGGTATCCATTCTCACACAGCACTCACATGTGCTCCCATCCCAAGCAGGAAACCACCACCACTAAGCAAATAACACACATACACACTCTCTCCTATTCTTGGAGTAATGCCTTGGTACTGATCCTGGGTATATTTATGTGTGTGTGTGTGTGTGTGTGTGTGTGTGTGTGTGTTGTTTTTCATCAAATTAACTGTCTATTAAACAGTTACTATGAAGACAAAATCATGCTATCAAATATCAGATTTCTATTTGGACCAGGATTTCTTGTGTTTAACAGAAAGGAACATCCCTGGTCACATTAGAAGAGACAAACTGGAGTGCTTGCTTTTTGCAAATGCCTAAAATTAAACTCAGTGTTAATAATGGCCCGCCTTGCTCCTAGGTCTAATGCACTAACATAGCCTAGGAGGGCATGCCCTTTCTCTCCTAATAGCACCATATTTGAGAAAATATGTGCATGCAGAATCATGGATGAATCTTTTAATTCAGTCTCTCTTCATGTTATAATCTCATTTTTCCTAGCACGAAAAAAAAAAGCATTTAGACCAGAGCCTCTATTCTGTTCAGAACTGGATTTCATTCAACTGGGGGCAATTCATCTACAGAAGGTGCGTTTCCATCCAGTACCTGTTCTGTAGTAAGCACAGGAGAAAGACGACCAGGGGCTGATGCCAGGGCATATGTGCTTCTCTTCCCTCACCAACCCAGAAACACTAAAGAGGGTGTGGGCAGCACAAACTGAGAGGGGAGCACTCAGGACTCAAAAATGAAGGAAAAGAAGAAATGGAGACTTCACTTCTTGACACAACACTATGCCCAACAATAATGCATTACCTGCAGGCATAGAGCATATTGGACATGAAGGTCACTGGGTTGGTACTTCGAGATGTGTCCATTACGTAAATGACAATCGTTGGAAACGAGGATGCCTAAAGCCACAGAATAATCACAGCTTTAGTCAAAAGGTCCTTGACTTGTCCCCAAACTCTTCTCCTACCCTCTGTGGGGAGGAACCACTTTATGAGGGTGTGCAGAGCTCTATGACTCTATCCCACATAAGTTCGCAGGCAGAAAGATGAAGTTTTTCTTGTCTGGCTCTCTACTTAACCCTCAGTAACAAGTCCTAGAATACTCACCAGGGCCTCAGTGATAATTGTCCCAGAAGCTGACCATGTGAATATCTCAATCTGTCCAGGTGTGTCAATCAAGACATACCTGTGTCAAAAAAGATCATAAAAGAAGTTTTTACTTGTGCATTCTGAAAGATATTCCAGAACACAAAACATTAACATCTGGGCATTTAAGACAAGAAATAACCTCCCATGCCAAGTCTCACATCTTCCCATTGCCATTAAAGTGAAGACCACATTCCCCCCGGCTTTGGTCAGTGTCCAGTATTCAGGTTCATTGGCAAGAGCAGCAATACATCAGTGCTGCAAACAGTCACAGAGGAAACTGACAGTTTTAGAAACACACTGGATTAAAAATGAGAGATAAGCAAAACCAGTGTGTAAATCTCTTGGGAAACCTGTTTACATAGCGGTGGGGTTGGAGGAAAATGGAGGGAAGGGAGGAAGAGAAAACGAGGAAGGTGGTAACTAAAGAAGAAGGTCTCTTCTTGAAGGGATGCAATGTTCTAAACTTGTGGTAATGGCTGTACAATTCTATAACTACCATAAAAGCCACAGAATTGCACAATTAAAATGGGTAAACTGTATGGCACATAAACTATATCTCAATAAAGCTGTTTGTAAAAAAGAAAAAAGATTCACTCATACATGGACAATTCATTGACAACAAAGGAGCCAAGAACATACAATGGAGAAAGGGAAGTCTCTTCAAGAAATGGTGTTGGGAAAATCAGTCATATGCAAGAGAATGAAACCAGACCACTTCACATACAAAAATTAACTCAAAATGGATGAAAAACTAGAATGTAACACCTGAAAGAAAACAGAGGCAGTAGCCTCACTGCCATCTGTCTTAGTGAAATTTTGGGGGATTGGACACCAAAAGCAAGGAAATCGAAAGCAAAAATAAAAGATGAGACTACATCAAATGAAAAAGCTTCTGCATAGCAAAGGAAAACATCATCAAAACTAAAAGTGGGAATTCCCTGGTGGTCCAGTGGTTAGGACTTGGCACTTTCACTGTGGTGGCCCAGGGTTCAATACCTGGCTGGGGAACTAAGATCCCACAAGTCACTGGGCATGGCTAAAAATAAAACCCAAAGGCAACCTACTGAAAAGCAGAAAATATTTGCAAATCACATCTGATTAGGGATTGGTATCCAAAATACATAAAGAACACATACAATTCACAAAACAACATGATTCATAAATGAGAGAGGATCTAAAATGTAGACATTTCTCCAAAGAAGATACACAGATGGTCAATTGGCACATGAAAAGATGTTCAACATCACTAATTACTAAGGAAATGCAAATCAAAACCACAGTGAAATGTCGCCTCACACCTGTTAGAATGGCTCTTATCGAATACATAACAAATAACAAGTGTTGAAGCAGATGTACAGAAAAAGAAACACTTGTACACTGTTAGTGAGAGTATAAACTGGTACAGCCACTATGAAAAACAGTAGGAAGATTCCTCAAAAACTGAAGAGTAGAGTTACCATATATGATTCAGTAATCCCACTTCTGGGTATTTATCCAAAGAATATAAAAACACTAGTTAGAAAAAATATACACACCCATATGTTCATTGCAGCATTATGTACAACACCCAAGACCCGGAAGCAACTTAAGTGTTCACCAATGGATGAATGAATGGATAAAAAAGACACGGTATACATAGTAGAAAACTATTTAGCCATACAAAAAGAATGAAATCTTGCCATTTGTGACAACATGGATGACGCTAAGTAAAACAAATCAAAAGCATAAAGACAACTACTGTACAATTTCACTCACAAATGGAATAATCTGGGAAAAAGAGAGAGAATGAAACAAAGAGAAAAGAAAACCAGCCAAAAGCAAGATATAGAGAACAAATCAGTGGTTACCAGAGGGAAAAGGGGTTGTGGGTGGGTCAAAGAGGTGAAAGGGATCAACTGTATGGTGACAGATGATAGCTGGCCTTGGGGGTGATCACTCTGCAGCGTACACAGATGTTAAATTATAATGTGTACTGGAAACTTATTTAAAGAAAAAAAAGGCAAAAAATTCGAACAGCCATTTCTCCAAATATATACCAATGGCTAAGAAGTACATTAAAAGATGCTCAACATCATTAATCATTTAGGAAATACATACCATAAACACAATGTGACACCACTTCATACCCACTAAGATGACTCCAATCAAAACCAGCATTAAGTACTGATAAGTATGTATAGAAAATGGAACCCTCAATGCATGTATGTTGTAAAATGGTTCCTGCAGCCACCAGGAGCTTGGAGGAACAGGGAATAGAATGAATGCTAATGAGAATGGGGTTCTTTTGGAGATGAAAATGTTCTGAAGTCAGGTGATTATGATCAATGCACAACTTTGTGAATATACCAAAAACTATTAAACTGTATACTTTTAAAGAGTGCACTTTATGGTCTGGGAGTTCATACTGTAATAAAGCTGTTACTTAAAAAAAAACTACTCCTATATGATCCTTTTTTTGTAATAAAACACCTTATCCAGCCATCCTTCTATCTATGTACATATAAACAGAAACACCTGGGATGATAAATCACTGCTACTATATCCTCATAGTAGCAATAATGGTAATAATGATTGTTATTTCTAATGATAAGAAGGGTGATAGCTTCCTATTTTAAATCTATGCATGATATGAAATAGAGTAATGTCTATACTCTTTTTACAAAAACAAATTATCTTCCTTTTAAAAAAGCAAACCTATTAAAAATTTAACAACAGTTAATCACAGACAATGATAATATTACTCTATTTTATTTTTTAATACTTTTTAAATTAAAAAATAGTCTCTCTGAATCATATGAATTATATTACTATAAACAAGGATTAGAAGGTATTTCAGACACTTTAATGCCAACAAGCAAGAGAAGGCAACTGAACAAGTGAGTTGATTCAAATTCTAAAGATACCTGCTAAGAAGCCAGAACCATATTCCAAAGTGATTGGGGGTGGGGTTCTATTAAACTAAGCGCCACACTGTAGAGCATCTCAATGACTTGTCTTCTTGACCACAGTTTTTTTACTTGTCATGGTTTCATCTCAAACTTCACTCTTTCAAAACTTGATAGTATCCCAAAATCTTCCAAAAAAAACTTAGAAACATGTCTACTACAGAGTAATAAATAGGCATTAGACTTACTTAGACATGTTCTGAGCCTTCTCAATAAATTTCATCACCTAAAAGAGAAAGATGTCAATTACAACAGAATCCAAGTTCAACAAAAAAAAAATTACAGGGCCCTGTCCAGAGTGGCCCACCTCACAGGCACCATTAACAACTGAATCTCTATGTTGTCCATCTGAGGACACCAACTAACATGCTCATGGAACTAAATAAACAAAGCCACACCTGCAGCACCACAACAGCCTGGAGCACAGGGCGAGCACCTGAGGAGCTGAAGACTTGATCTGTCAGTCCCAAGTCTCTTTCTTGGTGCTTTGGTAAAATGTTAACAGCTTGTCTCACTGAGTGAAACCGAGGTTAAAAAAATAGTGATGCAAAACTCTCTTAAGGAAGTGGAATGTGACAGAAAAAACCTAATAGATGACAACTATCTGCTACAAGTTAAAAGCCCCATCATCATTCCATTCTCTTCCTGGCAGACCTTCCCACTCCCCATCCCTCCAACCCATCCTTGGGGTAAAACTGCACAGATGAAGAATAGAACCTGGGGGGATTCCATGGCGGTCCAGTGGTTAGGACTCTGTGTTTTCAATGCCAAAGACCCAGGATTCAATCCCTGGTTGGGGAACTAAGATCCTGCAAGCCACATGGCTGAAAAAATAAAAAGAGAGAGAGCAAAAGAACTCAGGTCTCTTAGGTGTCTGCTTTGTTGGCTGCCACAAACACTCAGTGTGAAGTCTCTCACCATGTTGATCATCCTCACATAGCCTACTTCTCTGTCCACCAAAATGCCTCCTTATGTTCTATATGGACATCCAGATGGATTGCCCTTCTTTCCCAATGTGATCAAGCTAAGGCATTTAAGAGTCACAAGTTTTAACACAGCCATGTCTATGTAAATAGAGACAGATATACCTGATCAAATCTGGTAGCAAAGAGATTGAGTGAGGTCACTATGCCACCATTAGGTCCAAGTCCATACCTAGACATTACGTTAAGGATTTAAATTGCTTATAGATCAATTTAGATGATAAAGTTTATTATCTTGACAATCCCTCATACACACACACACACAAACCCAGCATAACATTAGTGTTCCATTGACTAGAATGTACCACACAATCTTAACCTCATTGGGAAACATTCATTATTGATGTCTACCTCATTCATTTATTGTTTAACAATGGCCACGTAAAATGGGGCCTAATGGACTAAACAGATATTTCAGGCATTGACAGCCTGAGAGCGTTAGCCATGAAGATCGTCTATGTACCACTCCTTGCTCTGATTCTCACTCTTCAAGTCACCTGAGGATTGGAGTCAGTCTTCCTACTCAGTAGGACCTAAAGGAAAAATACACATTTTATGGACAATGTACTAAGAGCTGACCAACCCAAAACTTAGAGTTGATCTTACTAACCTTTGAGTTTCCCAGTCTAAAGAGATGGTGACCAATAGCTGTATCCACCAAGGCAATACTACCTTGTGGACCCAGGCACACCACCAGCTAGCTGCTGATCCTCTGTGCTAATCACAACATCCTGCAGTTTGGGACAAAGGCAGAAAATGGAACTCACAAGCTGAAATAGGATGTCTAATCACCTACAATGCCTCTCCTCATATTCATCATCCCTCCTCTTTATAAAGTTACTTGAAAACTATCAAATGCTTTTGCTAGTATACTTCATAAGAAAAGGCACAGATATTTTTTCAAAGCTATACAATACACAGAAAGTAACTAACCAGGGATGAGCCGACAACAAAGTAGATGTGGAAAAGGATACTGTTTCATGACTTCTTTATATTTCACAGTATCACGAATGTCTGCGGGGCGGGGGGGGGAACAAAGAAATGGAATTTAACACATAAACAATACAATTTGAGACTCTCTATAATATCTAAGCTAATTGACCTCTCAAGTCATCTCTGCTTCCTCTGAGGAAATAAATCAGTTTCTCTCTTAGCATCCAAGTCACTTTTCAAATCTGTTGCCTAAATTTTCAAGCTAAGATCACTGAATTGTGACACCAAAAGAAGCAAGTTCAGGAACAGACTAGGAGGACAAAAGGTACCCTGGAAGTATCTTCCCTCCCGACAAGAAACTGAAACCAGCTTTTGAAGCTTCTATGCTCAGCACTGTCTGTTAGCAACTTCTCCAGCTTCAGGCTGGTTTACTTCCTTATGGCTATGGATAACTGCCAAGTAACCCAAGAAGAAGGTTAGGCTAGGAGCTCTCCGGTTACAGTAGGGATGGTCTGAAATGAAAAGAAAAGTTCTATACAATTTAAATACTTTATCAGTGACCATATATATACAAAAAGGGAGTTAAATCAAGAAAAAAGGCTTATTTTTTACACCTTACTTACTGGTAACTAAATTAAAGCAGATAACATTTTTATAAAGGCATTAACTTGGGGAGTGGATGTCAGGGAGAGAAATAAGTGATGGAGATTAAGAGGTACAAACTTTCAGTTACAAAACAAATGAGTCATGGGGGTGAAATGTACAGTGTGGGGAATATAGTCAATAATGCTATAATACTGTTGTATGGTGACAGATATTAACTAGATTCGTCATAGCGATCATTTTGAAACGTTAACAGATATTTCAAATTAGTATATTGTGTACCAGGAGCTAATGATAATACTTTGGCAGGTCACTTACACTGCAAGACAAACAAGCACACAGAAAAAGTAGACTGGATTTGTAGTCACCAGAAGTGGGTGCAGAGAGAAGGAACAATTGGATGAAGGTAGGCAAAAGGTATTAACTTCCAATGCTAACACCAATAAATACTAGAGATGTAATATACAATATTATAAATGTAACGAGCACTGTTATCTGTTACATGTGAAAGCTATTAAGAGTTCTCATAACAAGGGAAAAAAGATTTTGCATTCCTTTAATATCTATATGAGAGGATAGATGTTCACTACTCTGATGCTGGGAAAGATTGAGGACAGGAGGAGAAGGGAACAGAGGATGAGATGGCTGGATAGCATCACCGACTCAATGGACATGAGTTTGGGTAGGCTCTGGGAATTGGTGATGGACAGAGAGGCCTGGCGTGCTGCAGTTCATGTGGTCGCAAAGAGTTGGACACGACTGAGCAACTGAACTGAACTGAACTGAAACTTACTATGATAATCACTTCCTGAGTTTGTAAATCAAACCATTATGTTATACAACTTAATCATATACAATGTTATATGTCAATTATATCTCAATAGAACTAGAAAAAATTTTATCTGGATGGAATTCAAAATAAAAAGGAAATTGATCTATCCAGTAATATCTAACTAAACCTATACAGCAGTCAGTAGACCTACCCCATCAACTACTGCTTCTTGGAAGAAAAGCTATGACCAACCTACACAGCATATTAAAAAGCAGAGACATTACTTTGCCAACAAAGGTACATCTAGTCAGTTATGGTTTTCCCAGTAGTCATGTATGGATGTGAGAGTTGGACCATAAAGAAAGCTGAGTGCCAAAGAATTGATGCTTTTGAACTGTGGTGTTGGAGAAGATTCTTGAGTCCTTTGGACTGCAAGAAAATCCAACCAGTCCATCCTAAAGGAAATCAGTCCTGAATATTCACTGGAAGGACTGATGCTGAAGCTGAAACTCCAATACTTTGGCCACCTGATGGGAAGAGCCAACTCATTGGAAAAGACCCTGATGCTGGGAAAGATTGAAGGCAGGAGGAGAAGGGGATGACAGAGGATGAAACGGTTGGATGGCATCACTGACTCAATGGACATGAGTTTGAGCAAGCTCGGGGAGATGGTGACGGACAGGGAAGCCTGGCAAGCTGCAGTCCATGGGGTCACAAAGAGTTGGACACGACTGAACCAAACTGAGCCTTTAAGTGAAAAGACAGAAATATTTTTTCTCCAAAATTGTTCCCATAATGATTTCTGCTTAATACCAGGTCTTCCTTAATTAGTATGTTTGGAGTACAAGCTTAATAAGATTAAAAAGAGACCAGGAGAGAAAAGACTGACACCAAGGAATAGTCTGAAAATCAGGAGGCCTAGATCCTATCAAGTATCAGGACACTGGCTCTCACTGGCACTCTTAACCTTTTTTATCCTCAGAGTGTGATGAGGGAGGGAACCTCTTACCATGGCAATCCACTCCAGCATATATACACACATTTTCCCATGTAACTTTGCAAGATGGCTACAGATCAGTAAGCAGACTATGCACCAAACCCTCATGCTCTTAACTTGAAGAAAAGAAACTACATACACATGGTTTATGTATCAGAGCCTGCTGAAGGGTTTATGGCTTAGAAGACAGAGGACTGACTTTCTGTCACTTCATTTTTCCAAATAGCCATACTCTGACACCCTCGGGTCAAGAAGAGGTAGAGAGAATAGTAGTGGTAAGGAAAAAAGGAAATCTATAGCTCTACCATAGAGTCTGAAGACTCTAAGATTGGGCTGCCTCAGACCAAACTACAGGGAAGAAGCACAGCCCCATCCATCAGCAGAAAATTGAATTCAAGATTTATTGAGCATGGCCCTGTCCACCAGAGCAAGACCCAGTTTTCCCCACAGCGAGTTCCTCCCATCAGGAAGCTGCACAGGCCTCTTATACTCATTCATCAGAGGGCAGACAGAATGAAAACCACAATCACAGAAAACTAACCAAAATGATCACACGGGCCACAGCCTTCTCTAACTCAATGAAACTATCATTGAAACCTCAATGAAATCGTCATTATAGGGCCAACCAAGATGGACAGGTCATGGTGGAAAGTTCTGATAAATCATGGTCCACTGGACAAGGGAATGGCAAACCACTTCAGCATTCTTGCCTTGAGGACCCCATGAACAATATGAAAATGCAAAAAGATATGACACTGAAAGATGAACTTCCCAGGTCAGATGAACTTGCAATATACTACTGAAAAAGTCAAGAAACAGCTCTAGAAGGAATGAAGAGGCTGAGTCAAAGAGGAAACGAAACCCAGCTATGGATATGTCTGGTGGTGAAAGTAAAGTCCAATGCTGTGAAGAACAATATTGCACAGGAACCTGGAATGTTAGATCCATGAATCAAGGTAAATAGTAAGTGGTCAAACATGAGATGGCAAGAGTGAACATCAACATTTTAGGAATCAGTGAACTAAAATGGACCAGAATGGGCGAATTTAATTCAGATGACCATTATATCTACTACTGTGGGCAAGAATCCCTTAAAGAAGTGGAGTAGCCCTCATAGTCAACAAAAGAGTACCAAATGCAGTACTTGGATGTATTCTCAAAAATAAACAAATGATCTCTGTTCATTTCCAAGGCAAACCATTCAATATCACAGTAATCCAAGTCTATGCCCCAACCACTAAAGTCGAAGAAGCCGAAATTGAATGGTGCTATGAAGACCTACAAGACCTTCCAGAACTAACACACACACACACACACACACACACACACACACANCCAAGGCAAACCATTCAATATCACAGTAATCCAAGTCTATGCCCCAACCACTAAAGTCGAAGAAGCCGAAATTGAATGGTGCTATGAAGACCTACAAGACCTTCCAGAACTAACACACACACACACACACACACACACAAATGTCCTTTTCATTATAGGAGACTGGAATGCAAAAGTAGGAAGTCAAGAGATACCTAGAGTATCGGGCAAGTTTGACCTTGGAGTATAAAATGAAGCAGGGCAAATGCTAACAGTGTTTTGCCAAGAGAACGCACTGGTCATAGCAAACACACTCTTCCAACAACACGAGATAACTCTAAACATGAACATCACCAGATGGTCAATACCAAAATCAGACTGATTATGTTCTTTGCAGGCAAAGATGGAGAAGTTCTATACAGTCAATAAAAACAAGACAGGGAGCCAACTGTGGCTCAGATCATGAACTCCTTATTGAAAATTCAGACTTAAAGAAAGTAGAGAAAAACACTAGGCCATTCGGGTATGACCTAAATCAAGTCCCTTACACTTATACAGTGGAAGTGACAAATAGATTCAAGGGATTAGATCTGATAGAGTGCCAGAAGAACTATGGACGGAGGTTTCTAACACTGTACAGGAGGCGGTGATCAAAACCATCCCCAAGAAATGCAAAAAGGGAAAATGGTTGTCTGAGGAGGCCTTACAACTAGCTGAGAAAAGAAGAGAAGCTAAAGGCAAAGGAGAAAAGGAAAGATATGCCCATCTGAATGGGCAAGTTCCAAATAATAACAAGGAGAGATAAGAAAGCCTTATTAAGTGAACAATGCAAAGAAATAGAAGAAAACAATAGAATGGGAAAGACTAGAGATCTCTTCAAGAAAATCAGAGATAACAAAGGAATATTTCATGCAAAGATGGGCACAATAAAGGACTGAAATGGCACGGACCTAACAGAAGCAGAAGATATTAAGAAGAGGTGACAAGAATACACAGAAGAATTGTACAAAAAAGTCTTGACCTGGCTAACCACGATGGTGTGATCACTCACCTAGAGCCAAACATCCTGGAGTGTGAAGTCAAGTGGGCCTTTGGAAGTATTACTACAAACAAAGCTAGTGGAGGTGATGGAATTCCAGCTAAGCTACTGAAAATCCTAAAAGATGTTGCTATTTAAGTGCTGCACTCAATATGCCAGCAAATTAGAAAATTCAGCAGTGGCCACAGGACTGGAAAAAGTCAGTTTTCATTCCAATCTCAAAGAGAAGGGCAATGCCAAAGAATGTTCAAACTACCACACAATTGCACTGATTTCACATGCTAGCAAGGCTTCAAGCTAGGCTTCAACAGTATGTGAACCAAGAACTTCAAGATGTACAAGGTAGATTTAGAAAAGGCAGAGGAACCAGAATCAAATTGCCAACATCCACTGGTTCATAGAAAAAGTAAGGGAACTCCAGAAAACACCTACTTCTGCTTCACTGACTATGCTAAAACCTTTGACTGTGTGGATCACAACAAACTAGAAAATTTTTAAAGAGATGGGAATACCAGACCACTTTACCTGCCTCCTGAGAAACCTGTATGCAGGTCAAGAAGCAACAGTTAGAACTGAACATGGAACAACAGACTGGTTCCAAACTGGGAAAGAAGTACATCAAGGCTGTATATTGTCACCCTGCTTATTTAACTTAGACACAGAGTACATCATGAGAAATACTGGGCTGGATGAAGCTCAAGCTGGAATCAAGATTGTTGGGAGAAATATCAATAACCTCAGATATGCAGATGATACCACTCTAACGGCAGAAAGCAAAGAGGAACTAAAGAGTCCCTTGATGAATGTGAAAGAGGACAGTGAAAAGGCTGGCTTAAAACTCAACATTCAAAAACTAATGGCATGTGGTCCCATCACTTCACAGCAAATAGATGGGGAAACAATGGAAACAGTGACAAACTTTATTTTCTTGGGCTCCAAAATCACTCCAGATGATGACTGCAGCCATGAAATTAAAAGACACTTGCTCCCTGAAAGAAAAGCCATGATAAACCTAGACAACATATTAAAAAGCAGAGGCATTACTTTGCAGACAAAGGTCCATATAGTCAAAGCTATGATTTTTCCAGTAGTCATGTACAGATTTGAGAGTTGGATCACAGAGAAGGCTAAGCACCAAAGAACTGATGCTTTCAAACCTGGTGCTGGAGAAGACTCTTGAGAGTCCCTTGGACAGAAAGGAGATCCAACCAGTCAACCCTAGAGGAAATCAACCCTGAATATTCATTGGAAGGACTGATGCTGAAGCTGTAACTTCAATACTTTGGCCACCTGATGGGAAGAGCCAACTCATTTGAGAAGATCCTGATGCTGGGAAAGATCGAAGGCAGGAGGAGAAGGGGACAACAGAGGGTGAGATGGTTGGATGGCATCACGACTCAATGGACCTGAATTTGAGCAAATTCCAGTAGATGGTGCAGGACAGGAAAGCCTGGCATGCTGCAGTCTATGGGGTCTAAAAGAGCTGGACACGACTGAGTAACTGAAGGACTGAACAACAATAACAAGGAAGGGAAGGGAGTAAACAAAGGAAAAAATGGGAAATAGGAAGAAGGCTGTTTCAGGATACTAGCAAAAATCTAAGGGAAATGAAATCAGGCAGTTTAGAAAACATTAAAAATGAAAGTATTGAAGATGGTAAGATAGGTTGACAGCTTCCCATTCTCTAGGAAACTTTACACAAGTTCTGGCAGAGTTTACTCACCAATATTGGCAGGAAAGGGAACTTCATGCACAGCTGGGTCCAGGTTGATCACATAAGGTGGACACTCTTGACTATGCAGATATCCTGTGAGCCTCTGCAGTGACATGGAGAGAGGGATGGGCTGAGACCAAGAGCAGGACCAAGGGACAAGAGTGAACTTCCTCTCCTTTATCCAACTTACCAGAAGAATTGTACTTTCATTTCCCTCTACCTTATTCGTCTCTGATCTCCACCTACAACATTCACTCTCAGTTGAAATGCTACCTTTCTTCCTCACACATGCAAGAGTCTCCTCTACACTCCATCACTTAACTTGGAGTGGGGGCGGGGTTTCTATCTCCCCGCCAAAATAGTAGCTCCGCCTAAGCGGGAACTTTGTCATTTCTGCTGTATCCCCAGAGCCTGAAACATGGCAGGCATCCCAGAAAGAATTGTTTAGAAATCTACACTTTAGAAACCCAGCACTCTATTAACCGCCAGAATTCGTTTAAGCCTCTGCCTTGTGGAGTTGGCAATAACATGACAATTTCTATACCAACTACAGTCATACCAAATCGGCACTGAGGGTGCGTAGAAGAGTCTAAATGAACCCAGGTTAGGATCTGAGAAGGCTTCGCGGAGAAAGGAACCGGAGTTGCCGGTATGTCCCTGAAAGCTGGCGCCGGTTCCTTCCAACTCTCCAGAGAGACTGCCCTCACTTTTTCTCCTGGCCTTACTCCCACCACAGACAACTTCTCGCGCGCCCCGACTATGCCCGCGCCATGTAGGTCACCTGTACAAAGGTGGTTTTCCCGGACCCCGCCATTCCCAACACCAACAGACAAGCTGGGGGCCGGGGACCCCCTGAAGCTTGAGATTCCGCGGCAGCTGCGGGCGCGGCCATCTTGTTCCTGGCTCCGCCCACTGGACAATAGAGACGCTACTTGCTAGAGAGACACCCGCGACTTTCCGGATTCTTAATGAGACTAGAACCCAACAAAACCAAATCGAATCCAACCCAACCGGCCAGAAAGGGCAGGGCCAAGGGGCGAGGCATGCACCTTTTTCTGTCCGTCGTGACCCGGATGGGGGCCCAACTAGGGAACCCGTCTGGGAAGTGGAGGCACTGGGAGGACGGCTGGAAAAGGCCAACCAAAGAGCTGCTCACGGTCGTCGGGCAGGGCCTGGGAAAGTCAAAGCCCTGGACCCCGGGCGGGCAGGACCATCAGGGACCCCAGGGTCCACCAAGGACCCCGGGGACCCCAGGGACGACCAGGGATTCCCGCGCTACGTTAGTGAAGAGAGTGCGTTTTTCAGTCAGCCCCCGGGGAGCTGGGAACCGAGCCTCTGGAGAACCGGCCGTCAGAGCTCTTCCGTCAGCCGAGGTTAGGCGGCTTAGGACTGCACGACAGGGGACCCTGACAGGATGCGAGCCCCAGAGATGCTGGNAGTGAAGAGAGTGCGTTTTTCAGTCAGCCCCCGGGGAGCTGGGAACCGAGCCTCTGGAGAACCGGCCGTCAGAGCTCTTCCGTCAGCCGAGGTTAGGCGGCTTAGGACTGCACGACAGGGGACCCTGACAGGATGCGAGCCCCAGAGATGCTGGGCCACGCCGAGATCCGCAGAGCCTAGTTCGGGGAAACCGGGAATAACCCCCGTAATGACACGCTATTTCCGCGTGTTGCCGCCCCCCAAAAGTAGCTCTCGCTCCGTGGTCGTCTCCCGAAAGGGACAGAACCGCGACACCGGGGAAGAACAGTCGGCTAACAAGTTTGTCAAGTAGGTACTGAAGGGGCACTTCCCTCCACCCTAGCTCCCTTGGCTCCCGGAAAGCTGAAGAGCTGAGGCGTGTACTCCTCCGTCACCCAGTTGGCTCCAATGGCCCTTTGGAGTGTCAGTAGTGTTTAGTAAGCTGTGAGATGTGGGTTTTACACCCAGGCTCTGTTGTACATTGTACACTCCCGGAGTTAACTTCTGAAGGCAGAAGGGGACGACAGAGGTTGGATGGCATCACCGACTCAATGGACATGAGTTTCAGTAAATTCTGGAAGCTGGTGATGGACAGGGAGGCCTGGCCGGCTGCAGTCCATGGGGTCGCAAAGAGTCTGACGCGACTGAGGGACTGAACTGAACTGAATTGAGGGTGGCCATCAGCTGAGGACGTTATGCAGCTTAGGACTGCACGACTCCAGACCCTGGCAGGATCCGAGCCCCAGAGTTGCTGGGCAACGCCGAGGTCCGCAGAGCCTAGTGCGGAGAAACTAGGAATTTCTGGGNGAGGGACTGAACTGAACTGAATTGAGGGTGGCCATCAGCTGAGGACGTTATGCAGCTTAGGACTGCACGACTCCAGACCCTGGCAGGATCCGAGCCCCAGAGTTGCTGGGCAACGCCGAGGTCCGCAGAGCCTAGTGCGGAGAAACTAGGAATTTCTGGGGGTGTACATTGTGGTGAAGTCACTTCAATTCTCTGAACCTGTTTTCTCCTCTAAGCTGGAGAGATTACCTCTCAGGGTTGCAGCAAAGACATGTCAGTTGTAAATTACACTCCCTTGTCTTTACCCCTAGTTCTACCACTCTCCCCCACTACTCCTATCCACTTACCTTGTGTGAGGGACATCAGTTTGTCCTCCCAAATACTTGAGATATGAATTACAGTACAAGTGTGCATTTTAAAAATTATTTTATAATTTCTTGTGAAAAACATGAGCAAATGTCTCGCTTGTTCTTCTTTCAGGTTAGCTGAGGACACCAGTGATTCCCTTCAACCAGATGTTAATTTCATACATACTTTTCTCAAGCCAGAGAAGCTAACAAAGGTTGAGAAGAGGTTTAAGGGAAGAGCAGTAATGGAAATGATGAAGCTGGACAAAGAAATCAAAGAAACTCAAATTCGGCTAGAGCCCTTAGTGGTCGAAACCCGGCAGCTACTGGAAGAAAAAGATCACATACAAAAGGAAAACCAGTTCTTTCAGGAATACCTGACCAAGCAAACAGAGGAGTCTAGACAGAGAACGGAGAAGCTGTGGAACTACTATCTACAACAAAGCGTGAACATTGAACAAAGAAAACAAGAATTAACCTCCAAATATGCGAACAAAAATTCAGCGCTTAAAAGAGAGCTCTTGGAGAAGGAAAACACCCTATCCAAGTTGAATAAGCAGTTGGAGGCAATGAGGGACATTACAATGATAAAGGAAAAACAGGACAGAGAAATTGAGAAACTTCAGCAGGAGATAAAGAAGACCCATGTTGAGACAGATGCAAAGAAACAGATGATGCTCGTCCAGTTCTTCCAGGACAAAGCATTACTGGAGGCACAGCTGAGTGAGCTAGAGGCAAGGGAGTCGGGAAAGAAGATAACAAAGGAGCTGAAAAGCAAGAATCAGGCCTTGGAGAAGGCAGCAAAGCAGCACGTTTCTGAGTTCCACAGTAACATGAACAGACAGCACCAACAGTTACAGAAGGAACTTCCAGAGCTAGTTCAGAAATGCCATCAGTTGGAGGATACTCACAGCCAATTAAAAAAGAAGCAGCAGCTGCTGCAGCAGGAGCACTGGTACGTGGAGTGCTTAAGGCGAGGGAGGCAACAGCTGCAAGAAAGGCGTAATCGGTGCCCAAACGGACAGGGTTCTCCGAAAACCACAAGGAACCCTGCCCTAGGCACCAAATCAAAGGTGCATCCAAAGAAATTTCTAAAATAACACTAAGTCAAGACTAGAGCAAGCGTTCTTAGGTGCTATATAATATAACCCTGGTTAGGAAGACTTTGAGATCTCAGGTTGCTATGGTAACATACCCATTATAATGTGTTAATATGAAGGATTAGGTGTTTTCCTCAACCAATACTGCTAGATTATTGATAGCACTGTCTTCCCATTAAGTTAGGTTTTTCTTTAATTAGCTCCTGATAATAACTGGGCTGTTCCTTAGAACTCCAGATAACCCAGTACCATTTGCCAAAAATCCACCTGTGAAACCACCTCAAGAAAACACCTTGAGAAAGTGACAGAAAAACAGTTGTGTGGTGTGTTCCACCTAGCTAAGTTAGGTTTCTTTACAGAAAAAGAAACCCCTGAGGAATAGCATTTCAGATTGTTAGATTCTGCTTTGTGCTCTGTAAACAACCAATGTCCATGTATCCTCCCTTCTTTGGCCACCTTGGCACACACGTGCAGTGTTTTCAAGCTTCTTTATAAAGTCTGTGCTGGTGATCAAGTAGCTGCTTCTGTAGTTTTCACATGATTGAAAGATTAATAACAGCAAGTGTAAACAGGATGACCTGCTGTCTGATGCTCAGCCCGTACAATTTTAACTTTGAGTAAACTGTGTGATGCAAAAGAATCTTCAAAAAGTTCTCCAAATATATGATTACTTTCTTTTGATATATTTTTCTAAAACAGGCAGAAGCAGTCAGTCATCTCACTCAGGTTAGTGGTACTTCTCCACAGAAAACTGACTGACTATACTGTGCCCTCTACCCTTCCTTCACAGAGTTTGAAAGTGTAAGTGAAAGTGTTAGTCGTTTAGTTGTGTCTGATTCTTTGTGACTCCATGGATTATAGCCTGCCAGGCTCCTCTGTTCATAGAATTCTCCAGGCAAGAATACTGGAGTGGGTAGCCATTCCCTTCTCCAGAGGATCTTCTTGACCCAGGGACTGAACCTCCTGCATTGCAAGCATTCTTTACCAAGGTAGCTCAGATGGTAAAGAATCTGCCTGTAATGCAGGAGACCCAGGTTCAATTCCTGGGTTTGAAAGATCCCCTGGAGAAGGGCATGGCAACCCACTCCAGTATTCTTGCCTGGAGAATTCTATGAACAGAGGAGCCTGGCAGGCTATAATCCATGGAGTCACAAAGAATCAGACACAACTAAACGACTAACACTTTCACTTACACTTTCAAACTCTGTGAAGGAAGGGTAGAGGGCACAGTATAGTCAGTCAGTTTTCTGTGGAGAAGTACCACTAACCTGAGTGAGATGACTGACTGCTTCTGCCTGTTTTAGAAAAATATATCAAAAGAAAGTAATCATATATTTGGAGAACTTTTTGAAGATTCTTTTGCTATCTTGTTCCCTAGCAACATCCTCAAATTCTAAGATTACAAAGATGACTGAAGTTTCAATAGAAAGAGCACCTTAGCTTTAGGTCATGTGTATCCTACATCTATGCCCCTTCAATTGAACTAGGAATAGTATTTTAAATTAGTTTAGACTTTTAGGATAGTTACACTTTTGGCACTTAGGACATACTAATGATCAGATCAGGGATTTCTTTGAATGCTGAATCCTGGTACAGAAATATAGCTTCATATTTTAACATCACTCCCTTATGAAAAAATAGAATCAACTTTAAAGAAACTGTCAGTGATGAAAACCTTCAGAATGATTTTCCCAGTTTTCAGTTTCATTCATATGTAAAATGAATTCTTGTACTTAGATTCAGAAAAGGATTCTGCCTCCATGTGCCTTTACTTCTAGCTTTAACAACTTTGCTGTTAAATGTGTAATGTCTTTTTTCCTAATTTTTTATTGAAAATAAAAAAATTAAAGATTACCCAGTGATCTCATTATTGTTCCAATGTAATATACCTTCTACTCATATCTTTTCTCACTTCTTACCAACTCTGAATGTCTTCCTCATACTAGTGTGCATAAAATAAAAATGCAGTTTTAGTGTACAAAGTCAAATGTTAGGTAGCACACAGAAACCTTAACCTAAAGAGTTTGTCAGTGGAGCTGAAAATAGAGCTTGCTTTAAAACGTGGCATCCAAAACACATTTGAAACCTTTATTCTCTATGGATGCAAAAACCACAGGAAAATATATAACTAAGGATAATGAGTTGGAATGGAGGATGGATGGAGAATCTTATTATTCTGTTAATTCCCCCTCCTGCCAGTGCTATCCTGATGATCTAATTCAGGAGTGAATAATTTCCATCTTGTCTATTTTGAATTCCTCTCATCCCAGATAACGGATCTGATCTGGTATAGTACTTCTGGCTTTCTCTGTTGGGTGTGAGGCCTCTGAAGACTTGAAGACTTTAAGGGGTGGGTCATCTGATAAAGGCCCTTGGAAATTCTTAACAGCAAGCTAGCACTAGGTTCGGAGAAGGCAACAGCAACCCACTCCAGTACTCTTGCCTGGAAAATCCCATGGGTGGAGGAACCTGATAGGCTGCAGTCCATGGGGTCGAGACGAGTCGGACACAACTGAGCGACTTTCACTTTCATGCATTGGAGAAGGAAATGGCAACCCACTCCAGTGTTCTTGCCTGGAGAATCCCAGGGACAGGGGAACCTGATGGGCTGCCGTCTATGGGGTCACACAGAGTCGGACACGACTGAAGCGACTTAGCAGCCAGCAGTAGGTTGGCCAACTAAGGTTTCAGTCTACTTTTTGTCTGCTTTCCTATGCTGGAAAGGAAAGAGGGTGATGTTACAGAAACTGTGTTAGAACAGACCTCAGAGTTGAAATTTAGGTCAAGACTTAAATGATAAAATGAAGCCTGCAGTACAATTGGGGAAAGACATTCTAGACAGTGGGAACAGAGAATGCAAAGGCTCCAAGATGGGAAGGAGTTTGGGAGGATTAAGGAACAAAAGTCAATGTGGATAAGTACAGTTGGGGACTGGACAGAAAAAGGGTGGGGCAGAGACCAAGGAGGTTAAAAAGGTTAATGGTGACAGCAAGGAGGCCTTGTAGGACAAAGTGGGATGAATTTTATTCTAAGTGCACTGAGAAATCATTAGGCTTTGAGCAAGTGAATGAAGTTCTGATTTACAGTATAAAAAACTCAGCACAGTTGTATGTGGAGTATACCAAGCCAGTGAAAAGGAATCCAATTAGGAAGCTCTTGAAAAGGCAAGAGGTGATGACTGTTCAGAATGGAAAGGCAAACATGGGAGTGAACAGAAGACATAGGGGAGAGCTGACTCTTAGTGGGAGGGGACAAATAGGTTATACAGGAGACTAGGCTCACGAACAGACCCAAGACTGTATCAGGTCTCAAAGAACATTTATTTTTCACCCATATAATAGTCTGAGATCTCCTGAAGGGCAAATAGTCTTTCTTGAGGTGATTCAGGGAATCAAACATCTTCCATATTGTGCTCTACCACGCCCTCAGTTCAGTTGCTCAGTCATGTCTGACTCTTTGCGACCCCATGAACTGCAGTACGCCAGGCCTCCCTGTCCATCACCAACTCACGGAGTTCACTCAGACTCGCGTTCATCGAGTGAGTGATGCCATCCAACCATCTCATCCTTGGTCGTCCCCTTCTCCTCCTGCCCCCAATCCCTCCCAGTATTTAAGTCTTTTCCAATGAGTCAACTCTTTGCATGAGGTGGCCAAAGTACTGGAGTTTCAGCTTTAGCATCATTCCTTCCAAAGAAATCCCAGGGTTGATCTTCAGAATGGACTGGTTGGATCTCCTTGCAATCCAAAGTACTCTCAAGAGTCTTCTCCAACACCACAGTTCAAAAGCATCAATTCTTTGGCACTCAGCCTTCTTCACAGTCCAAATGTCACATCCATACATGACTACTGGAAAAACCATAACCTTGACTAGACAGACCTTTAGTCAGCATAGTAATTTCCCTGCTTTTGAATATGCTATCTAGGTTGGTCATAACTTTTCTTCCAAGGAGTAAGCGTCTTTTAATTTCATGGCTGCAGTCAGCATCTGCAGTGATTCTGGAGCCCCCAAAACTAAAGTCTGACACTGTTTCCACTGTTTCCCCATCTATTTCCCATGGAGTGATGGGACCAGATGCCATGATCTTCGTTTTCTAAATGTTGAGCTTTAAGCCAACTTCTTCACTCTCCTCCTTCACTTTCATCAAGAGGTTTTTTTGTTCCTCTTCACTTTCTGCCATAAGGGTGGTGTCATTTGCATATCTGAGGTTATTGATATTTCTCTGGGCAATCTTGATTCCAGCTTGTGTTTCTTCCAGTCCAGCGTTTCTCGTGATGTATTCTGCATAGAAGTTAAATAAGCAGGGTGACAATATACAGCCTTGACGTACTCTTTTTTCTATTTGGAACCAGTCTGTTGTTCCATGTGCAGTTCTAACTGTTGCTTCCAGAACTGCATACAGGTTTCTCAAGAGGCAGCTTAGGTGGTCTGGTATTCACATCTCTCTCAGAATTTTCCACAGTTTATTGTGATCCACACAGTCAAAGGCTTTGGCATAGTCAATAAAGCAGAAATAGATGGTTTTCTGGAACTCTCTTGCTTTTTCCATGATCCAGTGGATGTTGGCAATTTGATCTCTGGTTCCTCTGCCTTTTCCAAAACCAGCTTGAACATCAGGAAGTTCACGGTACACATATTGCTGAAGCCTGGCTTGGAGAAGTTTGAGCATTACTTTACTAGCGTGTGAGATGAGTGCAATTGTGCACTAGTTTGAGCATTCTTTGGCATTGCCTTTCTTTGGGATTGGAACAAAAANGTGAGATGAGTGCAATTGTGCGGTAGTTTGAGCATTCTTTGGCATTGCCTTTCTTTGGGATTGGAATGAAAACTGATCTTTTCCAGTCCTGCTGCCACTGCTGAGTTTTCCAAATTTGCTGGCATATTGAGTGTAGCACTTTCACAGCATCATCTTTCAGGATTTGAAATAGCTCTACTGGAATTCCATCACCTCCACTAGCTTTGTTCGTAGTGATGCTTTCTAAGGCCCACTTGACTTCACATTCCAGGATGTCTGGCTCTAGATGAGTGATCACACCATTGTGATTATCCAGGTCGTGAAGATCCTTTTTGTACAGTTCTTCCATGTATTCTTGCCACCTCTTCTTAATATCTTCTGCTTCTGTTAGGTCCATACCATTTCTGTCCTTTATTGAGCCCATCTTTGCATGAAATGTTCTCATGGTATCTCTAATTTTCTTGAAGAGATCTCTAGTCTTTCCCATTCTGTTGTTTTCCTCGATTTCTTTGCATTGATCACTGAAGAAGGCTTTCTTAGCTCTCCTTGCTATTCTTTGGAACTCTGTATTCAGATGCTTATATCTTTCCTTTTCTCCTCTGCTTTTTGCTTCTCTTCTTTTCACAGCTATTTGTAAGGCTGCTTATCCATTAATGAGATTTAGCATCCATTGATGATTCTTGCTTGATCTAATGTATATTATGGTGGTTACTATATATGTGTGTGTGTGTGTGTGTGTGTGTGTGTATTTGTTGGAGAAGGAAATGGCAATCCACTCCAGTATTATTGCCTGGAAAACCCCATGGACAGAAGAGCCTGGTAGGCTACAGTCCATGGGGTCGTAAAGAGTTGGACACAACTGAGCGACTTCACATGATCACGATATATATATGTCTATCCTATGCTATCTATCCATCCATAATTTATCTTTCTTTTACTGACATAAGTTTATGAATTCTTATTTTTTCAGTTGTTGACAATACCTTCTTGTACTGAATTATTTGGTTGCTAAAATTGTCCCAACTCTTGCCAAAGGGAGCGCTCTGAGATACTTCCTATGTCTTGGTGATGTGTCCCAGTCACTTTTCATTCTTCTGAGCACTTTCTTACTTTCTGGCGTAAGTTGTCACCTCATTTCGTACCTGCCTACCCTGCCCTAGTCCCCGACTCAGCTGTTTCTTCAGGTTGTCTGATTCCTTTTAGATCCTATTGTTCTTGCACCATCAGGAGGTCAATATCAAGTGAAAAGGGCAAGTGAAGTCTTAACGTTGTTATGAAAATAGTTTTGACCTCTTGGACTTCCTGGAAGTGTCTCAGGAACTCCCAGAAGTCTGTGGGCACTTTGAGAACTGTTAATAAATATAAATTATGCTTAAGTCTACGGTCAGGTGTTCATGATTTATATTGTATAATGTGTGTTAAATCCGCTTCATTGGAGAGCTAAAGATACCCACTTAGCAGCTGTGAGATCTTAGTTACTTGGCCTCTCTGGGTTTCATTCTCATCATCTGGAATTAGGGATGATATTACTTCCCAGTACTGCTGAGGATTAAATGCAATAACTCACCTAAATGTTGGATGAAGGGCCTAATATGGAGTGAATGCTTCATAAATATGTCTTTAGGGGGCAGGTAGCTTGTCTCTTTAGTTCACTCATCATCAGATTGAGGAGTGATATTCAGGCGTGGAAGAAACTGCGCTCACAGCTAAACCTTTTTTAGTTGCTAGCTCCTGGACTTTGAGCTGATGCCATAATGGTATGAGGTTTGGCGGTCTTAGGAGAGGGATACATATATTTCGTATGTGAGAGAGAGGCAAACTGTGGTCAGAGAGCAGACTCTGGTGGAATGTAGTTTCCAAGATTGTCACAGCAAGATCTCCCATCCTGCTCCTTGTATGGTGTGAAGTGCCACTCCTTGCATTGAGAAGTGAGGTCTGTATTTCCTCTCTATGAACCTGGGTAGGCCTTTGGCTGTGGCAGAATTGATGCTCTGAGTCATTTGATGCTATGTCTTAAAAATCAGTGCAGCTTGCACTAGGGTGTCTTGGAATGCTCGCTGTTGGAAGCAGCAGCCACAGGGAGAAGTCGTGTGGAGATGTTCTGGTGCACAGCCTCAGGTGGAGTCTCCAATCACAGCACCAACTACCAGACATGCAAGTGAGGAAGCCTTGATGCGCTGTTCAGTACCAGCCTCTCTCTGATGCAGCCACATGAGCAAGCTGAGCAAAGACTGCTCAGCTCAGCCCAAATAGCCCTCAGAACCTGAGAGATATGAAGAAAATGATGTTGTAAGCTACTACATTTGGGGTGCTTGCTTACACAGTGATAGATAGTAGGCCCTATCCATAGGTAGAAGCTAAGAATGGGTCATCTCTACGACAAACATGAGCTATGAAGTAGAACATAGGTGATGTGAAGACACTTGTCCAAACTTGGGAAATGCCCCAAGCCTGATGAAAGATGCTTCATGGACTTACACATAATGGCTATTGCTCTTCTGGAGCCAAATTGCAAAGTGTGGGGTAAGTGGTTTCTAGCATGGATGACACCCACTGGGTGCACTTGAGGCAGCTGTAGAAGTCCTTCCATTCTTTCCTTCCTTCCTGTTTTCTTTTCCTCTCCTCCCCTGAACCTCCTTCTCCTCTTCTGCCTTGTCCTCACACTCTTTCTTCTGCACCCATAGCAGTTTGATGAAAAAAGGGAAGAACATGAATGTTGAAGGTAAGCTGGCCTAAGTTTAAACCCACTGATCAGTAACTTGACTTTGGGCCTGTTCTCTTTTCTCTCCTAGCCTCACTTCTTCCATCTGTAAATTACAGTTTACAGGGAATCATTGAGATGATCAGATGGCATTATTAAATCATTCAGCATGTTGCTAGGCACGTTGATGATCACAATCCACAATCCACGTTTCTCTCACACAACCAGAGTTTTTTCCTTTGCTTTTTCCAAAGCTCCTTGGCTTCTTTCCCCAGATAATCCCATTTCGCAGGTGCTGTTTTGTTTCCACTCTCGGTTTGCTCTGCCAGTGCCCCCAGCAGGCCTACCAATTCCAGATGCTGAGAGAAAAGCCCTTGATCCAGGCTGAATGCAGGGATGATATTTGCTAACATGCAGATGCACGTTAGGTACCTGTGGGGAGCTTGTGTTATGGATTGGAAACTGGCAAAGACAAAATCTCTTGGCAGAAATGGACTCCTGGTCATAGGTAGGCAGGAAAGAGCAGAAGCAAATGAAGGTTGACTGATGGCACGGAGTCGCTCCTCTGGAGTTGAAATCTGCACCCATAGCCCAGGTGCAAGTGAAGTAGCTGGCCCCTGGGAAGGAGTGGTTTATCTGAATGAGAAGGGGAGCTGGGATTCGGGGAGAGAGTATCTTGGGGAAGAGCATTGTACCCACAGGCTGTTTAATTACCTGTCTTTGTGTCAGATGCTTGTGTGGGTTAAATGGGCCTGATCTGGCACTGAACGCACAAAGTCAATGGGAATTTTGAGGGCAGATTTAATGCACTACCAGGAGAACTGTGAACTTTGCAGCCAAACAAGGCTCCAAGGCCGAAGCAAATGATGTGATAGAACACGGCATGTATCAGGCATTCTGAAGGAGGACAACAACAAACTGGTGAAAGAGGAAACTGCATTTATAAAGGCCATTGCAGTAACCGCATGGTGGGAAATAGGACTCCAGGGTAGACAGTGAGAGCTGTTTTTGTCCAAGGAGCCTTTGTTATGGATACTTGTATTTCTATACAAATCTTTTCCTTTTGGCCTTGGTTTCTATTTTCAAACTCCAATCCAAGGATTCACAGATTGGACTCACAGATTGCTGGTACTAAAGAGATCCTTAGAGATCACCTAGCTCCACCCTGTCATTTCTTGGCCAAGGTTACTAAAGCCTAGCGAAGTTTAATAAATTTTCTAAGAACACACAGCTGGTTTGGAGTCAGGCCAAGACTGGAAGCTTGGCTGCCTGATTCCCTCTTTCACAGTCTCTCTTTATGCCACAGCTTCTCAGAAAGTAAAGGGTCTGCACTTTTTTGGTCAACCACTAAGTGTGAAAGTGTTAGTCACTCAGTCATGTCCAGCTCTTTGCAACCCCGTGGACTGTAGCCTGCCAGGCTCCTCTGTCCATGGAATTCTCCAGGCAAGAATACTGGAGTGGGTATCTATTCCCTTCTCCAAGAGATCATCCCAACCCAGGGATCGAACCTCAGTCTTCCAAATTGGCAGGCAGATTCTTTACCCTCTGAGCCACCAGGGAAGCCCTTTCACTTGAAAAATATTTATTAGACGCCACCAGCAATTCTATAATATGTCCACATTTTTGCTCCAAGTGAAATCACTTCCTCCTTCAGGGAGATTCCTAATAATCTGAGAGAGAAGTACTCTTTAAATACAGGGCATAGTTCAGTAGAAACTAGCTCAAAGTTGCTTGTACATTCATTCAACACATATTTATTAACCACTTATTGTGTTCCAGTTACCATATTCATCATCACGGTTTCAGTTATGAACAAAACAGACAAATGACACAGGACAGAGAGACTCAGTACATACATGTCCAGTAGAAACAGATCCAGCATTTAGAGTTGACCACACCTTTAATATATTGTGGAAGAATAAAAGGAATATATTCTATGAGGGCTGGGAGGTAGTTATTTTTGCTGTGAATTAGTCAGATCTTATAATGTCATATTTGGCTCATAAAAACTGTTGACGAGTCAGAAAAAAAGATTATTATAGCAATTTTTAAAAATGACTCTTATATTCCTATAAGGACAAAAATAAATGAGAGTGAGGTATTTGAATTAGAATTTAGAAACTCAAGAATGGCTTGAAACTAACTTGAATATGGAGAAATGTTAACTGGACAGGCTCTATCTTCATAGAGAACTTTGCAAAAGAAAATGAGCTTCAGGCACATTCAAAGTGATATATCTGGACCTGGGATCTCGTCTACACAGTTGGTAGAGGAGGGGAAAGTTTCTTTTCTGTTGGTCAGTTCTCTCCTTCTAAGTTCTTGGTCAGAAACTTCTGGTAATGTTTTGTTTTTTTCCCCAAAGTTTAGGCAGAATCATGAAATGTTTGAGGTTCTTCAGTCCCTGAGTTCCTGCTCTGTCTCCCTGAGCCTGTCCATTGGCATCAAGTCCCTTCAGACTTCCTCTGATGAGAGCAGATTCTCCACATTGCAGTACCTGTGAGTCTGTGTGGCGGCTCCTCCCAACCACATTCCTCAAACACAGACATTTAAGATCTTGATCTCCAAGTGTGGTTCTGGGCAGGATTAGCCCTATCCCATATCAACTGAATACCCAGTGGTTTCTACGCATATTAAAGTTTGAGAAGATTTGTTCTAGAATACTGGCCACTGAGGAGGACACACTTGACCTCAAACCTTGGCTCTGCTGTCGTTTGACTCTGTGACCACGGCTAAGCCACCGTTCTGCTGAGATTCCCTTTCCTCATCTGTAAAATGGATACAAGAGTTCTTGCTTCTTAGACTCTCAGAAAGGCCTTTCCTGGTTATCTGACTTCACATGTATCCTTCCTGTTACATTAACCTCAGTTTATTAAGTTTCTCCACGAGCACAGTTACTACAACTTGAAATTACTAGTGTCTGTCTTGTTTAGAGGGCTTCCGAGGTAGTGCCAGTGGTAAAGAACCTGTCTACTAATGCAGGAGACTTAAGGGGTGCGGGTTAGTCCCCTGGGTCGGGAAGATCACCTGGAGAAGGAAATGGAAACCCACTCCAGTATTCTTGTCTGGAGAATCCCACAGACACAGGAGCCTGGCAGGCTACAGTCTGTGGGGTCACAGGGAGTCAGACACAACTAAAGCAGCTTAGCATGCACATCTTGTTTAGAATGTATGTTCTACGAAGGCAGGAACCTTGTTGCTCCTTGATATTTAATATTTTCAGGACTTCGCACAGTACCTGGCACCTAAAGGGTGGTTTCATATTTGTTGAATAACTGGATATTATAATGGTTGTTACATAATGCAAGAGAAACATTAGCTCTATGTCTGACTTGGAGAAAATGTCCACTAAATGGTAGCTATTGGTAAAATTGACTGCTTAATCATGAAGCCCAGCATAAAATGAAAGTGCAAAGCCCCTCGTTCAAAAAAATTATGAAGAATTTCAAGATGATGACAACAGAATATTAACCCAAAGGCCCTTCTCAGAGTTGGACCCTTTGTAACTACATGGGTTGCATGCCCAGGAGGACGGCCCTAGGTATTGATAGTGTTACCATTACCGTGGTTACTCTGTGGTTGATACGGTTACCACCCTAGGAGGATCGTCTCCCCCCTTTCCCTTGAGGTATGACATCAGGCCAAGAGTCCCACAGGCCACCTTGCCTCCTGAGACTCAGCCTGTCCTCCTCCACCTGCTCCAATGAAGAGACTAAGAGATTACTGGAAACTTGACAAATTGCAAAACAGACCCTGTCCAGTCAGCTGGGCCTAAACTCTTCCTCACAGCAGAGTGCTGATTTACACCTGATTAGTAAAGGTGGTGTTTATTGAATCAGCAAAAGTTCTGCAAATGTGCGCCGAACAGAATTTCAGATGAGTTTCTGTAGTGCGTGTATACATAATGTATGGCTTTTAATTTCCTTGATAATGTAAGAGTACAGTCTGAGATGAGGAACGAGGCAGACAGAGTCACTCATTTCTAATGTAACAACTTCTCTTTATGAGAAACTGAAAATCAGGGCAGGGCTTAGAATATAAAATAGTCAGGAGGAATTGAAGCAAAACACAGGGAGAGATGAATCCACTGGAAAACAACCGGCACGGCAGCGCAACTGGTTCTCCGATCTGCTGGATGGTGGGAGCCTGATGACCAAAATCAAGGTGTTCCCAGGGCTCCCAGCCCTGCGGGGTTTAGCATGACATCCTTACTGGGCTACATTTATCCTTTCAGAGCCCAGGTCCCTTGAGCCGTTCAGCAGGGAAAATCACGCACCTCCTGCCTACCTTTGTAGGTAGAGAATAAAGAATGTTACTCTTGTGAAAACGTTTTGTTCAACATGGGACCCAAAAGCAAGGCAGTATGCTCTGTAAAAAGAGCACTGGCCTGGAAGTAAAAAGCACAGTTTCTGATACATATTTTCCTATTTATTAACTACCCTTCTTCAGTGCTTTGGAGCCGAGTGGCTAGATCTGGGAGAAAATTTCAAAGCTGTTACTATCCAGCTGTGTAAGCTTGGACGGAGAGGAGTCCTTTAAGTCCTCTGTGCCTCAATTTTCTCATCTGTGAAATGGGACCGAACTAAAGCCAAGAGAATGTTTAGCACACCTGGCAAGTCCTCGGGATTTCTTTCAGAGCTCCGTTTTCCCTACTGTCGGTTGAAATGTTAGGAAACCTCAAAGCACTGTCCTGCCATGTGGCATTCCTGTGTGCTGCATTCGGGATGGGGACATCTTACTGCCTGTGTAGCTCCTAATCTTCTCTTCCACTGGCCCCAGTTTCCCAGAAGTTTTCTGGTTCTGGTACTGCAGGGCCTTTTTGTTCAGAGTTATACGTCAGCTGTACTTGCCAATGGTATTAACTTGTAACCGTGGTTGAGGCTCTCTAGTAGAGACTTGTGCTTAAACTGAAAGATTCTGAAACCAAAACCACTTTCCAGAGGCAAAAGAGCAGCAGGTAGGTGGAATTTATATCCAGAGACATGGGCCCTACTGGGTATACTTTCCAAACATATAGGTCAGGCTCTATATACTTGTAAGGTCCATTTGAGCCAAGGTCTTAACTACCTATGGGGTTTGAAATGCAAGAATAGCTTAATAGATCTGCTCAGCCTTAATGACTGTGTGATTTTGATGATGACCTCAATTCTGCCATCTATTGATATATTCTGCACCGTTCTCAGCATTACATAGAAATCTGCTTGTGCTGTGCTGTGCTCAGTCACGTCCAACTCTTTGAGACCGCGTGGACTGTAGCCCGCCAGGCTCCTCTGGCCATGGGATTCTCCAGGCAAGAATACTGGAGTGGGTTACCATTTCTTCCCCCTGGGGATCTTCCCAACCCAGGGATTGAACCCGCATCTCCTGCATTGGCAGGCAGATTCTTAACCACTGCCATCTGAGAAGCCCAGAAGTCTGCCTATTAGACACAAATCACAGTGGCTGTACAGTTCATGATTTTCCCAGCAGCTGTGTATGTGTGTCCCAGCTTTCTCTAGCACAAACATGACCCCACTCTAGCCAGCCCTGTAGACCTAGGACCCTAGGCTGCCCCAACTGCCATAGCTTCCCCTACCATAGTGAATGGCGCTGGAGGTGGCCATGTCACTCAAGGCAGGCCACTTTGTCCTTTCTCTAGATTTTTCCAACAAACTGCTGAACACAATGAAAAAAACGTGAGGCCAGAGTGATATGCAGCCCAGTTTCCCTGTTGGCATATAGCTATAGAAATGAGACAGATGGACAGTCATATAGATCACTGATGATATTCTAGCCAGTGCATTCCTGCCCTCTCCAACGTCACGTCACTCACAAACAGAAGTCCTCATTGTGCAGTCTGATACAAACATCCATATGGATGAACAACAGGACGTCATTTCTCTGAGTTACGATTACAGAGGTGATGTTACAGTTGGTAATAAAGCACAGGGTGTGATTAGGTAAAGACTGGTGGGTACAAATTACTCTTGCAAGAATGCTGGTGGGGAGAGGAAGAAAGAGGTCAGGCAGTAGTGGAAGTGATATTGTGAGATAAGAAATGCACATTTGGTCTTCCTCCCCAGTTTCTGGCATAGAACTTCTGAACCCTTTGAGTGTCTGGGTGACAGGAAGAGTGAGAAGATTCTTTGCTTTTTTTTTTTTTTTTTGACTGTGCTGGCTCTTAACTTTTGGCACCTGGACTCTTTAGTTGCAGTGTGTGAGCTCTTACTTGCCACATGTGGGATCCAGTTCCCTGACCAGCTATTGAACTGTGGGCCCCTCTGCACTGGGAGCACAGAGTGTTAGCCACTGGTCCACCAGTTCCCGTTATTCTTAGTAAGCTTTTGGAAACATGCCGAGTTTATGCTGATGAGGTCACTTTTGGTGGGCTTCTAGGCAGCTTCAGGTGGGGGGCAGGTTACCAAAGGAGCCAACCATGTGGCTAACGGGCAGAGACTTTCAGTCCCACCCTCTGACCTCTCAAGAAGCAGGGGCTGGAGATCGAGCTAACCACCAATGATCCATGATTTAATCAGCCATATTTATAAAATGGAACCCCCATAAAAGCTCTAAAGAAAGGGGCTCTCAGAACTTCTGGTTAATGAAACACATCCATGTGCCAAGAGGGTGGCACACCCCAAACCCCATGGAAACAGAAGCTCTTACACTTCAGATCCTTCTGGATCTTGTATCTCATCATCTGACTGTTGACTTGTATCCATTCTATTAGCTTCTATAACGAACCAGTACTAGAAAGTAAAGTGTTTGCCTGAAATCTGTGAGCTGTTCTAGCATATTTTTGAGCCCAAGGAGAGTGTCATGGGGACCCCTGACTTACAGCTGGTTGATCAGAAGTGCAGGAGACCGGGCCTTGTGGTTGGCATCTGAAGTGTGGGCAGCCGTGTGAGAATGAGCCCTTTAACGTATGGGGTCTAACTCCAGTTAGCTAGTGTCAGAACTGAGTCACTGGACACCCGATTGGTAAACTGACAATTGCTGTTGTTGTGGGAAAAACCCTACACATTTGGTGTCAGATGTGTCCTGATGTTGTGGGGAAAAAAAAAAAGCAAATCTTATTAATAGCATAGCAGGCTCAAAGCAAGGTAGATTTTTCAGGCTACAGGAGAATTTTAGCTGCCTGAGTTGTCTCTCTTCTCTTTAAGATGGGGAGAGGATAACCAAGGGAGCAAAGTCTCAGGAGAAATGCAGAAGAAGTTGCCAGATAGGGCAGTAGTGTTGGTCAGTATAGACCTTTCTCCTCTGTGAGCACAGCAGGGGAAGAGAAAATGATACGAGAGAAAATCTGAGAGATGGAGAGAAATTGAGGAAACTCATGCTAGAGTGGCCATGATTTTCTCACTGCAAGTGAAGATTTGGGAGATTAAATTGCTGTTTGAACGGAGATGTTTCCCTCTGGGGCTTGGGCTCTGCTCCCATGCTCTCTAGAACCACCCAAGGGCCAAGGAAAGGAGAGGGTGGTGGCCAAAACAGACCCCAGGAAGGATGAGGCCTCTGGTGTTGATGTCTATATTATGATTGATGAGTTGGCATTGACTATCATAACTCAACCTCCCTCCCACAGCAAGGGCATCCATTGAGGCTGTGAGAGCCTGCTGTGCACAGGGCTATGGAGAAAAGACATGTTCTGTTAAGTCAGAACCTGACAGAGCAGAGGGAACCAATGGGCTTTTTACCCAGCTGATATTTCTTTCATCTCTTAGACAACTTCTAGAAAGACATTTCCTAAGGGGATATTTTCTGATGTCCTGGTCCCACTGGGATTGTGGAGAATGACTGTCCTAATGTGCCATGACTCTATATTATCCTCTGGTCTCCAAGATGGCAGATTCATGTGAAGACTTAAGGGAGTGTCACTTGCCTTAAGAATATTCTAGAGCCAACTAGGTTGTTTGCCAGCTTAGCTTTCTGTTTTTATTTTGACTTCACAGTTGAGAGAGTATCAAATATAGAGGGTAAGACTCTGATCATATTGGTAGGTGGATCTTGTTTTGAATCTTACTGCAACTCTGATGATTTTGCATGACCTTCACAAAGTTATTTTAACCTCTTTACTTTTCCATTCGTCACCTGTAAAAAGACGTGAGTACCTACTTAATTTACTATGAATATTAAATGAAAAAACATATATAAAATTCTTAGGTATAGCCAGCATGTAGTGGGTACTCACATAGCTAGATTCAAAGATGTTAAGAGAGAGAATCCAGGGCTTCTTTTTCCTTCTTGTATCACAGGATTTGGAGACTTTTTTGGTTTGTTTATTTAAACTGTTATGAGACTCCAGTGTACTTTGGGCATGAATCAAAATGAAAGTCAGTCACTCAGTTGTGTCGGATTCCTTGCAACTCCATGAACTGTAGCCTTCCAGGCTCCTCTGTCCATGGAATTCTCCAGTCAGGAATACTGGAGAAGATCCCCTTCTCCAGGGGATCTTCCTGACCTAGGGATTGAACTCAGGTCTCCCTCATTGCAGGCAGATTCTTTACTGCCTGAGCCACCAGGGAAGCCCTACTTTGAGCATTTCTTTATGTAATTAAGCAGGGAGGTCAATTTAAAGCTTCTGTCATTAGCTTTATTTTTAATTAAGTGACTTGTTGAAAGGCAGACCACTAGGTCTCTCTGGTCAGTAAGTTTTATCATATACTAAATCTAATCCATTGATATTGACCATTTAGGACATGGTAGCGAGGATTTTCTAGGCCAGATTGAAAGAATCTAGGCTATGATTGATTAGAGATGTCAGCCCAAGACATGGTTAGGATTGTGACTTAACCTCTTCCATATATGTGCTGACTCTGTATAGACCCTGAGGTCATGGATCACAGATGCAGGTCAGAGGCCAAAAAATGTTACATAAATTGCAGAATTACCAATGCTCATGGAGAAGGTACCTGCTGATTTGAAGAGGCTAAAGCAGTGGCTGTCATTAAAACCAAGGGCACCAAACGGTGGATGGCTATAATGAGAAAGAGACAGCATTTTGCAGTCTTGTACTTGGAAAATGACAGTGCATTGTGCGTGTATAAATCTGGAGCCTCTAGAATTGACAGGTTTAAGACTGTGTCTGCACAATCTCAGGGAAATGTTTACAAAGTTTAAAAAAAAAGTGCCAATCAACTTGCTTGCCTGATTTCCTGCTTCGTGTCTGTTCCTCCCCACAGTTGGAATTATTTGAGTCCCATGTGCAGCTCAGCTGGGGCTACCCCATACCCTGAATCTAATTATTCCTGCTGTCAACATAGATTTTAAGAACTCTAGTGGGCCTTAAGATCACCTAGCACCACCCACCCTGGCATCTAAGCCAGCTGTGGTCTGAGTCTGGTCTTGTTGCCTTGGGCCCTCAAGGGGTGGGATCCATCTTTCTGATGTCTTTGAAGGTAGGCCTATCGTCACCTTGTTGGTCTAGATCTCTAACATGATTTTTTCCACTGGATTTTACATACACCTGTAAGGGTGTCTGTCCTCTTTCTTTCATGTATCAGAGGCTTTCTAATTATACAGCCTGCATCTTATTAGTGAGGTTTTTCACTTCCACAGGGGATGTTTAGGTGACGGAAACAAGGTGAGCTTTGAAATTAGCCAGACCTAGCTTCCAATTTCAGCTCAGCGTTTTCTTAACTACGTGGCATTTAAGCACATGGGTCCATTTTCTCATTTATAAAATGTTAATAACACAGCAGGGTGTTATATCCTGAGGAAATAGACAAACGCTTTGGAGGACCTAGCATATAAGAGTAGCTAACGCATGAACTACTGACAACAAAATAACAGTAACAATAGCTATTATTTATTGAGCACTTACCGTGTGTGAGACATTGATCCAAATAGTCTCCATAGTAAAATTAATACTATATTTCACATTTAATAGACAAAGAATCTGAGGTTTAGCAAGGTTAGTAACTTATCCAACCTTACCCAGAGAATCCAGGGCAGAGCCTGGATTTAAGTCAAGAGCTGCTTATCCAACCTAAAGCCTGACCTCCTTTCATCACACTACAAGGTCAACAATAACATAAGCATCTTGCATCTATTTGGGTGAGTGTTCTTGTGTTCTTTGAAGCTGACTTTGTCCCAGGCATTTACTGTGCCTCTCTGGACATAAATGATGGCAATTTTCCTCTACCTACTCCCCTCATTATGCCTCATTCTGTTCCCATGGAACATTTTATGGCTGACCATGTCAAAAGATATGACATCCTCAAGTCTATTAAGACAAATACATTTGAGTTTTTAAATGCTGGGTTGATTTTATAAACAGTCCTGGAAGCAATTTTGAAATCTGGGCTCCCAACTAACAAAGTATTGATACTTTCCCTTTATTAACGGGAAAATAAGCATCTCCTTGGAAAAGGAAATAGCAGCGCACTCCAGTATTCTTGCCTGGAGAATCCTATGGACAGAGTAGCCTGGCGGGCTACAACCCCTGGGGTTGCAAGAGTTGGATATGACTTAGCAACTAAACCACCACCATCAAACATCTCCTATAAATGGGTTTTTCTTTCCATGCCCCTTCTCATCAGATATACAGGACTGAATGGGCATATTTCATGCGTGAGGATGTCATGTGAGACTAGGTAAACAGGTTGTCCATCCAGAGCAGACCTTATGTATGAATCTGCTTGGCCCTGCCCTATGATGGTGCTTCCTGCTCCCTCTGTTCTTGTTGGATGTTGTTTCATTAAAGGTTAGGCAGAACAATGAGAATTTGCTGTGACTCCAGGAACTCAAACTGGGGCTCTGTAAAAACCTAATGGGGTAGGAGGGGGTGAGAGCTAGGAGGGAGGTTCAAGAGACAGGGGACATATGTATACCTATAGTTGATTCATGATGATGTATGGCAGAAACCAACACAATATTGTAAAGCAATTATCCTTCAATTTAAAATAAATTGAAAAAAATAAACATTGGAAAAATGTTTTAAAAAGTTTAGGCTGGAGTAACACTGATGGACCTGGAGATTGTCATACTGAATGAAGTAAGTCAGATTAGAAGAAATATCATATGATATCCCTTATATATGAAATCTAAAAAGCGATACAAACTAACTTATTTACAAAACAGAAACAGACTCACAGACTTAGAGAACAAACATGGTTACCAGAGGGGAAGGGTAGAGGGAAGGGATAATTAGGGCATTTGGGATCGCCATGTACACACTGCTATATTTAAAATGGATAACCAACAAGGACTTACTGTGTAGGACAGGAAACTGCTCAATATTATGTGGCAGGCTGGATGGGAGGGGAAGGGAGTTTGGGGAGAATAGGTAACATGTATGCTTCCCTGGTGGTGCAGAGGTTAAAGCGTCTGCCTGCAATGTGGGAGACCTGGGTTCGATCCCTGGGTTGGGAAGATCCCCTGGAGAAGGAAATGGCAACCCACTCCAGTATTCTTGCCTGGAGATACATGTATGGCTGAGTCCCATTGCTGTCCACCTGAACTATCACACCATTGTTAAATCAGCTATACTCCAATACAAAATAAGTTTTTTTTAAAGGTTAGGCTGGAGTCATGGGGAATGAACTCTTTTTGTAGGGTGGCTGTAATCAAGCCAATGAATTATGAGGAAGTTGTTAAGATTTGGCTACCAAAATACCAAATGACCATGAAGGTGATCTGGCAGTGGAGAACAGAAACAAAATTTATTGATCCAAATACTATCCCAAGTACTTTGTGTACATTATCTTATTTAATTATCCAATAATCCTGGGAGGGAGTCATTATTATCTCCACTTTTATGACACTGTGAAAATTAAATAACCTGTTACTAAGCAGACTAAACAGTTACTAAATAACGCTACAACCCAACACATTTTATTATAAAACCTACCTTTTGATTCCAAAGTTCAAATAGTGAATAATGAATGTAAACTCTCCAAATTGGTGTCAGAATTTCTCACTGATTCAATACCTATTATACCAGATGCATAATTAGAATCTACCCAAAAGTGATGTGAGTTTACAGCCAGAGTCTGAAATTGAGAGATGCCGTTCAGCTATTTGCATACAAATAGACTACAATTATTATGAAGGATGGTCCATTACAGAATTCAGTTTAGCTTGCATTTTAGCGAAAACCATAAAGTCAGCTAGGAAAGAGTTAGCTTTATCAATTATACTTTTTGTAAGCCCAGCTTTGTTTTTGAAGGTTTTTGAACTGATGTGCTCAAGGGAAAAAAATTACCCATGGGCTAAAATTGAATAATCAACATTGTGGGTAATGAGATTAAAGTTTTTGAAAGTTCCGGTCTCTTTCAAAGGAAAGTGCCAGAAATCTCAACCATCATTAGATTTTGCCTCTGATCTCAGCGTTAAATCAGTGCTTGACTGTCAACTTGTGGGATAAGCGTTAGGCAGGATAATCTCCTTGGAGCATCAGAAGATTCCCGGGTTCCAGACTCGCCACTCTGGCTTTCTCTGTCTTTGTTCTGTACTGACAAAGGTCTGTATAATCAAAGCTATGGTTTTCCCAGTAGTCATGTATGGATGTGAGAGCTGGACCATAAAGAAGGCCAAGAAACTGATGCTTTTGAACTGTGGTGCTGGAGAAGACTCTTGAGGGTCTCTTGGAGACTGCAGGGACATCCAACCAGTCCATCCTAAAGGAGATCAACCCTGAATGTTCATTGGAAGGACTGATGGTGAAGCCGAAGCTCCAATACTTTGGCCACCTGATGCCAAGAGCTGACTCATTGGAAAAGACCCTGATGCTGGGAAAGACTGAGGGCAAGAGGAGAAGCAGGTGACAGGGTGAGATGGTTGGATGGCTTCACTGATTCAGTGGACGTGAGTCTGAGCGAACTCTGGGGGATAGTGAATAGTGAAGGNAGCTCCAATACTTTGGCCACCTGATGCCAAGAGCTGACTCATTGGAAAAGACCCTGATGCTGGGAAAGACTGAGGGCAAGAGGAGAAGCAGGTGACAGGGTGAGATGGTTGGATGGCTTCACTGATTCAGTGGACGTGAGTCTGAGCGAACTCTGGGGGATAGTGAATAGTGAAGGAGAGGGAAGCCTGGTGTGCTGCATCTATGGGGTTGCAAAGAGTCAGACACGACTGAGCAACTAAACAGCAGACAATAATAGTCATGGAGGCCATTCTGCTGGGGTTACCATAAGAGATAAAGTATGGGATTTGCAGTTAGAAAATATGGGTCTGAAAGCTTTAGCATTACTTGTGTCTGTGGAAATATTTATTTTACCTCTCTCTGTTTTACAGCCTCCTCTGAAAAATGAGAATTATAATGGCATATTACCTCAAAGGGGTGCTATAAGAATTAAGTGAGATAAGAAGATGAAGTCCTCAGCATCGTTCATAGCATAAGGTAAATCACTCTGAATAAAAATCGTTAATAATTGTTACAGGATTAATTTAGTGCATGTAACCTAATAAATTCAGTAATGTATGTGGTCTAGTCAAAGAGTTGTGTGTCACATCCAAGGAAGCTCAGTCCTAAACTAAAGGCACTTAAAAGCAATAGAAATCTCCTATTTGCATTTCTTGGAGAAGATCAGAGAGAATGTCATTACTAAGCCACCTTGACACTTTGTAACATCACTTTTCCTTTTTTTCTCCCATTCGCTTACACCCTGTAGCTGCCTCAATATCTCTTTCTTTATAACCTCAGCTCCAAAAGAGACTCTTCCTTGATAACTAGGCTTCAAAGTTTTTTGATCTCTCATCTCCTTACCCCTCTTTCTATCACTTTATTATGTAGGTCAACTTAGCTTCTCTCTCAGTAAGCAAAAAAATCCTTTCTTAGTAGAATTGAGAAGGAGTGGGAACTGAACAGGCATAGCAGGATTATTTTTAAGGGGCTGGAGGTGGAGTGGGGGTGGCTGCGAGCACTCATGGACAGAAAGGTTTAGTTACACCCCCAGTTATAATCTCTGGAGCAAGGAAAGTTCTGGCTTCTAAGCTGTTTCCCCTATACCTGAAGCCCTACTTTGTGAAGAATGTCATGCCACTGAACTGTGTAGAGAGGGAGTGATCCATAAGAAAATCCTCTGTGTCAGCGCATGATCATTCCATAGGAACTGGCCAAACTCAAGGATGCTATGACAGCTGCTTTTAGATATTCAAAAATGGCCAAACCAGAATCAATAGAATTGAGGGAAGGAGACTTGTAGCTCAGTGGAATGAAGAATGTTCATCAAGTCAAAGCTGTTGGAAGACAGAATGAGCCTCCTGAGGAGGCAATCAGTATCCAGTGCCATAGATATTTAACATAAGGCTGATGACTTCTTGGCAGACATACTGTAAATGGTGAAAGCATCTGAGTGGGGTTGGATGAACCACAGAGGTCTCTTTCCTTACTGAGATTCCATAATTCTCTTAGAACAGAGTTTAGTGCGTACTGCCAATATTGACAGCTTATAACTCCTAATCTGTAGTTCATGGCATCTGAGAAGGAATTTTTGGGGGGTTGGGATTCTGTGGTCTAGTGATTTCTCTGATTCTGTCTCTTCTTTCCTTGGCTTTAGTAGCATAGTTCTTGTCCTCACCCCAGTGCCTGTGTAATTCCTGTGAAATGGCTGGTGTGATTTCAGACTTCACTGGTCTCTTCCTGCCAATCTAGAGGTCAGAGGAAGTATGAGTCCAGGAGAGCAATATTATGGGAAGGGCCATATAATGGCCACATGTCTGGACCTTGGGAGCTCTGGGCTCTTGTCCAGGTTCCAGTGCTAATTCTGTAAACCCCATCTCATGTCTGAGTCTCCATTTCCTTATCTTTAAATGAAGTACAACATAGCTTCTTTCTAATGTTCCCATGGTTTTTTCAACTCATGATACTCAGGGGCTAAGTGCCCCTCTGGTAAGAAGTGAAATGACTTGGGAAAATTGTTAAACTGAAGCAGCGTTTGGAATCTTAGTATTATGCTGTTCAACTAATATTCATTATGGGTTTCCCTGGTGGCTCAGTGGTAAAGGATCTGCCTGACAGTACAGGAGACACACGCTTGATACCTGGGTTGGTAAGATTGCTAGAGAAGGAGATGGCAACCTATTTCAGCATTCCTGCCTGGGAAATTCCACGACCAGAGGAGCCCGGTGGGCTACAGTCCATGGGATTCCAAAAGTGTCACACGCAACTTAGCGACTAAAGAACAACAGTATTCGTTCTGCACCTACTGTATGCCACATAGTCTTAAGGCACAGAAGATGTAGCAACTGACAGGGCAGGTAAGGTGCCTGCCCTCACAGAGATGACATTCTGGGGTCTACAGACCCTCTTGACAGGTCAACAAATAGGTGAGCTCATTTCATATTGTGAAAAAGATAAAAATAGGATGTTATGTTTGAAACTGATCATGGAAACTAGAACAGCCTGTCTGAGGAAGTCCATTTGAGCTGATTTTCTAACTAGAATAGAGACCAACTATATGAGGACACAGGAGAGAGTGAAAAATAAGGGCAAAGGCTTTGGGTTTGTTCAAGGGGCAGAAGGAAACCTGCTGTGTCTAGAACAAGATGGTAAGGAGGGACCAAGATGCTCGAAAAAGTAGGCAACACACAGATCATCATCAGAAGAGTTAATACCTGGTTTTATGTGCACGGGGCTAATGCATTTCTTGAAGGACACCCCAGAGAATCCCATTGCTAACTACCTCAGCACTTGTAACTGCCCAAGATGGTGGGAAATTCAGATGAAGGGCTAGAACTGGCATGATAGTGGCCTGGACCACCTGGACCAGATGCGTTCTGAAAACATCACAGTGGAGCCAGTGTGACTTACACTGGAGTAGGTATGAGGTACGGGGAGTACAGAAGGCAAACTCGAAATCTAGAACTACTTTTTGCTTTTTCTCTCTGAGCATTTGAGAATGGATGTAGCATGGGAGAGGAATAGGTGTTATTAAAAATAATGGAAAAAAATAACAATGGCTATTATTTATTAGACATTTGTTACATGAGATGTGTGTCTGCTTTATGTCTCTAGCTCTATAAATCTGTTGAAAGTCATTGTATGTCAAGCATGATTTTAAGAACCTTGCCTACATTATTTTATTTAATTATTAGTCAATATTGGTTTACACAGTGACTCAGGAAGATTAAGTAACATAGCAAATAAGCTACAAAACTAGGATTTAAACCCAAGTCAGTCTAATTCTGAAATCTGGTTTCTTAATATCTATACATTTATTTCCTACCATATCAGACCATATAAAGGGAACTGCTAGCTAGTTCTGGGGAGCTGAGTGGCCTCCCAAGAGGCATCCTCAGATAATACCAGCAGAGAAGTACACCTACAAGAAACGACTTCAATAAAAATTGAAGAAACATGGAAGTCGATTTGAAGATCTGAACGAAACAAAGCTTCCATACTATGTATTCTCCTAACATGACCACAGCAAGACTCTAATGCTATTTCCAAAATCTGGTTTGGAATTCCCCAGTGTTACAGGTACACAGTGAAGCCTGAACTATCTGTAAGATAAATAATGACAAGTCTAGTCCATGGATACTGGCTTTTCTTAACTGACAGGAAACACTTTTTCCATATAGAAAGGTGGCTGAACGTGTTAGTATCATCTAATGATATCAAACAAGGAGAATATTTCTTTTTATGTGTCATAGTTACCAAGAACTAGGCACACTGGGTAATGTGTTATGATTTTCTATAATTGTGTAGCCAGTCATATCCTCAGAGATCAAAAGAGCCTTTAAAAGAGAAACTTGTAGGCTGATTTCAGGAACAGGAATCAATGTGAAGTTACATGTTCAGCACATTAACTCAATGCTAGGAAGATGTACTCTTTTCCTTTCTTTAAGATGTCTGGAATAATGACAAAAACGGATGAAGATGTGAGAATTAAGCCAAGTTCTGTAGGGATAGGTTGGGTATATTGCCAGTTTCTCATTGTTTAACCATCATTCTTTGACTGCCCTTCAAGGACTAATGAAAACTGGTGACTCTACCTTTCTTACCTCTTTGCCAAGTCCTCCTTCTTCTGATCTGCCTTAATTTCTGGAATATTTTTCTGCTCTACTCAACTAATAAATTGCAGTGCTGTATGGTTTCACGTTAATACTTGGCTGTGAGCTCTTTGAGGGTTGTTCATATCTTATTTAGCTTCATCCACCTTAAACTTATATACTCCATAATATAACTGGAAACCCAGATACAGAACGAAACCTGAGTTAATGTGTTAGTATTGCCCTGGTTCCCTACAGTGCTTTTGACCCTTGGCTTTTCTGTCATTAAGCTGGTGGCAAGATGTGGGCAGCAGTGATGAACTTCATGGCCATATATGGCCACAATCAAAGAAAAGGTATTCCTGGTGGCTCAGCAGCAAAGAATCACCTGCAATGCAGGAGTCGCAGGAGACACAGTTTCAATCCCTGGGTCAGGAAGATCCCCTGGAGGGGGGCATGGCAGCCCAGCCTACTCCAATATTCTTGCCTGGAGAATCCCATGAGCAGAGGAACCTGGTGAGCTACAGTCCAGAGGGTCGCAAAGAACAGGACACAACTGAAGTAGCTTAGCACACAGACAAGCCTTCCTGTGATGGTTTCTTCAGACCAAGGAAGAACTTTCCCAGAAGCCTCCAAACAACCTTCTTAGTCTCAGTGGCCAATGAGGACTAAGTCGCAGTCAGGATGAATGAGTTTACCGTGATTGTCTTAGATGAATTAGCTCCCATAACCATATGGCTATTATCCCATGCAGGACTGTAAGGCAGAAAGATCACAATGTTCTCCACCCAGGTCCAAAGCCTACTATAGAACTTGAGGCTTAGATAATGCTCAATGAGTGGGTTTTTTTTTTTTTTTGAGTAAATAAGTGAATTACAATGACCCACTGCCTAATAAGCCCTTTTCAGAACTTCGATATTTATAATCAACACCATTTACTTGGCTTGGCACTTATATATTTTGTATTGTTCTTTGACAGTGTCACATGTATTAGTTTTGTCTTAAGAATTGGTATTAACTAGCTAAAGGCAGGATCCATAGCAAATAAATGTTAGTTGATTGAATGAATCTTGCTTTCTTGGTATGCTCTCAAGTGTGAGACCAAGAGTGGACATGTAAGACAGGTAATGGTTTATTTGTGAGCTTTACTCTGCAGTGAGGCACAAGACACATGTTTCTCTGATAGGAAACCAGGTAAAAAGGAGAAAAGTGCCTGTTCTATTTAATTTAACTAAAGCTGTATGGAACTCAGTTTAAATTTAAGCTGAAGCCAACAAGAAATTAATCACTGGGATAATATGTCATATGTTATGTGTGTGTTAGTCGCTCAGTTATGTCTGACTTTTCATGACCACATGGACTATAACCTACTAGGCTCCTCTGTCCATGGAATTCTCCAGGCAAGAATGTAAGGTGTAGTTTGGGCGAGGCAGAAAGAGGAAAGACGACCTCAACAGAAGTAGGTTACCTTTATTCAGGCAAGGAGGGGCGACAGTTGACTTAACAACCAGGCTGAGCTCAGAGAGGGATCAGGGAGGCTCCATATTTATAGGGAGGTTTGCGGAAGCGATAAGGGAAACANGCAGAAAGAGGAAAGACGACCTCAACAGAAGTAGGTTACCTTTATTCAGGCAAGGAGGGGCGACAGTTGACTTAACAACCAGGCTGAGCTCAGAGAGGGATCAGGGAGGCTCCATATTTATAGGGAGGTTTGCGGAAGCGATAAGGGAAACATTAATCAGGTGGGATGTTTGGGGTATTCTTTAGTTGAGATGGCATTTGTAGTTAGGCAGGGGGTGATAAGACTTCGGTGCAGGTGTAGTGGGTGGAAGTATTCTGGACAGGGGGTGATAAGTCCCATAAAGATGCAACTGGCCTGGAGCATCAGGGTGGGACCTAAAGTTCTGTTTTGTTTTCTCCAAAGTTAGATGATTTAGCAAGGGCCTTTGAAACTGTTGTTTTCTTTTCTAGGCCCCAAAGACTCCTTCAAAGAATACTAGAGTGGGTTGCCATTCCCTTCTCCACAGGATCTTCTCAACCCAGGGATCAAACCCGGGTCTCCTGCATTGCAGGCAAATTCCTGACCATCTGAGCCACGAGGGAAGCCCTAAGACATGCCTCACCCTGCGTTAGGCACAGAGTGTCCTTTTAGGAGCAGTGTATGCCCTCTTCCCTGTCTGCTGGAGTGAGCCTGGCCTGGCTCCTCAGATGTAAAGAACCCGGGAGAGGAACAGCACTGAGAGAAAGAGCTGCCCCAGGCTGACTGCAGTATCCGCATGGCCGTAGAGGGGGCAGAAGTGCCTCACAGCTGTTGGCACCTACTGAGCAGTGCTACAGTGTCGGGCATTGCTTATTTGTTTTGCATATAAACCATTTTGTCTTCTCAACAATTCCAGGAGGTAGGTGCCATTATGAGCACCATTTTTCAGCTAAGAACATTAAGGTTTAGAGAATTAAAATGCCTTGCCCAGGGTCATACTGTTAGTAAATGGTAGTGTGAGGATTTGAATTCGGGAAGGCTGTCTCCAAATCTATGCTGTTTCCCACTGCTAAAGACAGTCTTGAGTTCAAAGCTAAATGCACAGAGCAAGGAGAGGTGAAAAATCAGGTTTAGAAGGTTAAAGCAAGGGGACTTCCCTTGTGGTCCAGTGGTTAAGAATCTGCCTTGCAATGCAGGGGATTCAAGTTCGATCCCTGGTTGGGGAGCTGAGGGGCAACTAAGCCCAAACACTACTACTACTGATCCCACATCATCAAAGATCCCAACACAGACAAGTAAATTAGATATTTTTTAAAAAGAAAATTAAAACCAGGAAAATTACCAATAGCTCAGGAAGAAAGATTGAGGTGAGTAACAGCAAATTGTTCAGGACTCAGTACAAAAAAATAATGCAAAACATTGAACAAAGGTGGTCTTTTATTTGAAGGCAAGCATAAGATATGTTGAAAGAAGGTGTCTTAATAGCTTAACTTTATTATATAGAGCTTGATGGTCTTTGCTCTCTTACAAATTTTGATCTAGCTAAGAAGATAAGGACATCATATATATGAAATGGGGCTTCCCTGGTAGCTCAGACAGTAAAGAATCTGCCTGCGGTGCAGGAGACCTGGTTTCAATCCCTGAGTCAGGAAGATCCCCTGGAGAAGAGTATGGCAACCCACTCTGGTATTCTTGCCTAGAGAAATCCATGGACAGAGGAGCCTGGCAGGCTACAGTCCATGGGTTCTCAAAGAGTTGGACACAACTGAGTGACAAATACTTTCATTTTCATATTTGAAATATTAATAAATTACGTAAGAAAGTAGTTACTCAAGGGCAACTGCATGGCATATGGATTATAAAGAGATTGTATGAGAGGTCTTTTTCTATGTTGTCATCATTCGGTACTTTACATGGATTGGATTCACAGGCAAAAACTGAGCATTGTCTTCCCTAGAGTTAGATGTTCCAAGTGCCAGGGACTGGTTCCCTGCAGTCTATGGAAAGAATCTGCCTGTAATGCAGGAGACCCCAGTTTGATTCTTGAGTCAGGAAGATCCCCTGGAGAAGGGATAGGCTGCCCACTCTGGTATTCTTGCGTTTCCCTTGTGGCTCAGCTGGGAAAGACTCTGCCCATAAAGCGGGAGACCTGGGTTCGATCCCTGAGTTGGGAAGATCCCCTGGAAAAGGGAAAGGCTACTTACTCCAGTAATCTGGCCTGGAGAATTCCATGGGCTGTATAGTCCGTGGGGGCGCAAAGAGTCAGAGAGGACTGAGTGACTTTCACTTTCACTTATGGAAATACCTTTATGAGCGGCACGTGGAGAAAGCGGGGACACAGCAGCTCTGGCTTCCCTGGTTGAGGCATGCCCAACGGTGCTGTCCTCAGCCTGTTTGCAGTGTTGCCTGACCCTGCTTGTTGAATGTCGTTCATGTGGGCCTTCTGTGAGAAGGCTTATTTCCTTTACTGTATTTGGCTGAGACAGCAGTACCGTGGGTGGCTTCAGCATTAAGTTTGGAGCAGAGGAAGTATTGCAACACATGCCAAGAATTGAATTTTATTTTTAAAAGCTACTTTTCACAGCATTGAATATCTTGACCCTCCCTGGTTACAGCGGACCCATCACACATGGGAATTGGTGGAAGGTGGGTGACTTGAGCTTGCTTTAGTGGCAAGTACATTTTCTTTATAGGACTCATCCCAAGAGATAACACTCCCTTTTAGGGACCCTTATCTCTCAAACTCTTTTTTATGGCTCCCTCTATCCTCTGTTCTCATTTCTAGCCCTGTTTTAGCATCATGACAAGCTTTGTGACTGAGGTAGTTTGCTTTGCTTTGTGAAAGAGCAGATGTGTTTTGTGGTTTCACACTTAAGTGTCCTGTCCTCTGTGTGACCACTGGGATGAAACAGTTCAAATGTAAATCTGGGAAGTGGGGTAGATGGACATCAAGACCACCAAAAGCTTAACCCTGTGGCCTTCGGAAAAGCATTCACTTAACTTCCCCTTCAAATGGTTCTAGATGATACAGGATGAGAGCATCCTTGGAAGATGCGGTGAGCAAGTGATGAGGCATGTAAGACACTCAAGAAGTCTGCAGGTACGAAGCCTCAAAGCATCAGTGGCACCATTACCCTCCTATCCACTGGTTTTATTTCTTAGCTGCAGCAATGCCTGGATTTTTAGGAGATGGGTGTACTCCAGCATTCTTGCCTGGGAAATTCCATGGCCAGAGGAGCCTGGTGGGTTATAGTCCATGGGGTTGCAAAGAGTTGACGTGATTTAGCGACTAAACAACAAGAAAGACTCATGACTTAGAGGACAGTGGGTAGAAATTCCAGGTTTCAAGAGTACAAAGGCAAAGCTGACCCACTGAGCGTGAGAAAAGGCATATGTGTTTTCTCAGCTGTATCAGGGGGATCCTGATGTAGCTCCATGAAGGCTACAGGCAGGATCAATGTGCTAGTGTGGTTGCAGCGTTAGGGAAGTGTGTCATACTGTTTTGGCTTGTGGGTGGTCTACCTTCCCTTCCTCAGCTTTGGTTCCTAGACCTGAAGGCCTCTCTCTCAAACAAGACTGTGGACTGCCAAGCTGCTTGCTGAGAAGGACTTTGGAAGCTTTACAAAACATGGTCTCTATCAGATACCTGCCAGGGCAAGTTTTGCTCAGGATTGCTATCAAGTTGGCTGTTTCTTCCTTTGAAATGTGCTTTAAGAACTGATGTACTTGATTTTTTAAAAAATTCTATTTATTTGTGGCTGTACTGGGCCTTTGCTGTGCATGGGCTTTCTCTAGTTGCGGAGGTTGGGGGCTACTCTCTAGTTGCAGTGTCTCTTCTTGTTGCAGTGGCGTGCATGTCCTAGAGGCCGCTGCATCTTCAGGGAGGTGCAACTTCTTGTTGCAGTAGCTTCTCTGCTGCAGAGTATGGGTTCTAGGATGCGAGGCCTTTAGTAATTGTGGTGCGTGGGCTCAGCAGCTGTGGCCCCCTGGCTCTAGAGCGTGGGGTCGGTGGTTGTGGCTCCCGCGCTCTAGAGCGTGGGCTCGGCGGTTGTGGCTCCCGGGCTCTAGAGTGTGGGCTCAGTAGTTGAGTCACATGGGCTTAGTTGCCCCAGTCTGTGAGATCTTCTCAGACCAGGGATCAAATCGGTGTCCCTGGCATTGCAAGGCAGATTCTTAACCACCGTACCACCAGGGAAACTCAATATATTTTATTTTTGACTTTGCTTAACACTGCGTATTAACTCAAAGCTCAGTCTTGTTGGCTGTTAGTCAGTGCTCTTTGGAGAGAGGTCCTCATGGTAAGGCTGTATCCCAACCCTTTAAACATCTGTCCTTACTCAGGTGCTTGAAATGTGAGGGGTGTGAGGAGCAGAGAGAGGCACATTTGTCTCTTCCTTTGAGGGTTTAAATGTTTCAGAACTTTCAAGTGATTTCAAGGATACTTTAAATCCATGTAAACAAGATTTCAGAAAAGGTAGAGCCTAAGAGAATAATATGCTCTGGGTCCAAAATTCATAATTATCAACTAAAGACAAAAGGATGTGTATAGCTTTGATGATTATTTATGTATGTGTGTATTTATTTATTGGTATCCACCCTCCAGCAAGGAAGACATGAGAAAGGAAGGTGAAGCTGTGAAGATCCCAGAACTCATTGACAGAAAGATCCTGTTCTCTCTTCCCAAGGCTGGACCCTCAGAAGACACCAGGTGTGAGGGGTGAATCACACGTTGAGTCAGGGTTGAGGTGGATGGGACCAGACATGTAGAAAAGCCAGAAACTGTAGCGCAAAAGTGCCGTGGACCAAAAGCAGGTAGCAGGTCTCAGGATAGATGTAGCTTCAGAGCCATCTGGCCTCTAGGAGATGTTCACAGCCTCTGTCCTACTCCAAGTTCCAAATTTTATTCCTCAAGGAGAAATATTGGGAAAGGATTAAGGTCAAGGTCATTTGCTGTGCCTCAGTGTTAGAGGTTGGAACATCTTTCCTAACAAAGAGGATGAGCCCTGGGTTCCCTGTGGCAGGAGTTTCCCTGGAGTCCTCTGGCATCTCCTGGAATCTTCTTTCCTCTCTGTCTTTCTCAAGACATATGCAGAAGGAAGGCCTGAATTACAGGCTCAGGAATTGCCTGCTCTAGGAATGTCCTGGAGTTGATGACCAGATCAGCTGACAAGGACAAGTGCTAACTCTCTGGCTTGGCTTGTCCTTGATGTGATTTTCCGTGGATCTGCTTTGAGCCCAGGGGAAGAAGAGGAGAGGATTGCCTTTATCCTAGACAGGCCTTCACATTGTCCAGCTTTGCTCTGGGAACTGCAGATGGAGACTGATGTTGGAGCGAAATTCTCATAGACTGAAATGTCTGTGTTACACTTTTCTTCTCTGTTCTTATCTTCTTGAGTTCCTTGTGGAGGGCATTTGTAGGAGGGCAGGATTCAAGGATTTGGGATTCTGTATCTTGGCCAAATACAATTTTCTCAATGTCTTCCTGTCATGTCATGATTTATGGCCCACAGAAACTGAAGAGGCAGAACAAGAATTTGGACACAAGGCAGGATGCCAGCCACTAGGAGAACTGTAGAAATTAAGAAAAATTGGTCATTCATTCCCAGTCATTCAAAAAATATATATGTTGGTGCTGTATAAAATGGAATTGCAGACTTACCTAAAATGGGATCCCTTTTGTTGAAGCGTTCATTATTTAGCAGGGCAAATGTACTTCCAAATGAATATTTATCATCAGTGGGAGAAGTGCCATACTGAAGGGGAGTATTGTACTAAGTTACAACCACTGGGCAGAACTCCAGAGTCTCCCCCCCAAAACCCTGCCCCATTCTCCACTCCCTCCTGTCTTTCTATCTTTGTAGTTATAATTTTTAATATCTGTAAATATATAGTGCATTTCCATGAATGTAAAAATTCAGCTGCTCAAAGCTTTCTCAAAGCCAATGCAAGGGTGGTAGGTGGTAAGACCAGTCCAACCCTGGGCTCCATTTCCCTTCAGTCTCTTCTTCTTGGACTTCTTTTTTTCTTTCAGAGGCACTGGTTATACCCACAACTAAATGATAGGTGTGGTTCTAAGGGGAAAAGGAGAAAGGACACAATGACACAATAAGGGCCTTTAATGCCAACACGGGCACATTCTTGACATGTCATGTGACCTAGGCTGGCTCAGCAAGAGTGAGCCTAGTCTTGCTGGGGACCAAGCCTCAATCAGTAAGAACATTGCCTTCTCCTGGCCTCATCACCTGTGAACATCAGGGAGGATGCCTGTGACAGGATAGAGGGCCGGGTGTTTCCTCACTGGGGACTCCAGCTCTCCAATGGAGCGGAAGTGGGTGTGTTGTGATTGGAAATAAACCAGGGATGAGAATCCTGTAAAATGTGATGTGTTGAAAAGAATAGGTTCCTTTTCCTTTCCCTCCCAGAAGAGAGAAGTTGTCTGTTGCTTGGCATCTACATCTCAAAATTAATAAAAGTATACTTGGGAGGTTGGGAAGATAATGTCTAAAGACTGTGGAAAGATTAACAGAATCCCTCTATCCCTGCTTCCCTTGTAGCTCAGAGGTTAAAGCATCTGCCTCTAATGCAGGAGATCTGGGTTTGATCCCTGGGTCGGGAAGATCCCCTGGAGAAGGAAATGGCAACCCACTCCAGTAGTCTTGCCTGGAGAATCCCATGGACGGAGGAGCCTGGTGGGCTACAGTCCACGGGGTCGCAAAGAGTTGGACACGACTGAGCGACTTAACTTTCACTAACTTTAACTTTATCCTGCTGGCAGCAACAACAATAAACAACCCACCAAAAAACAAGGCCCGTCTACCAGTGTCAAGTTTCAGTGAGCTATAAAGAGCCACTGTACAACGTTGTATCTATAGTCAACAGTAATGTTTGTATAGTTAAACTTGTGTCTAGAGGATAGCTCTTATGTAAAATGTTCTTACCATAATAAAATAAAATTTAAAATAAATAAATGAGACTTCCCTGGCAGTCCAGTGGTTAAGAATCTGTGCTTCCATTGCAGGGGGCGTGGGTTCTATCCCTGGTCCAGGAGCTAAGCTCCCACATGCTGCATGGGATGGGTAAAAAATAAATAGATAAAAATACATTTTAAAAAATGCATAAAGACAAAGGGAAAAAAGGGAACTGCAAGGCATAGGCTGTGAAGTTGGGTCAACAATGCCTTCCTGGTGTGAAGAAAGCATGTCCTGGGTGGAAGAGGTTTCAGCAGTAGAGGACTGGTTGGAAGCCTAATTCTACCACTTACTGGCTGGAACACTTTAGGCAAGTGACTCAACTTCTCCAAGACTGTTTCCTCATATGTTGCGTACTGTTATTTCTATTCTCAAAGAGCTCTTACATGGACAAAATGAGATTCTATATGTGTGTGCATGCATGCTCAGCCGCTTCAGTCATGTCCGGCTTTTTGTGACCCTATTGGCTGTAGCCCGCCAGGCTCCCCTGTCCATGGGATTCTCTAGGCAAGAATACTGGAGTGGGGTGCCATGCCCTCCTCCAGGGGATCTTTCTGACCCAGGGATTGAACCTGAGTCTCCTGCATTGGAAGGAGACTCAGGTTTACTGCTGAGCCACCTGTGAAGCCCAATATGCTAAATACCTATGTATATATACAACCCTGGCACAGTCCCTGGCATTTAGAAAGAGCTGAATAAGTGATGCTTTTGCTGTTGTGATTAAAAGGTAGTCTTGCTGGGGATAGCACTGCCTTAGCCAGCCTTCTCAGACTCTCAGTGAAGAGGAAGAGGTAGGCTATCTTCCTCTTGATGGGTCAGAAAAGTGGATATTGGACTGGAAAAGCAGAGTTCGCATCTTTGCTGGGTCCTAGTTTCAAACTCCTGTTTTGGTTTTCTAAAGGTGCATAACAAACTACCCCAAAACAGTGATTTAAAATGACATTCATTGATTTATTCATTATTCTGCAATTTGGACAGGATTTAGCAGGATCAACTCATCTCTGCTCTGTGTCACATTGGCTGCCATGGCTCATCTGGAAAGGTTCAAGTGGGGCTAGAGGATTTTATTCCAAGATGGTTCACTAGTGAGTTGATGTTGGCTGTTGGTGGGAGCTTGACTGGGACTCTCGGTGAGGACCTCCGTTCTCCTCATGTGGTTAATTTGGTCTTCTCACAGTATGGTGACTGGGTTTTGAGAAGGTGTATCCCCAAAGCACACATTCCAAGGGGACAAACCTCTCCTTTCACCAAGCTTGCTAATATCCCATTGGCCAAAGCCAGTTGCATGATCAAGGCTGGGAAGTTGAAGAGGTGGAAGGAGGGAATGACATCATCATGGATGACATCATTCATGGTTCACTGGTGGCCACCAAAGTAAGGTTCATTAAAAGCAAAAAAAGTGAGATGTAAGACTTTACAACCCAAATTCTGAATTCAGAGCAGATTCTCTATCCACTAGCTTCTATTCTTCATTGTAAGTGATTCTTATGACTTTGTCTTTGGATTGATGCACTCACGATCTTCAAATACCCCTGGAAGATGCCAGGCAGGCTTTGCTAATGTGCTACTTCCCTCACCCTTCATTTTCCAAAATATAAATATTTTAGATGAATGTACAAGGAGTCCAGGGCTGGGTGGATCAATGAATTAGGTCTAATACGTGCAGTTTCGTGAGTCTGAATTGAACCATCTAAAAACCCTCAGATCTGCTCACCTCCCTCTGTTCACCCAAGTTTTTAAAAAATTTTATTGACAAGGAATGAATTCTCTGAAACCAGCAGCAGAACCATTGTATTTTACCAATAGGTGTGCATTACCTGAGTAAATGAATAAAAGACTTTATTTGCAAGAGGGAAAAAAATCCATTTAGTGATTGAAACAACGTTCTCTTTTATAGCTAGTTGTACTAATTAGCCTCCCCTTCCGCTCCCCTTTTATTTTTTTTTATTTTATTTTTTTTTCCGCTCCCCTTTTAAAAAGAGCATGTTTTAATTGTTACCTTTTTTCATATCCTTTTTTTTTTATGTCTGCAGTTTACAAATTGATACTTGGCCTACTAGTAAGATCTTAAAAATAGGCTTGCATTACTTTTGAGAAAGACAGTTTTCAATTAATTAAAAATGATTTCATTTCAAAACTTAGAAACCTACTGTGAATCCCGAACCTAATACTTACGTTCTCTAATTTTATGAAGGAGGAATGCAGAAATAAATTTGGTTGAATGTGTAATAGGCATGCTCGTAGTAAGATTACTGTTTCACCCTCTTATGCTTCCCAGGGAATGTACAGAAGTCTCAGCTTCCACCAAAAGCTTTTGAATGCTTTGGCATCAAGTGCTTTAGGAGTGAAAATGTGCAGAAAGCAAGTGGGGTACCCGAAGCAGCCCTCCCTTGGGGTCCTCCCCAGATTTCTTTGTATAGAGGAAGTAGTGCTTGCAAATGTTCTCTGTTTCTGATTTCTCCTAGAGCTAGAGACCTGCAAACAGCTGTAACATTCCCACACAGTCAACACTGTGGGGCTTTCTCCCTTTTTCCTCCAGCTGAACCACCACCTTTGTCATAGATCTGCCTCAATACGCATTACTCTAAAGAATGGTATTATTGATTAAGCCCTTATGTTACCAGAAGGGGGACCCATTCCAGGGCTTGAGAATAGACTCTTGTCTAACACACTGAAATGAATTGCTCAAGGAGACACATGTTGACACAGCAAGAGATTTTATTGGGAAGGTGGAGAGCACCAGGGCACGGGAGCCCAGGAGAACGGTGCTGCCATGTGGCTCGCAGTCTTGGGTTTTACAGCCACGGGGTTAGCTTTCCAAGTTGTCTCTGGCCAATCATCTTGCTTGTGCCCGTATTTGGTCCCATTCAAGGCTCTTCCTGGTGGCACACACATCTCTTTGTCAGATGATTTCTAGCACAAGAATTTCTGAGAAGTTGGTGTGTGTATGCTAAGTCGCTTCAGTCATGTCTGACTCTTTGTGACCCCGTGGACCTCTGTCCATGGGATTCTCCAGGCAAGAATACTGGAGAGGGTTACCATTTCCTTCTCCAGGGGATCTTACCGACCCATGGATCTAACCCATGTCTCTTACAGCTTCTGCATTGGCAGACAAGTTCTTTACCACTGTGCCACCTGGGAAGCCCTAGGACAATATTATGGGTTGATGTCTCTTCCCTTCTTTTGACCCCTCGCAGATTCTCCTGGCTGGTGGTAATTTACCAGTTCTGCATTCCCTGTTTGGGTCCTCTTGTTGTGAGACAATGCATGCAAGTGGCGATTATCCTGCCTGGCCAGGGTGGGTGGTTTCAGTCAATGGTTCCCTAACACTTAGGGAACACTGAATAATGCTACTTACATGTATTATCTCTTGACTCTAAGAAGTATATGTCATGTGGAAATCAAGACATAGGTTAAGTGATTGGTCTAAAGTCACACAGCTTGGTTCTGAGTTTAATTCTAAAGTCCTTTTTTTCAACCATTACTTTATTGCCTTTCATGTTAGTAAGGAGAAAGTTACCAAAACACCTAGGGCTCCTTTTACCTGTGTAGGTAACTTCTCCTAGGAAAGACATGCTTTGGAAGCAGGGTAGTACTTTTGAGAGCATAATTCGGGATCGGCAGATGCCAGATCTGTCTTTGGTTGTCTGTGTGACTGTGGGCAACCATTTCATTTCTCTGAGCTTCAGTGGTCTTGTGTACAAGGTAAGAATCAGCACACTGTAATGGTTAAGATTGTGATCTACTTGAAAAATGAAATGAAGTAATAGTATATGCTACTACATGGATGAACCTTGAAAATATGATACCAAGTGAAAGGAGCCAGTCAAAAAAGACTATCTACTATATAATACCCAGAAGGGGAAAATCTATAGAGACAAAAAGTAGATTAGTGGTTGCCTAGAGCTGAGAAGAAAGGGGGAAATTGGGAGGTGACAGCTAAATGATATAGGACTTCTTTCTGGAGTAGAGAAAATGTTCTAAGATTTGTTATGTATGGTTGTGTATCTCTATGAATATACCGTTAGCCACTGATGCACACTTTAAATGGTGAATTGTGTGGTCTGTGAATTGTTGTTTGTTGATCAGTTTCTAAGTCATGTCTGACTCTTTGCGACCCCATGGACTGCAGCATGCCAGGCTTCCCTGTCCTTCACTATCTCCCAGAGTTTGTTCAAGTGCATGTCCATTGAGTCGGTGATACTATCTAACCATCTCATCCTCTGTTGCCCCCGTCTCCTCCTGCCTCNTGACTCTTTGCGACCCCATGGACTGCAGCATGCCAGGCTTCCCTGTCCTTCACTATCTCCCAGAGTTTGTTCAAGTGCATGTCCATTGAGTCGGTGATACTATCTAACCATCTCATCCTCTGTTGCCCCCGTCTCCTCCTGCCTCCAATCCCTCCCAGCATCAGGGTCTTTTCCATTGAGTTGGCTCCTGGCATCAGGTGACCAATGTATTGGAGCTTCAGCATCAGTCCTTCCAATGAATATTCAGTGTTGATCCCCTTTAGTATTGACTGGTTAGAAATCCTTGTTGTCCAAGGGAGTCTCAAGAGTGTTCTCAGCACCACAATTCAAAAGCATCAATTCTTTGGTGCTCAGCTTTCTTTATAGTCCAGTTCTCACATCTGAACATGACTACTGGAAAAACCCCATTAATGGGGCCTCTATGCCTCAGCATCCTCACTTGTAAGATTGGGATCAGAGTACCTACTCCATGGAGTTGTTGAGAGGATTGAATGCACTAAAGTACACAAAAGCATGGAACAGTGTCTGGCACCCATAAACTCTTTCGTTTTTAATTGGGGTGATTTTAAATTTGGGTTTAGCTGCTTTTGCTACAATACTGGAAAAGATCAGTTTTCATTCTAATCCCAAAGAAAGGCAATGCCAAAGAATGTTCAAAGTACTGCACAATTGCACTCATTCCACACGCTAGCAAAGTAATGCTCAAAATTCTCCAAGCTGGGCTTCAACAGTACATGAATAGAGAACTTCCAGATGTTCAAGCTGGATTTAGAAAAGGCAGAGGAACCAGAGATCACATTGCTAACATCCGTGGGATCATCGAAAAAGCAAGAGAATTCCAGAAAAACATCTACTTCTGCTTCATTGACTACACTAAAGCCTTTGAAGATGGTGACTGCAACCATGAAATTAAAAGACGCTTACTCCTTGAAAGAAAAGCTATGACCAACCTAGACAGAATATTAAACAGCTGAGACATTACTTTGCTGACAGCGGTCTGTCTAGACAAACTGTGGTTTTCCCAGTGGTCATGTATGGATGTGAGAGCTCAGTCACTTCAGTTGTGTCTGACTCTTTGCAACCCTGTGTCCTGTAACCCACTGGGCTCTTCTGTCCACGGGATTCTCCAGGCGAGAATACTGCAGTGGGTTGCTGTTTCCTTCTCCAATGGATGTGAGAGTTGGACCATAAAGAAGGCTGAACAGACAAGAATTGATTCTTTTGAACTGTGGTGTTGGAGAAGACTCTTGAGGGTCCCGTGGATCGAATTAGTCAATTCTAGAGGAAATCAATCCTGATTATTCATTGGAAGGACTGATCCTGAAGCTGAAGCTCTAATACTTTGGCCACCTGATGCAAAGAGCTGACTCATTAGAAAAAGCCCTGATGCTGGGAAAGACTGAAGGCAAATAGAGAACAGGGTGACGGAGGATGAGATGGTTGTATGGCATCACCGACTCAGTGGGCATAAGTTTGAGTAAGCACCAGGAGATGGCGAAGAACAGGGAAGCCTGGCTTGCTGCAGTTCATGAGGTCTCAAAGAGTCGGACAGAACTGAGCAACTGAACAACAACATAGTTGCTTTGAATTCTCAGATGGCTCAGTGGTAAAGAATCTGCCTGCCACTGTCGGGGTCTCTAGAGCTGCAGGTTTGATCCCTGGGTCAGGAAGGTCCCCTGTAGGAGGAAATGGCAACCTGCTCCAGTATTCCTGACTGAGCATGCATGCTCCAATAGTTGTTTTGCAATGTATTGGTTTCTGCTATACAATGAAGTGAATCAGCTATATGTATACATATATATGGAGAAGGAGATGGCAACCCACTCCGGTATTGTTGCCTGGGGAATCCCATGGAAGAGGAGCCTGTTGGGCTACCGTCCCTGGGGTCACAGAAGAGTTGGACACCACTTAGCGAATGAACAACCATATAAATATCTCCCCCCTCTTGGACCTCCCTCCCACTCCCCTACCCCGTCCATCGAGGTTAACACAGAGCACTGAGATGAGCCCCCGTGCTATAATACTTCAGGTTCCCGATAGATATCTGTCTTACACATGGTAGTGTGTGTATGCAATAAGTGTCATGTTTCTATTATCAGTATTAATTTAGTACAACATCTGACTTATGTCGAAAAAAAAGTCCGTCTAGTCAAGACTATGGTTTTTCCAGTAGTCATGTAAGGATGTGAGAGTTGGACTATAAAGAAAGCTGAGTACCAAAGGATTGATGCTTTTGAACTGTGGTGTTGGAGAAGACTCTTGAGAGTCCCTTGGACTGCAAGGAACTAGACAGCATATTAAAAAACAGAGACATTGCCAACAAAGGTCTGTCTAGTCAAGGCTATGGTTTTTCCAGTAGTTATGTATGACTGTGAGAGTTGGACTATAGAGAAAGCTGAGTGCTAAAGAGTTGATGCTTTTGAACTGTGGTGTTGGAGAAGACTCTTGAGAGTCCCTTGGACTGCAAGGAGATCCAACCAGTCCATCCTAAAGGAGATCAGTCCTGGGTGTTCATTGGTAGGACTAATGTTGAAGCTGAAACTACAATACTTTGGCCACCTGATGCAAAGAGCTGACTCATTTGAAAAGACCCTGAGTCTGGGAAAGATTGAGGGCAGGAGGAGAAGGGGACGACAGAGGATGAGATGGTTGGATGGCAGCACTGACACAATAGTCAAGGGTTTGGGTGGACTCCAGGAACTGGTGATGACAGGGAGGCCTGGCGTGCTGTGGTTCATGGAGTTGCAAAGAGTCAGACACAACTGAGCTACTAAACTGAACTGAACTGAAAAGATATGTGACTCTTCCTTTCACTTGAATATTTAGCGGCTTCTGTAGGGTTACTAACTGGCCTAATTTCAATACTCCTTTGTTTCAGGGAGTAGGGAGTCCCAAGGAGAGGAAGAGAGATAGGGGAATGGTCCATCAGTGGAGCAGTCAGAATGCCCATAACATTTATCAAAGAAATTATCCAACTTAGGAGGGTGTGTAGTTTACAGCATCCCAAAATGATTTCAGTAGTAACATCAGACTCACTGATCACAGATCACCATGACAAATATAACAATAACAAAAAATCTTGAAATATTATGAGAATTACCAAATATGAAAAGAAGACTCAAAGTCACAAATGTTTTGGAAAAATTGTGCCAATAGACTTGTTCTGCACAGGATTGCTGCTGCTGCTGCTGCTGCTAAGTCGCTTCAGTCGTGTCTGACTCTGTGCGACCCCATAGACGGCAGCCCAAGGTGATGGACAGGGAGGCCTGGCATGCTGCAATTCATGGGGTCACAAAGAGATGGATACGACTCAGCAACTGAACTGACCTGACCTGACCTATGAGAAATGTTTTGTAAGTGGCAGCTATTGGTAATAGCAACTAGGACATCACTGTTTAAGGGAATTATCTGAATTTGAGAAATCTTGTGATGGGACGGCTTTTGGAAATCAAACACAATGGACTTAAAGAGTGCTCTGCTCATCCTGCTGAGAAGCCCTGAGTTTGGTGTTCTAGTATTACTCTCTTGACTCTGTGCCCTTGATCATATGGATAGACATTCAGAGGTGTTTGGCATCACCCACCATCATCAGGAAAGTCCCAGGGGTGACTTCATCCTGTCAGTCCCCAAAGCTTTGTGTCTGTGGGCCCGCCCAGTCCCAGGCCCTCTCACTGCCTGTGAAGCTCTCTCAGGAAAGAGATGCTGGGACTTACCTGGTGGTCTAGTGGTTAACACTCAATGCTTCCAATGTAGGAGATGTGAGTTCAATCCCTGGCTAGAGAACTAAGATTTCACATGCCACGTGATGTGACCAAAAAATAAGACTATTTAAAAAAAATAAAAAGGAAAGAGATGATAAAACCCTCCTCCCAGCTTCTCAATATTTGAATTCCTCAGTGCTGACTTGCACACACTTGCAATCTGTTCCGTTTTCTGGCTTAGCTTCAGGAAAACTTTGAAGCCAACATTTTGCCCAAGAATGATAATCGACTTCATTCAGGCTACAAGTAACACTTACCCCTTCTGTTTTCTTCAGATGAACTCTGCTCTGTTTTTTTCTTAAATGGTTAGCATTGTTTCTCAGATCCTGTCAAGAGCAGACGGTGATAAAAACCCTAACTTAATGAAAACATAAACATTTTGGCATCTCAGCCTTGTAATATGCGGAAGTCAAAATGATGTAAGGGGAATTATTTTTTAATTCCTCGACACGAAGGTCATTCAGAACCTACACAGATGATTCAAAGCCAAAGAAAGTTTAAGGAGGAGGACAAAGATGAGGACCCAGCTTCTTCACTGTGTTCATAAAACTTTGGGGAGGTTTGAACATCCTTAGCTACTTGAGAGCAGACTGGAAGCCCATGCCTTTGGCAAGGCTCATCACTTACCTTGTTATTTACCGGGGAGGGAAGTTGAGTGCTATATGAATGACTGACAGAGCTGGGCCTTTTATTGGACTGCATTAAAAAAAAAATGGGTTGAGTTTCTGTGAAATCCTTCATTCCTCACATGGCCACTATGAATCATCACTGGAGCCAGATCCATCATGGAATGCCAAGAGCCTGATACAGGCTGATGCATTGCCTTGGCCAAGAAATCTGGGGAAGCGGCATTGTGATAAAGTTGCTTCTTATTTGACTGCCTTTCTTTTAAAATAGAAACTTCTGTTACTCACAGGAAGGTGCCAGAGGCTGTTTGCATCTCCTTTTTCTGTGCAAAAGTGCTTGATTTTTAAGCAGCCTATTTTGATCATCCTTTCCCACCATTCCCAGACTTCACAATGCTGTCTTGAGGACATGGGAGTATGGCTCCTGAACTTGAACCTCGTTGTTGTGCTGTGAGGCTGCAGGCAGAGGAATGGACTATGTGGTTTGCTTGGTTCCTATCCTATTTGGAAACTGGACAAGTCACATTCACAGCGCAAGTTAGAGTAGCTGAATGTAAAACAATCGCTGGGACCATTTCTCTTGAAACAGGGCAATGTTTCATTTCAAACACTTGTACTGAGTACCTGCTAAGGACCAGGTGCTGTACTGGGGGCTTAGGTATTTAAACATTTGATGTGGTCTCTGTGCTCCAATGAGGAGCTAATGGTGATGTTGTAAAGGACACAGACATGTAACTAATAGGTGTAGATTATGTTTGGGGTGCAGAGGAAAGGGTAGTCAGCTCTACCTATCAGGTGTCAGAGAAGTCGTCATACTGGAAGTGGTACTTTGGAGCTTTAAAGAGGAGTAAGTGTTCCTCTCATGGATGAGCTTGGAGGGCATTTTTGTTCCAATGATTCATCCCAATATGATATCAGGGAATTTTTTTTTTAATGCAACAAGGATTCTCCACAGTAAACCACAAGGACCATGCTTGATGTATCACTGGATTCCTGACATATTAGATAGAAATCAAAGGGGGACACTAGGGTTCGTGTATGGCAACAAGATTGGACCATGGCATTCTTAACGTTTGGGACTGGATAATTTCTTTTCATTAAGGGGCTGTCCTATGCATTGTAGGATTTTTAGCAGAAACCTTGCCTCTACCCACTATATACCAATGGTACCCCACCTCCATCAATCATGAGAACTCAAAAATGTCTTTGACATTGCCAAATGTCCCCCAAGGAGCAAAATTACCCTCGATTGAGAAACTCTGGGCTGGAGAGACATTTAGAACAATTCCGGAGCTGAAGAATGGCAAGGGTAGTTGGCACAACTTTAGAAACACTAGACACTTGGAGCCTACATGGGTTGGCGTGGGAGAACTGTTTATTAGTATATAAATAACTCCTTGGAGCTGCTCATCTGGAGATCTGCTTATCACATGAAGAGCAATGTATGGGGCTTGCCAGGTGGCACTCATGATAAAGAACCTGCCTACCAATGCAGAAGATGTAAGAGATGCACGTTCGATTCCTGGTCAGGAAGATCCCCTGGAGGAGAGCATGGCAATCCACTCCAGTATTCTTGCCTGGGGAGTTCCATGGACAGAGGAGCCTGGTGGGTAATATTCCATAGGGTCACAAAGAGTTGGACACAGCTGAAGCAACTTAGCAGCAACAGGAATACAGAGTATGAGAAGTAGCTTAATAATGTATTGCTGTGCTGTGCTCAGTCATTCAGTCATGTCCAAATCTTTGCGACCCCCTGGACTATAGCCCACCAGGCTCCTTTGTCCATGGGGATTCTCCAGGCAAGAATATTGGAGTGGCTTACCTTGCCTTCCTCCAGGGGATCTTCCCAAGTCAGGGATCAAATCCAGGTCTCCCCCATTGCAGGTGAATTCTTTACCGTCTGAGCTACCAGGGAAGCCCAATAATGTATTAACATCTGCAATTCAGAACATCTGTCCAAATGAGTTTCCACTTGGAACTCATAATTGAAGTTACCTGTGGTTTCCTTAGTCTGAGTCCTAATACATCGAGGAGGTCTCTCCCAGTTGGCAACCAAACCAGCTTTGCATTGCAAATTCTCTGGAAGCTACCAGCCTTTCTTTAAGAGGTGATCCCAGAGTGTCACCACATGAATTTTCCTTTTGAGTCAGACTCTCAGAAAATGTGCTCACCAAAGGTGACCAAATTCATCTGGCCATTTCTGCATGACTTGGTAAGATACAGAGGATGTTTCCATTTTATAAAACAAAGTATGCAGATCTATTCAAAGCATCAAGATAGAAGCCATTTTTTTAGAGCCAACCAGTTATGGGGCATACAAATATAAGGGGCATAGAGTCTCTGTTATACAAGGGTTCTCGGAGCTAAGATTATTAATGGAATTCATGGTGATTTGAAAGAAGTTAATTAACCTCTCTGTATCCATTTTTTTCCCTTTGTAAAATGAGGTAGTATAAATACGTATCTTTTTATGGGGTTGGTGAGAATTGAAAGGAAGTCATCCAAGAACGATATCAGCAGAGTGCCTGGTGTGCAGTGAGCACTTTACACATGTTAATGGAAATTTATTGTCACCAATATTTCAATGCCATCATAATATGCTTGGAAGCTCTGAGAGCATCAAGACAGGATCCCTGATTGAGGGCAGACAGCGGGAATCAGTGAAGGCTCTCTGTAATGAAAGAAAGCCAGTAGGAGTCCTGAAGGAGGAAACCCTGGGAGCTGAGTAGAGTGGGCAAGACAAGGGGGTGTTTTCAGCCTTGCTCCTCTCTCTGCTGAACCAGACATCCTCAGATTTCTGAAAGACTCACTGCCTCCCTCCAGTGGGACTTTGCTCAAATTTGCTTCTTTCTCATTAAGTCGTTCTACCCACATCCTGCAGTCCAGGGGGTTGCAAAGAGTCAGACACAACTGAACAACTGAACTGAACCCACATCCTGTGTAAAACTGAACTTTTCATTCTTTCACAACCTATCTCCTTGCTTTATGTTTCTCCTGCAAGTATGTCACCGTCTGACATTTTGCTTATTGATAATGTTTGTTGTCTGCTGGAAGGTAGGCTCCAGGAGGATGGAATATTTCTAAAGTTCATTCACAGCTATGTGACTACTCTCTCAATTCTAGAACAGTGCAGGGCACAGGGCTGGAAAGTTTAAGAAATATTTGTTAAATAAATGAATTCCATGCATGCGGTCTGAAGCATAAGGGTGAAAGAGAACATCTGTTTAGGGAAATGAAAGCAAATTGATACGGCTTAAGTGTAGAATGTATGTTTTGAAGAAAGAAGAAATTAGGCTGGAGAAGGAACCAGGAACTTGATCATAGAAAGCCTTCTTTGACCTTGACCTTGACCTGAAGAACCATTTGAAGGATTTAAAGGATGGTCATAATTTTATTCTATAAAGCTCAGTCTAGCATCAATAAGGGGCTTCCCATGGGGGTGCTAGACCTCGAAGCTGGGCAGAGTGTGCAGGACAAGAAGGTGATTTCAGTCTTGCTGCTCCCTCTATTGGACCAGCCATCCCCAGATCTCTGAAAGACTCACTGCCTTTCAGATAGTGAGGATGCAAAGAAGAGGAAGCTGACTAAGCACAAGAGGAGCAGGCACTTGACCCTTGTCTGTTAAGATGAAAATGAATGGAGGTCTGACCTGGACATAGGTGATATGGATGAGGAGACACCTTTGAAATGAGGTTGGAAAGGGCAAGAAGCTGATGGTTAATTGGATGAGGAAGGCAAATGGTGAGTGGGGAACCTAAGATTATTTCAAGGTTTTAGACTTGGACATTACCCAAGCAGGCAGGTGCCCAAGACTGGATCCATCTTACACTTTATTCTGAGACTTTATTTTATTTATTTACTTTGTAACTGGAGGATAAAAGCTTTTTAATGTTGTGTTGGTTTCTGCTGTTGTGTTGGTTTCTGCTGGACAACAATGTGAGTCAGCCATAAGTATACATACACCGCCTCCTCTTGAGCTTCCCTACCCCTTCCCTCCTAGCATACCCCTCTAGGCCATCACAGAGGGCCAGGCTGGCTTCCCTGTGTTATACAGCAGCTTCCTACTAGCTATGTATTTTACACATGGTAGTGTACATATAGCACTGCTGCTTTCTCAGTTTTCTGGAGTAAGGTGTACAAAGGCAATGCACCACCTCCCCCACCCTCCAGAATGTTTCAGGACCCCTGAGTCAGCAACAGAGGTAGCCATCCTGATGAGATGATTCTGATTATTTTTCTTTCTGCCTATTTGCCCTATGACTCTGCTTTTGTTTTTATATTAGACCCAGAAGCAGATGCTGACCCTAGGATTTGAGTACCAGCAATTTATTATGGAGATGATGCCTGAAAACACAGATAGAGAAATAGGTACATCTAATAGAGAAGGAAAAGAAGTCAAGAACGAGTGCTTGATTGAGCAGGTTACCATTGTGAGTGTCTGGGACTCAGTTCACTGATACCTCTGGGAAGTTGGGTAAAAAGTGGTTCTCAAAATGTGGACCTAGGTGCAGCAGTATTGGCATCAGCTGTGAACATGTTAGAAGTACCGGTTCACAGGCTCCACACTGCTCTACCATATTAGAATCTCCAGGGATGGAGCCCATGAAGGTATTTTAACAAATGCTCCAGCTGATCCTTCTGTATATTAAACTTTAGAATCAGTGGTATAGAATATGTCTTAACATTAGCCTGCATGGACAGCAAAAAGCTGGGTGTATTTTTCTACCAACTCTGGTTCTTTGGGGTCATTAAAAATAAAAGTAAAGAGTAAATGGGAGATGGATGGTTGTCCTGTAACCTTCAGTGAATTGATTTTTAGGTATATTCTGTGCTATGAACTGCTTTCCATGATTATACCTGAATTTGGCTTACAAGGAGATGTTTTCTAAGCACTGTGGGAAAAGTTGAAATTAGTCTTATTTTATTTTATCCCCTTGCTGGAGCCCAGCTTCACCACCTGTCACATATTTCTTCTCACACTGAGACCTCTTTTCCTTGTGCTTGACCTGTGGTGAGTTGGACATCATTTGTAAGAGTCATAGAGGAAAAAAAAAAAAGAGAGAACAGGAATAGGCACATATTAAAGTTGGCATAATTGAAACAAGCTGAATGACAAAGACCCACTGGCTCTTGATGTGAAGTTTTGAGTAACCTTGGTCAGATTTCTGAAAAGTTTCAGAAAATGTCATAGACTCAAAGGTTTTTGAAACAAAGATTTCAGTTGTTGCCTAAAAACCAACCTCAGGAGTGGTATACTGCTTGGAATTTGACTCTTCCTTTTGTGATGAACTTTTCCCTTTTGGTTGAATTTCCTAAAGTTTCTGAATTGTAGAATTTGATCACTACTCTCTGGCTCCTTGCATGAAGATTTCACTTGGTTAACAGGGGGCACTCATGGGGAGAAAAACTTAATATCCAGAAGTAAATAACACACACCCAACAGAGTATTTCTCTACTCATATTTAGCAAGGCTCCTTACATCCCAGTGTGCTGTACTTTTGTGGATGAATTTCAGCTGGTAGCTGCTGAGGTGACCAAGTCATGTGCATCCTCCCTTCCCCGCCTGCATCCTAATCTCGTCATTTTAGTGGAAAGAACATCTGCCCATTATTCTTTCAGTTCAGTCGCTCAGTCGTGTCCGACTCTTTGCGACCCCATGAGTCGCAGCACGCCAGGCCTCCCTGTCCATCACCAGCTCCCGGAGTTCACTCAGACTCACGTCCATCGAGTCCGTGATGCCATCCAGCCGTCTGATCCTCGGTCGTCCCCTTCTCCTCCTGACCCCAATCCCTCCCAGCATCAGAGTCTTCTCCAATGAGTCAACTNTTTTGGACATAGTAAAAGGTTTTAGCAAAATTGTAACTGAAGTCCCAGAACATGACAAGGGGAGAGAGAGTTGAATGGAGCAATTTTTGAATAGATAATGGCAAGAAATTTTTTTAAATTGATGAAATACATAAATCCACAGATTCAAGAATCCCTTTAGAGCCCTGTGAGTGAGTGAAAGTCACTTAGTCACATCCAGCTCTTTGCGACCCCATGGACTGTTGTCCATGGAATTCTCCAGACCAGAATACTGGAGGGGGTAGCTGTTCCCTTCTGCAGGGGATCTTCCAAACCCAGGGATCAAACCTAGGTCTCCCACATTGCAGGCAGATTCTTTACCAGCTGAGCCACAAGGGAAGTCCAAGAATACTGGANGTCACTTAGTCACATCCAGCTCTTTGCGACCCCATGGACTGTTGTCCATGGAATTCTCCAGACCAGAATACTGGAGGGGGTAGCTGTTCCCTTCTGCAGGGGATCTTCCAAACCCAGGGATCAAACCTAGGTCTCCCACATTGCAGGCAGATTCTTTACCAGCTGAGCCACAAGGGAAGTCCAAGAATACTGGGGTGGGTACCCTAACTTCTCCAGCAGATCTTCCCGACCCAGGAGTCAAACCAGAGTCTCCTGCATTGCAGGTGGATTCTTCACCAGCTGAGCTACCAGGGAAGCCTTTAGAGCCCTAAGCAGTGTAAATTAAAAAAAAAAAAGTCACATCTAGACACATCCGAGTCAAACTACCAAAATTCAAAGAAAAACACACTATGCAAACAAGGACTAAAGAGATTGTTGAGAGGCAAAAAGATAAATATTTCTGTGACCACCCAAATTTGGCAGTGTCAATAATAATTCATAGAAAATGTATTTTTCTGATTTTTATTGGATCCAATTGATTGTTTTCATGTCTTTGAAGCTAGCATTTTCTTAAAGAAGGATCACACTCTGTTTTACCTGCATGCCACCCATACTCCAAGAGTCAGGTGCCAAGAGTTTCCTGCTAGCCTGAAAACCATGCCATTGAGTCTGGCAATTTGCATGTATATAGTGTAAAAACACTCACAGCTCTCTTTCTGTTCATCCCAAGTTTGCTGAGCTTTGCCAAAGGTCAGGTTCAGTGTTGGGCAGTGCCTGTCCTCAGTTCAGTTCAGTTCAGTCACTCAGTCATATCCGACTCTTTGTGACCCCATGAATCGCAGCACGCCAGATAGAGTGCCTGATGAACTATGGATGGAGGTTCGTGACGTTGTACAGGAGACAGGGATCAAGACCATCCCCATGGAAAAGAAATGCAAAAAAGCAAAATGGCTGTCTGAGGAGGCCTTACAAATAGCTGTGAAAAGAAGAGAAGCAAAAAGCAAAGAAGAAAAGGAAAGATATAAGCATCTGAATACAGAGTTCCAAAGAAGAGCAAGGAGAGATAAGAAAGCCTTCCTCAGCTATCAATGCAAAGAAATAGAGGAAAACAACAGAATGGGAAAGACTAGAGGTCTCTTGGGTTCCCTGGTGGCTCAGCAGTTAAAGCGTCTGCCTCCAATGCAGGAAACCTGGGTTCGATCCCTGGGTTGGGAAGATCCTCTGGAGAAGGAAATGGCAACCCACTCCAGTATTCTTGCCTGGAGAATCTCATGGACCGAGGAACTTGGTAGGCTACAGTCCACGGGGTCGCAAAGAGTCGGACACGACTGAGTGACTTCACTTTCCTGTCAGTGAATGCTCAAAGTTCTAACCAGAGATCTCTTCAAGAAAATTAGATATACCAACAGAACGTTTCATGCAAAGATGGGCACAATAAAGGACAGAAATTATATGGACCTAACAGAAGCAGAAGATATTAAGAAGAGATGGCAAGAATACACAGAAGAACTGTACAAAAATGACCTTCACGACCCAGACAATCACGATGTGTGATCACTCACTTAGAGCCAGACATCCTGGAATGTGAAGTCAACTGGGCCTTAGAAAGCATCATTAGGAACAAAGCTAGTGGAGGTAATGGAATTCCAGTTGAGCTATTTCAAATCCTAAAAGATGATGTTGTGAAAGTGTTGCACTCAATACGCCAGCAGATTTGGAAAACTCAGCAGTGGCCACGGGACTGGAAAAGGTCAGTTTTCATTCCAATCCCAAAGAAAGTCAATGCCAAAGAATGCTCAAACTACTGCACAGTTGCACT
>SJYX01000367.1:126634-148032 GCA_006410675.1 Oreotragus oreotragus
CATTGGAAAAGACTCTGATGCTGGGGATTGGGGGCTGGAGGAAAAGGGGATGACAAAGGATGAGATGGCTGGATGGCATCACCTACTCGATGGACATGAGTTTGGGTGAACTCCGGGAGTTGGTGATGGACAGGGAGGCCTGGCATGCTGCTATTCATGGGGTCACAAAGAGTCGGACACGACTGAGCGACTGAACTGAACTGAACTGATGAGAACAGTGAAAAGAGAGACTTAGAAAGGAGACAGCTATTATAGTGAGGAAAGTGAAACAGAATCCCAGGTATCTTACTCCTAACTTTCACAGGATTTATCAGTAAGGTAGAGAGAGAAGAGAGAAAAAATATACACAGCAAAGATTGATTTTACTCACCGTTTCAGGTTAGCTTCTATGCAACCCATCCTGAGATTTTTTTCCAACTGTGAATCTGGGAGTAGAGGTGAAGAATCTATTAAAATTATGACTCTTGACCTTACCTTAGTTCAATGCCCTCATTTTGCAAATAAGGAAACAAAGACAAAATCATGCCTAGATCAAAAGGCTAATTAGTGGTAGAGCTCAGATTTAACCAACGTCTCGTTTGTTTCTCTTTTAAGCTACTGTGTGCTGTCTTCACCATGTAGTCAATGTAAGCCATTGGAAACAGCAGAAATAATCATGGTAGGGAGAAGAAGTAAGGAAAACAGAGTAATACGTATCTTTGGAGGGAAAGATAAGTATTATTCAGTCTCTATGGTAGAGAAAAAAGGTATCAAAACTTCCTACACCAAACTCTTCATAGTTACCCCCTCTCACAGAGTTTCTTTCCTGATTCTTTAAGCTTTGCACAAAAGGAGATTAGAAAAGGAAGTATGAGGATAGGAATGAAAGAATTCAAAGAATCATGAAGCCATTTACATTTCTTCAGAAGTGTAGTTGCTAGAAAGAGTAGGCATATTTCTCTCATATAACAATCTTTTCAGCCTTCCTCCTTCTACCTGTTATTATAGGTTAAAGTCTTAAAGCAGACCCTGCAGTTGATTTGTCATTAGTCTTGAACTGAAGAATAAAAGATAAGATCTTTCTGACCTGTGAATTTCTGGATCTTTTTCAATATATGCTGCTTTGAAGTCTAGAAAGGCACAAAAAGAACAAATAAAATCAAGTAATGCTCTAGGTTAGAAACTTTATTGATAGCACATTTCACCTCATAGACATAAATATAAACACTTGGCATTCATAAAGACGGCAACAGTTACTTCATTCATTTAATACTGAATCATTTATTGAGTACTTACTATGTTCAATGTGATGTGTGGGGTATTGGAACTGTAGAGATAATTATGATTCCTGTGTTCTAGGAACTTATGCTAGTAGGAAAAAGAAAAGTCTAAACAGGTAAGTTACAATACCATGTGGTAAATGCTGTAACACAAATAGAAATGTGAGGGCATAAAAAGGATAGTGATTAACTGCCTGGGAGAGAAAGGAAGAGTTACTCAAAGAAGTTACCATTTGTACTTTGAGTTTGAAGAATCAACAGAAGGTTTTAGGTGAAGAAAGAGCCTTCCAGGCAAGCAGGAATATCACTGAGCATCACAATTGTAAGGTACTTTTTAAAATAAATTAATTTTCGGCTGTGATGGGTGTTTGTTGCTGTGCTCAGGCCTTCTCTAGTTGTGAAGAGTGGAGTCTACTCTCTCTCTAGTTGCAGCTCGTGGGCTCTAGAGCAGGAGCTCAGTAGTTGTGGCACATGTGCTTAGTTGCCCCACAGCATATCGTATCTTCCCTGACCAGAGATAGATCCTGTGTCCCCTGCATTGGCCGGCAGATTCTTAACTCCTGGACCACCAGGGAAGTCCCTGTCAGATGCATCTTTGCTAAGTAGTGAAAGATGAAGCTGAAAAAGTAGGTGAGAAGCCAGATTATATGGGATTTTCATTTCATCCTGCAGGTCAGACTTTCCTATTCAGTAGGTAATAAACTCCTAGTATTTCCGCAAGGGTGTTCCAGGTTCTTTTGAAAGCAGAAGTGACATTGTTATAATTTCAACTAAACATAACATTTTTTTCTTCTCTTTAAATTAGGATATCATTCTCTGAAAGTATATTAAAAGAGCCTACAACAATTAGTTGGGAATTCATGAATATGCTGATGATGAAGAAACTCAGTTTATTACTCGGTAGAGTAGCCCTATATGCAGTGGTAGTTTTGACTTTTAGACAGTTTAAAATTGATTTTATACTTCATGATATATTATTTATATCTATAATGGACTGTTGATTAAAAACATAAGCAAAAGGAAAATTAATGTTGAAATACAAGTTGATATATTTACAAATAGCCTTTCTATATTTTTATCTCAAAATGAGCTCTACATATTATAGACCTAAAATAATCTCCCATTATAAAAACTTGGGAATGCTGAATAAAATACAACAAACATCTTTTTAAATGCAGAATGTAGCTCCTTACAAGAAAGTAAGGGAAATCTCCAGGCCAAAAATCAGGAGAAAATTGAGAAACAAGAATGGAAACTTGTTAATACTTAAATGCCCTTGGTCATTTGCAGTGTCAGCCACTGAGGGAACAGCAAGGTGGGGACAAAGACAAGGCCTGTGTGAGATGGCATTTAAATGAGACCCCAGGGGAAAAAAGCCAGGATTCACAAATTGCTACACACTTGGTAAAAAAGTAGCTAGAAAAAAAGACCACCAGGTCCAGTGGTTAAGAATCTGCCTTGCTATGCAGAAGAATCCTTTCTCAAAAAATGCAGTTCAGTCCTTGGTCAGGAAGATTCTACATGCCTCAGGGAAACTAGGCCCAAGCTCCACGACTGCTAAAGCCCATATGCCTAGAGCTCCATCTCCCCCAACAAGAGAAGGCACCACAGTGAGAAGCCATTGCACCACAATTAGAGAGGAGCCCCCACTCACTGCAAGTAGAGAAAGCCCGAGCAGCAACAGAAATCCAGCACAGTCAAAAAAAAGAAAATTAAAAGAAAAATATTGCCAGACAAGGAAGCTTGAACTCTGGGTGGGGAAAAAGCCTTCTTTGAAATTTTTAACCAAGAATCTACCCTCATACTGATTTAAAATTCTAATTTATACGCCCTGTGTAGTCAAGAGCCCTCAAACTGAAAATAAAAGTGGTCCTGGGCAAAAGGCAAAAGTAAATATAAAGCTTGAAAACTGAAGTAGAAGAGGAGAGAGAAGAAAAATAGTTTGAATAACTGTAATAATAAATGTGAAATACCTAGTGAAATGGTTAACTTCTTAGAAAAAAATATAACATCAAAATTGGGGAAAAAATAGATCATTTGAGTAAAACAGTAAGCATGAAAGCAATTGAAATGATAATCAAAGACATTCTCCATCAGAGCTAATGAAAGAGCTCACCAAGGTTTCTGAATACAAGCACAACTTATAACTGTCTTATAAATGCATTTCTCTACTGTAGCAAAAAAATCTTGACAAATGTAATTTTAAATAATGAAAGATATTTTTCACAATAGCAATAAAATGACCAAGTACCAAGATATTAACCAAAAAGACAGAACAGCATCATGTAAAAGACTATTAGAGCTCTATTAAAGGACATAGAGCATGATCTGAATAAATGGAGAGACATTCTGGGCTCTGGCTGGAATAATTTAAGATTATAAAGATGTCAGTATTCCCTCAATTAAATTATACTTAATACATTCCCAATTCAAATTTCAGTTGGACTATTTCAAGGACTTGTAAAAAAATCTCTATAATTTGTGTGGCTAAATCAAGGTCTATTTACAGCTAAAGAGAAGAGCGAAGAAAGGACTTGCTGTACCAGAAGCTAAGACACACTGCAATCCATGGTAATAGAAACAGGAACAAGTTAGCCAATAGAACAGAATAGAGAACTCAAAAGGGACTCCTATATATATATGGCTACTTAATATGAAAAAAAGGAATTCTACAAGTGAATGGGAAAAAGATTCTTTAGCAGATAGTAATGAGAATATTGGCTCAATATAAAGAGAAAAATAAAATTGGATCACTTTCTAGTACTGCATATACAGATGGACTCTAAATGTATTAAAAACTAAAATGTGAAAGGTAGACTAGAAAATCAAAAAAATGTTGGAAAAAACCATTGTGACCTAGGGCACAGAATAACTTCTTAAAGAAAACTTCAAAAATAGCAGCATGAGGCGGGGGGGAAAATCCATAGAAGACTACCATATCCAACTGGGACAACGAAATGACAAATCTGCCACTTCTAACCTCAGAGACCTGAAGGGAAAGTTGCCTTGACACTGAGAAGTTAAGAGGACTGGAAGGAAGTATCTGAGAAGTTGTAACTACAGGTTGACTTTTGTATAATTTGCAGCTCAAGTTCACATCATCTGCATGGTCCCCAAACCATGATTTTGAAGTTATCCTGGATTGATGGCGCCACAGTCTAAAACAGATGAGATAGTCTCTGAGAAAGAGCTTCATCCTAAGCTTCAAAAAACTACCATGACTATTGTTGTTGTTGTTGAGTCACTCAGTTCTCTTTGCGACCCCATAAACTGCAGCATGCCAGGCTTCCCTGTCCTTTACCAACTCACCATGTCCATTGAGTTGGTGGTGCCATCCAACCATCTCGTTCTCTGTCATCCCTTTCTCCTCCTGCCTTCTATCTTTTCCAGATTCTTTTCTAATAAGTCGGCTTTTTGCATCAGGTGGCCAAGTATTGGAGCTTCAGCATCAGTCCTTCCAATGACTATTCAGGACTGATTTCCTTTAGGATGGACTGAATTTTGAGCATTACTTTACTAGCATGTAAGATGAGTGCAGTTGTGTGATAGTTTGAACATTCTTTGGCTTTGCCCTTCTTTAGGATTGGAATAAAAACTGACCTTTTCCAGTCTTGTGGTCTCTGCTGAGTTTTCCAAATTTGCTGACATATTGAGTGCAGCACTTTAAAACCATCACCTTTTAGGATTTTCAATAGTTCAGCTACAATTCCATCACTTCCACTATGTTTCTAGTGCTGCTTCCTAAGGTCCACTTGACTTGACACTTTAAGATATTTGGCTCTAGGTGAGTGATAACACCATTGTGGTTATCTGGGTCATGAAGATCTTTTTTTTTATAGTTGTTCTGTGTATTCTTGCCACCTCTTCTTAATATCTTCTGCTTCTGTTAGGTCCCTACCATTTCTGTCCNACTATGTTTCTAGTGCTGCTTCCTAAGGTCCACTTGACTTGACACTTTAAGATATTTGGCTCTAGGTGAGTGATAACACCATTGTGGTTATCTGGGTCATGAAGATCTTTTTTTTTATAGTTGTTCTGTGTATTCTTGCCACCTCTTCTTAATATCTTCTGCTTCTGTTAGGTCCCTACCATTTCTGTCCTTTATTGTGTCCGTCTTTGCATGAAATATTCCCTTGGTAGCTCTGATTTTCTTGAAGAGATATCTAGTCTTTCCCAAAAGAATGGGAAAGACTATTGTTTCTTTGCATTGTTCACTTAAGAAGGCTTTCTTATCTCTCCTTGTTATTATTTGGAACTCTGCATTCAGATGGGCATATCTTTCCTTTTCTCCTTTGCTTTTAGCTTCTCTTCTTTTCTTAGCTATTTGTAAGGCCTTCCCAGATAACCGTTTTGCCTTTTTGCATTTCTTTTTCTTGGGGATGGTTTTGATTACACCTTCTGTATAATGTCACAAATCTCTGTCCATAGTTCTTCTGCCACTCTATCAGATCTAATCCCTTGAATCTTATTTGTCACTTCCACTGTGTTAAGTGTAACGGATTTGATTTAGGTCATACCTGAATGGCCTAGTGCTTTTCCCTCCTTTCTTTAAGTCTGAATTTTGCAATAACGAGTTCATGATCTGAATCATAGTCAGCTCCTGGTCTTATTTTTATTGACCATATAGAGCTTCTCCATCTTTGGTTGCAAAGAATATAATCAGTCTGATTTCAGTATTGACCATATGGTGATGTCCATATTTAGAGATGTCTCTTGTGTTGTTGGAAGAGCGTGTTTGCTATGACCAGTGCATTCTCTTGGCAATTCTGTTAGCCTTTGCCCTGTTTCACTTTGTACTCCAAGGCCAAACTTGCCTGTTACTTCAGGTATCTCTTGACTTCCTACTTTTCCGTTCCAGTCCCCTATGATGAAAAGGATGTCTTTTTTCGGTGTTAGTTCTAGAAGGTCTTGTAGGTCTTCATAGAACCATTCAACTTTGGCTTCTTCAGCATTAGTGGTTGGGGCATAGACTTGGATTACTGTGATATTGAATGGTTTGCCTGGGAAACAAACTGAGATCATTCTGTCATTTTTGAGATTGCACCAAGTATTGCATTTCAGACTCTTTGACTATTAGGGCTACTCCATTTCTTCTAAGAGATTCTTGCCCACAGTAGGAGAAATAATGGTCATTTGAATTAAATTCACCCATTCCAGTCCATTTTAGTTCACTGATTCCTAAAATGTCGATGTTCACTCTAAGCAAGGGCTCCCTTGGTGGCTCAGTGGTAAAGAATCCACCTGTCAAAACAAGAGATACAGATTTGATCCCTGTTCTTGGAGGAATCCACAAACCACAGAGCAACTAAGTTCATGGGCCACAACTATTGAGCCTGTGCTCTAGAGCCTGGGAGCCACAACTACTGAACTCTTGTGCCACAACTACTGAAGCTGGAGTGCCCTAGAGCCTGTACTCTGTCTGCAATAAGAGAAGCCACGGCAATGAGAAGCCCTTGCACTGCAACTAGAGAGTAGCCCTACTGACCACAACTAGAGAAAAGCCCAGCAGAAACAAAGACCCAGCACAGCCAAAAATAAATAAAAGTATTTTTAAAATTATGTATAAAAGTCTAAGCAGAACATTCAGTAGTTTTATATGGCTAATGGACAAAAACTGACTTCAGGGACCAAGATAGAGGGACCTTAATAGAAATTCCAGGCTTTTAGTTGGTACCTGCAAGTGGCCATAGCTTGGTAATAAACCTGAAATAAACTAGTCTCTAAAACTGAAGCTCAGCCTTCAATGAGTCTAATACTTGATTGGATTAAGATCATCTTTCCTTACTCTAGATGACTTCCAGAAGCAAAAATAATTCTACTGTTTAGAGGAAAGTAAATTTATCCAGAACTTTGAATTATCTCTTAAATTTTACTTTTAAAATATCTGTTATTCAACTAAAAATTGCCATATATACTTGAAGATAAGACTGATTGATTGAAAACTAAGAGACAAACACAAGCACTACAAACAAACTCTCAGGTAATCCAGATATTGTTAAAAAGACATGGTGTTTAAGATATACGTGCTTTATGTCTTCACGAAATTAAGTGACAAGATGAAGAATCTTAAGAACTAGAATCTATTTTAATAAATCTAATAGAAATTCTAGAACAACAACAAAGAACTTAAAATGGGGGTAACAGCAGATTAGACGCAACTAACTGAGGAGAAATCTGAAGGCAATATTCATTCTGAAGCATGGTGAGGAAAAAAAGAGAAAAAAGATATAAGAACCAAGAAATGTGAAGGACAAACTGATAGGCATTCCAGAAGAGAAAGAGAGAGAATAGAAAAATATTTGAGAAATTTAATAGTGTAGTGGATATATGGGGATTAGTGCTCAGTTTTGCTGTGAACCTAAAAACTGCTCTAAAAACTAAAGCCTATATTTAGGGGGGAAAGTTTATCCCTGGGAACTTTCCAAAACTGTGAAAGCCTGAGATTCAAGCTATAAATGCAAGAAGTGTTATGAGCAATGTAAAGACAAAGAAAAGCCAAACTTAAGTACATTAGAAAGTACATGCTGAGAACCAAAGTTGCTGAATTTTTAAAAGAGCCAAAGATGAAGGACTCATAACATTCAAAGGAGCAATAAGATTAGCAGTTTTTATCTTTTTAGAAATAATGGAATCCAGAAAACAGTGGAATAACATCTTTTAAAATAACATTATTTTCTTTTCAGTTCAGTTCAGTTTAGTCACTCAGTCATGTCTGACTCTTTGCGACCCCATGAATCGCAGCACACCAGGCCTCNGCCTGGGAAACAAACTGAGATCATTCTGTCATTTTTGAGATTGCACCAAGTATTGCATTTCAGACTCTTTGACTATTAGGGCTACTCCATTTCTTCTAAGAGATTCTTGCCCACAGTAGGAGAAATAATGGTCATTTGAATTAAATTCACCCATTCCAGTCCATTTTAGTTCACTGATTCCTAAAATGTCGATGTTCACTCTAAGCAAGGGCTCCCTTGGTGGCTCAGTGGTAAAGAATCCACCTGTCAAAACAAGAGATACAGGTTTGATCCCTGTTCTTGGAGGAATCCACAAACCACAGAGCAACTAAGTTCATGGGCCACAACTATTGAGCCTGTGCTCTAGAGCCTGGGAGCCACAACTACTGAACTCTTGTGCCACAACTACTGAAGCTGGAGTGCCCTAGAGCCTGTACTCTGTCTGCAATAAGAGAAGCCACGGCAATGAGAAGCCCTTGCACTGCAACTAGAGAGTAGCCCTACTGACCACAACTAGAGAAAAGCCCAGCAGAAACAAAGACCCAGCACAGCCAAAAATAAATAAAAGTATTTTTTAAATTATGTATAAAAGTCTAAGCAGAACATTCAGTAGTTTTATATGGCTAATGGACAAAAACTGACTTCAGGGACCAAGATAGAGGGACCTTAATAGAAATTCCAGGCTTTTAGTTGGTACCTGCAAGTGGCCATAGCTTGGTAATAAACCTGAAATAAACTAGTCTCTAAAACTGAAGCTCAGCCTTCAATGAGTCTAATACTTGATTGGATTAAGATCATCTTTCCTTACTCTAGATGACTTCCAGAAGCAAAAATAATTCTACTGTTTAGAGGAAAGTAAATTTATCCAGAACTTTGAATTATCTCTTAAATTTTACTTTTAAAATATCTGTTATTCAACTAAAAATTGCCATATATACTTGAAGATAAGACTGATTGATTGAAAACTAAGAGACAAACACAAGCACTACAAACAAACTCTCAGGTAATCCAGATATTGTTAAAAAGACATGGTGTTTAAGATATACGTGCTTTATGTCTTCACGAAATTAAGTGACAAGATGAAGAATCTTAAGAACTAGAATCTATTTTAATAAATCTAATAGAAATTCTAGAACAACAACAAAGAACTTAAAATGGGGGTAACAGCAGATTAGACGCAACTAACTGAGGAGAAATCTGAAGGCAATATTCATTCTGAAGCATGGTGAGGAAAAAAAGAGAAAAAAGATATAAGAACCAAGAAATGTGAAGGACAAACTGATAGGCATTCCAGAAGAGAAAGAGAGAGAATAGAAAAATATTTGAGAAATTTAATAGTGTAGTGGATATATGGGGATTAGTGCTCAGTTTTGCTGTGAACCTAAAAACTGCTCTAAAAACTAAAGCCTATATTTAGGGGGGAAAGTTTATCCCTGGGAACTTTCCAAAACTGTGAAAGCCTGAGATTCAAGCTATAAATGCAAGAAGTGTTATGAGCAATGTAAAGACAAAGAAAAGCCAAACTTAAGTACATTAGAAAGTACATGCTGAGAACCAAAGTTGCTGAATTTTTAAAAGAGCCAAAGATGAAGGACTCATAACATTCAAAGGAGCAATAAGATTAGCAGTTTTTATCTTTTTAGAAATAATGGAATCCAGAAAACAGTGGAATAACATCTTTTAAAATAACATTATTTTCTTTTCAGTTCAGTTCAGTTTAGTCACTCAGTCATGTCTGACTCTTTGCGACCCCATGAATCGCAGCACACCAGGCCTCCCTGTCCATCACCATCTCCCGGAGTTCACTACGTCCATCGAGTCAGTGATGCTATCCAGCCATCTCATCCTCTGTCGTCCCCTTCTCCTGCCCCCAATCCCTCCCAGCATCAGTGTCCTTTCCAATGAGTCAATTTTTCGCCTGAGATGGCCAAAGTACTGGAGTTTCAGCTTTAGCATCATTCCTTCCAAAGAAATCCCAGGGCTGATCTCCTTCAGAATGGACTAATTGGATCTCCTTGCAGTCCAGGGACTCTCAAGAGTCTTCTCCAACACCACAGTTCAAAAGCATCAAATCTTCGGTGCTCAGCTTTCTTCACAGTCCAGCTCTCACATCCATACATGACCACTGGAAAAACCATAGCCTTGACTAGACAGACCTTTGTTGGCAAAGTAATGTCTCTGCTTTTCAGTATGCTATCTAGGTTGGTCATAACTTTTCTTCCAAGGAGTAAGCGTCTTTTAATTTCATGGCTGCAATCACCATCTGCAGTGATTTTGGAGTCCCCAAAAATAAAATCTGACACTGTTTCCACTGGTATGCTAAAAGAAAATAACTACTCAGACTTTGTACTCAGTGAAACTATCCACTTGGCGGAAAATAACAAAATTCTGTAAAGCATTATCCTTCAAATAAAAAAAGAAATAAATTTTTTAAAGTTAAAGATGAAAAAGAGACATTTTCAGTCAAACTAACACAAAATTGTAAATCAATTATAATTCAATAAAAAAAGGATGCCCACTTTCACTACTTCTTCATAACATTGTACTGGAAGTTCTAACCAGAGCAATTAGGTAAGAAAGAGAAATAAAAGACACCCAAATTGGAAAGGAAAAAGTAAAATTATCTCTGTCCACAGATGATGTAATCTTACTGACAGAAAATCCTAAAGAACACATATATACAAAAAATTATTAGAGCTAATAAATAAATTTACCTCTAAAAGTTAAAAGATACAACATGACCACACAAAAATAAGTTGTATTTCTACATACAGTGAACAATGTGGAAAGAAAATGAAGAATATAATTCCATTTTTAGTATCATAAAGGATAAAATTTTTTAATTAAAAAATTAAAATACTTAAGAATGATTTTTTTACTGCAGTATAGTTGATTTGCAATATAATATTAGTTTCTGGTATACACCATATAGTGCTTCAGTATTTTTATATATTATACTCCATTAAAAGTTATTATAATTCCTTATGTAGAATGTATATATTCTATACATAGTAATATAAAATATTACTATATGATATATATATATATATCTTTTTCTATACATAGTAATTTGTATTTCTTAATCCCACACCCCTAATCTGCTCTTCCCCCTTCCTTCTCCCCTCTGGTAATGACTGTTTTTTTCTATATCTGTGACACTGTTTTATATATATATTTGTTTGTATTATTTTTTAGATTCCACATAAATTATATCATACAGTATTTGTCTATGTAGAAATAAATTTAACCGAGAGGATATAAGTCTTACATACTGAAAACTACAAAGCATTGTTGAAGACATTAAAGAAAACTTAAACGGAAAGACAGGCTTAATAATGGATGGGAAGATTTAATTTTGTTAAGATAGCAATACTTCCAAGCAATTTACAGATTCAGTATAATCCTATCAAAATCCCAGTTACTTTTTCCTTTCCAATTTGGATGCCTTTTATTTCTCATTTTGGCAGAAATGGCAAAGCTGATCCTAAAATTCATATGAAATTACAAGGGACTCTAAATAGCCAAAACAATCCTGAAAAAGAAAAACAAGTTGAACTACTCACACTTTCTGATTTTAAAACTTTCAACAAAGCTACAGTAGTCAAAAACAGTTCGGTACTAATATAAGGATGGACATATTGATTAATGGACCAGAACTGAGAGTCTAGAAATAAACTCTCATATTTACAACCAATTGATTTTCTATAAGGATACCAAGACCATTCAATAGGGAAAGACCAGTCTTTCAACAAATGGTGCCGGGACATCTGAATAAACATATAGAAAAGAATGAAGTTGTGGGGGTGGGTGGAGCTTCCCTGGTGGCTTAGTGGTAAAAAACCTGCCTGCCGTTGCAGAAGGCACAGGTTCAATCCCTGATCTGGGAAGATCCCACATGGCGTGGAGCAACTAAGCCCATGCACCACAACTATTGAGCCTGTGCTCTCAAGCCTGGGAACCACAACTCTGAACCTACATGCCCTAAAGCCTGACTCTGCAACAAGAGAAACCACTACAATGAGAAGCCCACACATCACAACTAGAGAGTAGCCTCTGCTCACCACATCTAGAAAAAAGACCACACAGCAAGGAAGATCCAGCACAGCCAAAAATAAAAAGAATGAAGTTGAACCCTTAATGCTATTTACAAAAATTAACTAAAAATGTATCAAAGACTTAGATCGCAGAGCCGAAACTATAACATTCTTAGAAGAAAAAAAAAAAAGGTTGTGATGATTAGTTTTATGTTAATTTTATGTCATGATGGTTAATTTTATATGCTAGGCAATGGTACCCCTGGTTGTGACCAAACACTAGTCTAGATGTTGCTGTAGAAGTATTTTTAAGATATGATTAACATCTAAAATCAGTAGACTTTAAGTAAAAGAAATTACCCTACATAATGTAGGTGGGCATCATCCAATTAGTTGATGGCCTTAAAGCAGAGAATGAGGTATGTTTCCTGAAGAGGAAGGAATTCTGCCTTAAGACTGAAAAATAGAAACCCTGAGTTTTCAACCTGCCATAAGAACATTGGATTTGTCAGCCCGTATAACTATGTAAGCCAATTCTCTCTCATGCTCATATTTGTGTTCAGGTGTGCATGTGTTGCGGGGAAGGCAATGGCACCCCACCCCAGTACTCTTGCCTGGAAAATCCAATGGACGGAGTAGCCTGGTGGGCTGCAGTCCATGGGGTCGCTAACAGTCGGACAGACTGAGCGACTTCACTTTCACTTTTCTCTTTCATGCATTGAAGGAAGTGGCAACCCACTCCAGTGTTCTTGCCTGGAGAATCCCAGGGACGGGGGAGCCTGGTGGGCTGCCGTCTATGGGGTCACACAGAGTCGGACACGACTGAAGTGACTTAGCAGCAGCAGCAGTGCATGTGTTGTGTGTGGCTCAGATGGTGAAGAATCCTCCTGCAATGCAGGAGACTTGGGTTCAATCCCTGTGTTGGGAAGATCCCCTGAAGGAGGGCATGGCAACCCACTCTGGTATACTTGCCTGGAAAATCCCCATGGACAGAAGACCCTGATGGGCTACAGTCCATGGGATCGCAAAGAGTCAGAGATGACTAAGCAACTAAGCACACCACACAGCAGTGTTGTGTGTAATAATAAAGAATATATTTGGTGTTTGTCTTGGGTTCCTGACCCAAAGGTCCAAAAACCCTTGGAATTTCCTGAGTGATAGAAATGCTTTGGCTATGTTAATGAAAAAGAAAAAGGGATTACATCTCCCTTTATTGTAGGGACCTAGAATAACCTTCCTGGAGAAGAGAATTGCAACTCACTCCAATTTTCTTGCCTGGAGAATTCCACGGAGAGAGGACCCTGGCAGGCTACAGTCCATGGGGTCGCAAAGAGTCGGACACGACTGAGTGACTAATACTATACTAATACTAGAATAACATTGATTCTAAAATCTGATAAAGATAGTACTAGAAAGGAAAATTACAGGTCAATCATTTTCATCATTACAAGTGCAAAAAATGCAAATGTTTTCTAAGATACTTTTAAAAATACAGATATAAAAACTCTAAACGACATATCAGCAAACTATTAATACATAAAAAGGATCATGAACAACATCACAAACATGTCATATTTATTCCAGGAATTCACAGGTAGTTTAACATTTTAGAAATGAATTGTAATGCAGCACATTAGTAGAAAAACAAGAAAAGGCATATGAGCATCTCAGTAGAGGCAGAAAAAGCCTTGATAAAATTCAATACCCATTCATGCTAAAATTCTTAGCAAACTAGAAATAAAAGAAAGCTTTCTTAATCTAATGAAGAACATTTGCAAAAATCACATAGAAAACAATATATATGAAGGATGAAGTAAGGAAAAACTTCTGTATTAAAAAAAAAAAAAGAAGGGACTTCCCTGGTGGTCCAGTGATTAAAATTTGCCTTGCATCTTAGGGGATGAGACTTTGATTCCTGGTCAGGGAATGAAGATCCCACATGCTATTGAGCAACTAGGTGCACTGCAACGGAAGATTCTGCCCAAGATTCCGGGTGCCACAACTAAAATCTGGTGCAGCCAAAGAAATAGATACACAGATATATTTTTTAAATAAAAAGAAGATAAAGATTTCCACTAGCATCACTTCTGTTGAACAATGTACTTGAAGTTCTAGTCAGTGCAAAAGAGCAAGGAAAAGAAATAAAAAGCATAAGGACTGAAAAAGAAGAAATAAAGTTATCACTTTCAGACAATACGATTGTATAGAGTATCACAATATACTTTTCAAACAAGAATATATAGATAAGTTTTAAGGAGTGATAAGCAAATTTAGCCAAGTCTCTGAACATAAGGGGGCTTCCCTGATAGCTCAGTTGGTAAAGAATTCCCTTCCCTGGAGAAGGGAAAGGCTATCCGCTCCAGTATTTTGGCCTAGAGAATTCCATGGACTATATAGTCCATGGGGTCACAAAGAGTCAGACACGATTGAGCAACTTTCACTTCACTGAGTAGAAGATCAATAATAAAACATCTACTTATTTCCAGGCATTGGCATCATTTAGAAGATGACATGCTCTGAACCTCTTGATAACCATAATTATCTATGAAATAATCTTGCCCCCCAAAAACAAACTTAATTCTGATAAGTCTTAGATCCAACTTCCTCATTTATAGGAAACACAGAAGACAAAAAAACATGATAAATGACAACTGGGGCATTTAATAAGCAAAATTCTGCTTGAAAAACTCTAGAATAAACAGTCCCTTTCTTTTATACAAAAGTGGAAAGAAAGAAAATCACAGAGGTGGGGAATCTACAAATTAGAAAAAATGTAAGAAACCACCAACCAATCTTTCTTTAATACAAAAATGGAAAGAAAAATAATAATGCAAAGAAAAATATAGAGGTGGAGAATCTATTAATACAAATAGAAAGAGCTTAAGAAACACACCAACCAATCTCAATATGTGGACCTTATTTGATCTTGAGTTAAACAGACTGTAAACAATAATTTATATCATTTATGAGACAATTGGAATTTGAATACTGATGATATTTGATGGTATTCAAGGATTATTATTAAAGTTTTAGGCATAATAATGATATTATTAAGTATTTTCAAAGAGCCCTTAATTTTTTAGATATTCATATTTAATTATTAATGAAATTATATTATCTGAGATTTGCTACAAAATTATGTGGTAAGAGAGTTGAACCTGAGTAATGGGTTCATAAAGAGTCATTATATACTTCTATATGCTGTTGATTTGTTTGAAAAATGTCATAATAAAAATGAAAAACAATCACTATAATTAAAAAAAAAACCTTCTTTATTGAAAACTAAGTATTACTGGAAGAAATAAGAAGACCTAAATAAATGGAGATACAACTACATTCATAGGTCAGAAGACTGATTATTTTTAGGAAGTCAGTTATCCTTAATTTGAACTACAAATCCAGTGCAATTTCAATCAAAATCCTGAATGTCTTTATGTGACAGTTAACAGAATGATTTTAAAATTTGTTCAATGACCTAGAATAGCTAAGGCAATTTTGAAGAAGATCAAAGTTGGAATATTTACTAGACCAGATTTCAAGACCATCTACAAAACAATTATATACTTAAGAACAGTTGTCAGTGCAAGTACAGAAAATAAACCAGTGTGACAAAGAGGAGACTCTTGAAACAGAACCACACTTACATGTAATTACCTAATTTATGACAGGGTCACCAATGCAAGTCAATGAGAAAATAATGGTTATTTCAATAAATGGTGTTGGAAGAAAGGACCAGGATTTTAGAGTGAGGTGGTGAGGTATGGTCATGTAAGTGCAGAGTCAGTTTTAAAATTCTAATATTTTGTTCATTGTGGATTTTCCACTTTAAGTTTGTCTCTTTTAACAGACCTGCATTAACTGTTATCTTAATCACAAAGTTTTATGGTGACCTTAAATGTTGTCCCCAAGTTGAGTGCCTCATTTACTTCATAGTCATCCCTGCCTTACTTTGAGCGAGCTCCGGGAGTTGGTGATGGACTGGGAAGCCTGGCATGCTGCAGTCCATCAGCTCGCAAAGAGTCAGACATGACTGAGCAACTAAATTACACTGATTCCCTGCCCTACTGGAGGAATTAGATATCTGTGTAGAACAAAAAAGAACTTTTATCCCTACCTTACATCATACAGAAAAAGTAATTTGAGATGGATCATAGATCTAAATGTGAAAGGGAAAAAAAAAAAAACTTTTTAGAAGAAACATAAGAGTATCATCATAGCCTAGCAATGGGCAAAGATTTTTCACACTGGAAAAAAAACAAAAACAAAAAACAGAAAAATCATTAAACATAAACCCAAAATTGATAAATTAGATTTCACTAAAATTAAGAACTGTTTATTAACACACCATTGTGAGTGAAAAGGTAAGCCACAGAGTGAGGATTTGTTTTTAATACCTATAACTGACAAAAGACTCATATGCATAAAGAATTCCTAAAAGTCAATAAGTATTTAAAAGGCTGACAACCCAGTCCTTACAAATGGGCAAAGGAATTGAGCAGACAGTTCACAAGAGGATTTCCAAAAGACCGATAAACCTGAGAAGTTGTTGCATATCATTAATCATTAGGGAAATGCTCATTAAACCACAATGCAATACCAAACATACTCGTTAGAGTAACTGAACTTAGATACAAGTACTGGCAAGAATGTGGAGAAACTAGAACACTCGCACCCTACTTGTGGGAATGTAAATGGATGTAATCACTTTAGAAAACTGTTCAACATCATATTACCAAGGAATTTGTCTCCTACTGGAAGTAGGGTTTCATATCAACAATATGTCATTTGCAATGAACATCCTGAAACCTCACTTTGTCAAATAAATATACATTTTTAAGTATAAAATAACAACTGGCTTTTTGAAATGCAATATGCAAGAATTATAGCCACTGGATCATGAAATGAAAATGTTTGGTCTATTTTTTATGCCAGCAGGTAGTTAAATATCATTTTATATATTTCAATATACATTAGGTCTCCAAACTAATAAGCATGACATAATGGCACTTCAGAATTTATTGTTGACAACATACATGAACCTCAAAAATATGTTCAGCAAAAAGATGCCACATAGTAAAAAATAAACATTGTATATTAAAACATTGTGTATTTAAACATGTTTCAAGAATAGACAAAACTAATCCACGATGATAGAAATCATTCTTTGAGTAGAAAAGAGCATGAGGGAACTTTCCAGGATTATGGCAATGCTTGCTGTACCTTGACTGGGGTGTTAGTTAATGGGTGTATGAATTTATCAAAATTCATCAAGCGGTACGCTTAGTATCTGTGCATTTTACTGCATGTAACTACAAGTATCCTCCACTTCTTGAAAATTTGCTTTATGCTGCTGCCACTTTAAGAAAGACCTACATTAGTATGTTTTTGCTAACTGAAAGAAATCTACAGAAGATTTTTATTTTTATGGGGGAAGCAAAGGCAAAAAGCTTTCAACGTTCGTTTTGCAGTGAGTTATTGTAGAAGCAGCACGCACTCCAGCAGCAAGAATGGCCCTGCCACACAACTTCCCTGGGAACTACACTCAGCATCTCAGCATCAGGCCGTCATAGCTTTGAAATGTGTCTGTGAGCATCTGTGCTTTATCTCAATTTATTCTATGCATCCATTAGGAAGATATGTGCTAAGGTTGTCGCTTCTCTTTGTGTCATTTTGGCTTATAAGAGGTTTCATAGACTCACTCTACTTTTCTTTGTTGTTGTTTTAATTTTTTTTATTGTGGTAAAAGTCAAGGGGAACCTGTGTACCTGAATAAAAAGTAGGATTTTGGAAAAAAAAAAAATAGCTTCTTCTTACCTAAATATGTAGTGAGAATTTTTTTTATGTAGAAGAGCGGCATGGAATAAGTTACACTCCACTTTGTGTTTATTGCTGCATTCTTCTGGGAGAGAAACTAATGTTTCCCCTCACCAAAAAAGGTAGCCAGGACTGTGTTCTTACAGTCTTGTTTCTCCTAATCTGGAACAGGTAGCTAGTTTTTGGGTGCTGAAAAGATTGGTTGGAACTTCCAGTGTATAATGTATCTCCACATGTGAGATAACCCTCGTATAAGACCAGGCTTGTGGAGAATTTTAAGCTGAACTGTGCCAGAGGTTTAGTGTTTCGTGACTCTAGAGTTAAGAAGAGATGAGCCAACTCACTGAAACTGGGAAACAACAGAGACACTACAGGTTTGCTGGGGAGTGAGGCCCTCAGCCTGATGCAATTTATTCCTCCTGCTCTTAAGAGCTGAGATATAGTGGACTGGGGACCTCGGCAAAGGTCTCTGTGACTAAGCTTGGCACACAACTGCAGTTTTTGCCTTCAGATGGCAAAGAAGAAAAGCAACAGCTGTTTCTAGAGCTAAGGACCTGCCCTCTGCTATTTTGGATAAATTGCACCTACTCCAGGGTTCTCATATGGGAAGAAAAACCAGATACTAGACTTTGTGCCAACCCAGGTGATAGGAAGTTTAAGCTGGATTATATTTGATGTAGACAAAGAAATACATTTGCCATTTTTCAGGCTTAAATGTTGGGGGTGGGTTTCATATCTGTTAAGTTAAAGTCAATTAAATGTCATGCATCTCTTGTTACATGAGAAAAAGTGAACATTTATCCTACAGATGATATTAAGATGAACTTTGCAATTTTAAGAAAACACGGTGTTGTAAAATGAAATATTATTTATCCCAAATTGCTTAAATATTATGAAAAAGCGATGAAACAATTTTTAAATTCTTAAGGTGATTGACAAATTTTGGTAAAGAAGTTTGAAAGTCAAAAAGTTTAAGAAATGCTGCAGGCAGTGAGATGCTGAGAAATTTTTGTTAGTTTCTTTTTGTTTTTGGCCATGCCAAGAGACATGTGGGATCTTAGCTCCCCTACCAGGGATCACATGTGTACCCCTTGCAGTGGAAGTACACAGTCTTACCCTCTGGACTGCCAGGGAAGTCCCTATTAGTTTCTTTAGTTACTTTTAGTGGAGTGGCACAATTAGCTTTGGGAGGTTTTGTGTCGTAGAACCAGGGTCATTGCTCTTAGGCTGTAAAACATTTGTAGGAGACCACTCAGAGACTGAAAACAGTTCAAGAGGAATTGTAGTTAAAACACTGACACTGAATCTGGATTGCCACATTTGAGAACTGTTTCTGAGAAAAAAAATTAAAAGGACTTTGTGGCCAAATACATAGCCACTATCTATCTCCAAGATCTAAAGTCTAGGTTAGTGCCACCCAACAGAATATTCTATGATGATGGAAATCATCCTGTCTGAACACTTGAATGTAGGTAGTGCAATTAAGGAACCAAATTTTAAATTTTATTTAATTTTGGTTAATTTACACTTAAATGGCCATATGTAGCCAACAGGTATTAGACTGGATAGCCCAAGTCCAGACTATTAATTTGAGAAGCTTGATTAATATCTCCACATTACATATGTTTTCTGCCTCCTGCCACACTTGTGACTTTTGTCAGATGTTTCCTGTGTTGTTTAAAATGCCATCTTTTCAATCATTCAGGGTTAAAACTGAGAAGCCATTCTTTGATTTCACAAACCTATGTGGAGTGCTTACTACGTGAAAGGTAGTATACCAGGCATGGAGGATACAAAGATGAATATAGTCCTCATAGGAAAATGATGATAATGTTCATAGTCAACTGTTTGTATTTAAGGTCCAATCAGGAAAAAAGACTCAGTCGCTTTGCTTTCTCTCTTTGTCCTTTTTTTGGTCACATAGTGTGGCAGGGTCTTAGTTCTTCAACCAGGGCTCAAACTCATGCTCCCTTCAGTGGAAGCTCAGAGTCCTAACCATTGGAGTTTCCCCTTCACTCTTTCTGCCTTGCTTCCTACATCCAGATTTTCACCCGAGGCCCTTATCCTTTTACAGCCCAGAGGGCAGAGATTTTTGTTCCTTCCATTAACTGCTTCATCCATGGTTCCCAGAGGAATGCCTTGTACATGGTGTTGGTGGCAGGTGATAAACACTGGGGGAGTGAATCAAGGCCCTCTTTCCATCTTGCTTTTCAGATTCCTTCAGTTCCTTTTCTCTCCTCACTACATTTTTAACGTAGCCTCCTATTGGTTTAACCAAGCCAGAGAACTACCATAGGCACTCACTGTGCTGTGCTGTGCTAAGTTGCTTCAGTCGTGTCCGACTTTTAGGGACCCCATGGACTGTAACCCACCAGGCTCCTCTGTCCCTAGAATTCCCCAGGCAATTCTGCTGGGGTGGGTAGCCATTCCCTTCTCCAGGGGATCTTCCCAACCCAGGGAGCGAACCCAGGTCTCCCGCATTGCAGGTGGATTCTTACCAGCTGAGCCGCAAGGGAAACACTCACTGGAGGTATGTAAAGCCTCACATTCAAAGTATGGTACTCGGGACTTCTCTGGCAGTCCAGTGGTTAGGACTCGGTGCCACGGCCCAGGGTTCAATCCCTGCTCAGAGAACTAAGATTTCTGCTAGGTAATGTGGCCAAAAACCAAAATGAAACAAAACATCAAACAAGTACAAATACAAACAAAACAAAACAAAAAAAACAACAAAGTATAGTGCTCAGTTTAACAGCAGTAGCATGTAGCCATCATGGTCAACAAAAGAGTCCGAAATGCAGTACTTGGATGCAATCTCAAAAACGACAGAATGATCTCTGTTCGTTTCCAAGGCAAACCGTTCAGTATCACAGTTATCCAAGGCTATGCCCCAACCAGTAATGCTGAAGAAGCTGAAGTTGAACGGTTTTATGAAGACCTACAAGACCTTTTAGAACTAACACCCAAAAAAGATGTCCTTTTCATTCTAGGGGACTGGAATGCTAAAGTAGAAAGTCAAGAAACACCTGGGGTAACAGGCAAATTTGGCCTTGGAATGTGGAATGAAGCAGGGCAAAGACTAATAGAGTTTTGCCAAGAAAATGCACTGGTCATAGCAAACACCCTCTTCCAGCAACACAAGAGAAGACTCTACACATGGACATCACCAGATGGTCAACACCAAAATCAGATTGATTATATTCTTTGCAGCCAAAGATGGAGAAGCTCTATACAGTCAACAAAAACAAGACCAGGAGCTGACTGTGGCTCAGATCATGAACTCCTTATTTCCAAATTCAGACTTAAATTGAAGAAAGTAGGGAAAACCGCTAGACCATTCAGGTATGACCTAAATCAAATCCCTTATGATTATACAGTGGAAGTGAGAAATAGATTTAAGGGCCTAGATCTGATAGACAGAGTTCCTGATGAACTATGGAATGAGGTTCGTGACATTGTACAGGAGACAGGGATCAAGACCATCCCCATGGAAAAGAAATGCAAAAAAGCAAAATGGCTGTCTGGAGAAGCCTTACAAATAGCACTGAAAAGAAGAGAGG
>SJYX01000367.1:152979-168427 GCA_006410675.1 Oreotragus oreotragus
CCCCCACCTCCCATCTCTTTAGCAATATTTATACATCTATTAACTCATCCCTTTCTCTTTCCTTGGGCTCTATGTATATATGTATATCTGTCTGACTGTCTCCCCTGCTACACCTTGAAAAGGTGGAGATGGTGTTTTATTCTTCTTCAATGCCCAGTATGCTGCCATATATAATAGGTGCTCAAGGTTTGTTGAAATGAATTGAAAGGAAAAGGACTGAGGATGACTTATAGGAAGACATCCATAGGCACTATCTCAACTCCCCTCTTTCCACCATCAGTTCCTCCCATAGGCAAAGATTAGGAATTTCTATGTCTCCAGGAGCAGAGTAAAGGAGCAGATAATTTCAAGAGACTGATGCATCACGTACCTCTGAGCATGTCTTGGCTGCCACCTGTTCCCTATTCTGTTTCCCAGAAAATAGCATCCAAAGCCCCCAGACAAGGAAACCAAATAATAGTAGAAGGCTGACATATGGTGGCAGTGGGATGGTGAGCCCCCAAATTGGAGCCATTACTCAACCCCATGCCCGTCTCAGCCAAACATTTTTGTCCTTCAAGGTTATAACTTCATATGATGTCACAATGGGCATCCCAAGAGTCCAGCCAATGTGCTTGCTGCATGAGTCTCTTCTCTGAGTCATACGCCTGCTGCCCTTTTCTGTGGCTGCCTTTGTGCCCTGCTCTGACAGCCAATGCTCAAGGAAGCTCCTTTATGATTCTTCTAGAATTAGACTGGACCATTTGTCCAGTCTTGGACACTATATAGTGGCATGGTTTCAAAAGAGCAAGCCTTCCAAATGGCATGCCCTGCCCTCTAAGTGTCTTCTCTGGAGCCAGTCACTTCCTAGAGGTCCAGGTATGGTGCCATATGTTTCAAACCAGACATTAGAATACAAGGTCAAGTACATTTAAGAAAGCTAGAATAGTTTAAGTAGGTACTCTCAGAAAATGTGTGCTATATGATTTCCTAATCCATTGCTTGACACATTTCCTAGTTGTTATTGCATTGAGATGGAGAAAAGATAGCACATAGAGAAATTAAATAGCCTTAGAGAATCACTCTACCCTAATTTTGTAACATTTTCCAAGTCTAGAACTTTCTTTTTGTCATCACATCCAAAACTGACTGGATTTTCTAGAGCTAATCAACTGAAAACAAAATTTACAAGGAATCAACTTATGCTATTCAGTTCAGTTCAGTTCAGTTGCTCAGTTGTGTCTGACTCTTAGCGACCCCATGTACTGAAGCATGACAGGTCTCCCTGTCCATCATCAACTCCCAGAGATTACCCAAACTCATGTCCATTGAGTCAGTGATGTCATCTAACCATCTCATGCTCTGTCATCCCCTTCTCCTCCCACCTTCAGTCTTTCCCAGCACCAGGGTCTTTTCCAATGAGACAGCTCTTCGCATCAGGTGGCCAAAGTATTGGAGTTTCAGCTTCAACATCNCTGGCTTGGAGAATTTCGAGCATTACTTTACTAGCATGTGAGATGAGTGCAATTGTGCAGTAGTTTCAGCATTCTTTGGCATTGCCTTTCTTTGGGATTGGAATGAAAACTGACCTTTTCCAGTCCTGTGGCCACTATTGAGTTTTCCAAATTTGCTGGCATATTGAGTGCAGCACTTTCACAGCACCATCTTTCAGGATTTGAAATAGCTCAACTTGAATTCCATCACCTCCACTAGCTTTGTTCCTAGTGATTCTTCCTAAGGCCCACTTGACTTCACATTCAAGGATGTCTGGCTCTAGGTAAGTGATCACACCATTGTGATTATCTGGGTTGTGAAGGTCTTTTTTGTACAGTTCTTCTGTGTATTCTTGCCACCTCTTCTTAATATCTTCTGCTTCTGTTAGGGTCATACCATTTCTGTCCTTTATTGAGCCCATCTTTGCATGAAATTTTTTTTTGGTATCTCTAATTTTCTTGAAGAGATCTCTAGTTTTTCCCATTCTGTTGTTTTCCTCTATTTCTTTGCATTGATCGCTGAAGAAAGCTTTATTATCTCTCCTTGCTATTCTTTGCAACTCTGCATTCAAATGGGTATATCTTTCCTTTTCTACTTTGCTTTTCACTTCTCTTCTTTTCACAGCTATTTGTAAGGCTTCCTCAGACAGCCATTTTGCTTTTTTGCATTTCTCTTTCTTGGGGATGGTCTTGATCCCTGTCTCCTCTACAATGTCACGAACCTCCCTCCATCCATAGTTCATCAGGCACTCTATCTATCAGATCTAGTCCCTTAAATCTATTTCTCACTCCCACTGTATAATCATAAGGGATTTGATTTAGGTCATAGCTCAGACAGTAAAGCATCTGTTTGCAATGCGAGAGACCTGGGGTTTGACCCTTCTTCGGAAGATCCCCTGGAGAAGGAAATGGCAACCCACTCCAGTACTCTTGCCTGGAAAATTCCACGGATGGAAGAGCCTGGTAGGCTACAGTCCGTGGGATTGCAAAGAGTTGGACATGACTGAGCAACTTCACTGAATAGTCTAGTAGATAACAAAGATAAATAAAACTGGCCAGGGTATTTTTTTCTTATAGGAAAATTCATTTGGAAAAACAATGCAATAGCTGTTGAATAGTAGGCACTGTTTTAAAAGAAGACAGAATGGTCTCTCACTTCATAGAATTCTCAGTCGATTGAGGCAGCCAAAATAATATTCTTGAAAAGCCCATCAACAAGGACCTGGTTAAGTAAATGTGATATATCCACATTATGAAATACTCTGTAGTCACCATAAAGATTATAAGGAATGAAGCCTGTCATAAGAGCACACATTACGTGACAGGTACTGCATTTCTAAAAAAATAGATTAGGGGTGGAGGTACAGTTCTGGGGTCTTAACACATGTATATATTTCAACAAGAACTTTTTTCTATATAAATATATTTCTATTAAAATGTATTTTTGTGTCTTAAATATTCACTCACCATTTTGTCATTCATGCTGTTTTGTAAAGCTGAGATTCATTTACAATATTATTGCATTGCATTATATAGATAATATATAAAGCATTATATAGCTGTTCCATAATTTTTTTATCCATTTTGATGTTGATGGATATTTGGCTTATTATCCATTTTGGCCATTATCAACAATGCTATTAAAAACATCCTTTTCAAAAAAAAAAAAAAACAAAACATCCTTTTCCATGTGTCTTAGTGAACATATATTTCTATTTCTCTATGGCAGTTGTTTAACATGTATCAGAATCATCTGAAGGGCTTGTTAACCCACAGATTGTGGGATGCTGATTGCTGACTAAGTTGGACTGGAGCCCAGGAATTTGGCATTTCTAATAAGTTTCCAGGTGATGTTGATTATGTTGGTCCAAGAACTATACTTTGAGGATCTCTGATCAAAGTATCGATCTAGGAATAAAACTTCTAGGTTATAGTGTAGGTATAAGTCAACCTGGTAGACAGTGCCAAACTGTCTGAGCCACCAGGGAAGGTCTCCTAAGTGGTTATATAAATTAATAGTCCCACCAGTGGTGAATGGCAGTTCTTCTTGCTCTCTTTTTCATGACAACATGTGGTATTGTCAGGCTGTTTTTATTTTGTCTCCTGCTCAATCATGTTCAACTCCTTGCGATACTGTGGACAATAGCTCGCCAGGCTTCTCTGTCCATGGGATTGTCAGTCAGGCTGTTTCAGCTCATTTCAGTTGTTCAGTCTTGTCTGACTCTTTGTGACTGTCAGGCTGTTTAATTTTGGCCATTTAGGTATATATGGTAATGATATTTCATAGTGGTTATAGCTTAAATTTTTCTGATTACTAATAATTACTAACTTGTGAACACATCTTCACAAGTAAATTGAGCATTCTATCTTTAAATGTACTGCTGTATTCCAGTTGAATTTGTTTAGGATTTTTGTGACCTATTTGCAAGAATGAGGCCAGCCTGTGATTTTCTTGTCTTGTTCTGTCTTTGTCAGGCTTTTGATATCAAGGTTATACTAGACTTATGAGTTGGGAAATGTTTCCTTTTTCTTTATACTCTGAACAAGTTTGTATGAGATGGAACTATTTGATACTTCAGTGATTGTACAACTCGCCAGTAAAGCCATACAAGCCTGGAGTTTTCTGTGAGTGAAGACTTTTGACTACAGATTCAATTTATTTGAAGGTTATCATACAACTGAGAATTTGTTTGGGAATTTCTTTTTTTTTGACTGAGCTTTGGAGAGCTGTTCAGTTCAGTTCAGTTCAGTCACTCAGTTGTGTCCGACTCTTTGTGACCTCATGGACTTCAGCATGCCAGGCTTAACTGTCCATCACCAACTCCCAGAGCCTACTCAAACTCATCCATTGTGTCAGTGATGCCATCCAACCATCTCATCCTCTGTCATCCCCTTCTCTTCCCACCTTCAATCTTTCCCAGTAAAAAAAAAAAAAAAACAAAACATCCTTTTCCATGTGTCTTAGTGAACATATATTTCTATTTCTCTATGGCAGTTGTTTAACATGTATCAGAATCATCTGAAGGGCTTGTTAACCCACAGATTGTGGGATGCTGATTGCTGACTAAGTTGGACTGGAGCCCAGGAATTTGGCATTTCTAATAAGTTTCCAGGTGATGTTGATTATGTTGGTCCAAGAACTATACTTTGAGGATCTCTGATCAAAGTATCGATCTAGGAATAAAACTTCTAGGTTATAGTGTAGGTATAAGTCAACCTGGTAGACAGTGCCAAACTGTCTGAGCCACCAGGGAAGGTCTCCTAAGTGGTTATATAAATTAATAGTCCCACCAGTGGTGAATGGCAGTTCTTCTTGCTCTCTTTTTCATGACAACATGTGGTATTGTCAGGCTGTTTTTATTTTGTCTCCTGCTCAATCATGTTCAACTCCTTGCGATACTGTGGACAATAGCTCGCCAGGCTTCTCTGTCCATGGGATTGTCAGTCAGGCTGTTTCAGCTCATTTCAGTTGTTCAGTCTTGTCTGACTCTTTGTGACTGTCAGGCTGTTTAATTTTGGCCATTTAGGTATATATGGTAATGATATTTCATAGTGGTTATAGCTTAAATTTTTCTGATTACTAATAATTACTAACTTGTGAACACATCTTCACAAGTAAATTGAGCATTCTATCTTTAAATGTACTGCTGTATTCCAGTTGAATTTGTTTAGGATTTTTGTGACCTATTTGCAAGAATGAGGCCAGCCTGTGATTTTCTTGTCTTGTTCTGTCTTTGTCAGGCTTTTGATATCAAGGTTATACTAGACTTATGAGTTGGGAAATGTTTCCTTTTTCTTTATACTCTGAACAAGTTTGTATGAGATGGAACTATTTGATACTTCAGTGATTGTACAACTCGCCAGTAAAGCCATACAAGCCTGGAGTTTTCTGTGAGTGAAGACTTTTGACTACAGATTCAATTTATTTGAAGGTTATCATACAACTGAGAATTTGTTTGGGAATTTCTTTTTTTTTGACTGAGCTTTGGAGAGCTGTTCAGTTCAGTTCAGTTCAGTCACTCAGTTGTGTCCGACTCTTTGTGACCTCATGGACTTCAGCATGCCAGGCTTAACTGTCCATCACCAACTCCCAGAGCCTACTCAAACTCATCCATTGTGTCAGTGATGCCATCCAACCATCTCATCCTCTGTCATCCCCTTCTCTTCCCACCTTCAATCTTTCCCAGCATCAGTGTCTTTTCCAATGAGTCAGTTCTTCAAATCAGGTGGCCAGAATATTGGAGTTTCAGCTTCAGCACCAGTCCTTCCAGTGAATATTAAGGACTGATTTTCTTTAGGACTGACAGGTTGGATCTCCTTGTAGTCCAAGGGGCTCTCAAGAGTCTTCTCCAACACCACAGTTCAAAAGCATCAATTATTTGATGCTCAGCTTTCTTTATAATCCAAATATCACATCCATACATGACTACAGGAAAAACCATAGCTGTATTTTCTAGCAAATTTTCTATTTAATTTACTCTTTGAAATGTGCCAGGGTCCAGCCCTGGTGGATCCAGGGAATTCGAAGAGGGGATAGAGTCAGTGAGGAAAAACTTATTTATTTATAAATATAAAGAGAGATTAGGAAAGAATAGTGTAGTAGGAAAATTAGTGGAGAAAAGAGGCTGAATAACTTGGTTTACGTGGAAAACCAATAAAGTTCCAAGACAAGGAACTTGCACCATCTACATAGGCCACCGGTGCCCGCTTGAATAGCGGAGGGTGCCCCACCTTGGGCTCCCTCTTGCGTGGGTCTTAGAAGCCAGGGCAAATAAGTAGACATGGTGAGCCTCCACGCTCCAGATGGGAATTCAGCTAGAAAAGGGAGAAAAGAACGACATGGGGGAGCCAAGCATCAGTGCCAGACCCAAGACCCACAACTTTATTTTCAAAAGCAGCTTATATACCCCAAGTTGTACATAAAGAAATAATGGAATATGCAGAGTTATGCAGGGGCAGCAGTCCTGACCCTTATTGAGACCAGGCTTTCTTTTTGCCTACCTTCCCATATACAAAAGGTCTTAAGTGGTTTTACATCATCTTCTGGCCAGGGGGCCTGTTAACATTTTTATGGCTCTCTTCCTAGATAAATGTCTATTAACCAGAAAACTCTTTTTCCCCTGAAGTGTCTTTCCTTAATCTTCATCACCCTCAAAATACTAAATAAAGTTACATTCCTGTAGAACAAAGGTGCAGTGGGTTATAACAAAGAAAGTACTTAACTCAAAGATCTAATGTTGCTAATACCAGGGCTACTACCTGTTTTTTTCTATATACCAACTATATCTACAAATAGAAGATATGAAAACTTGGCAGCAAGTATTGGCTTAACAAATGAAAGCCTTAATCAGTCCTATTCTAATGATTTTGACTCCTCAGAAGCCCCTAGGATGTTTTAAGCTTCCTGTGCCTCTCGCAGTCGGGAGGCTGCAAACAATCACATGCACAGCTGTAAGAGTCTGGCAGGCAGGCTAGAAAGCCATCAGAGGGGTTTTTGGATTGAAACACTCTTATTATGCTCAGGAGATTTATTATCTAAAAGCTCTAAATTAACTTTTTCCAGTAAAAGGTGGTGGGAGGACAGCCCCCTGTTAATGTCAGAAGAGTAGGTGGAAAGCATAACACAGTAAAGCAGGCAAACTCTGGTTTTGGGGGTAGATGCTAAGGAACACGCGGTCTCCTGAGGCTCGATCCCGCCTTTGCGTATGCCAAGCCTCCTTCCTCATGACCTTTGCCACGGGCGGAGTTCCTCATGCTGGCTCCCGGCACAAATGTATTGACATACAGCTATTCAAATATAGTACTGTCCCCTTTGTGTTTCTGATATTGGTTATTTGTACCTCCTCTCTCTCCCCCTCTTCCTTTTCCTGTATCTATCTTGCTAGAAATTTGTCAAGTAATCTCTTTAAAGAACCAACTCTTCTGAATGTTTGTATTCTATTTCAGTATTTTGTGCTTTTGTCATTATTATTTCCTTACTTCTACTTTCTGTCACCCACCCACCCCTAGCCTTATTAAGATATAACTGACATATAGTGACCTTTGTTCCTTGAATTAATTTTGCTGAATTTTTTTCTAACTTGCTTAAGATAAATGACTTGATCATTCACTTTTAGCCCCTTTCCTCTAATTGTGCATTTGAAGATATAAATTTCCTCCTACTTACTACTTTAGCTTCATGCCACAAGTTATGATATATAGAATTTTTATCATCCTGTTCTATTTTCTAATTTCCATCATCATTTCTTATTTCATCCATGGATTATTTAGTAGTTCATTTAAACATTTTCTAAACAAAGGGGACTTTTCTAGTTATCTAATAGTTGCATTGTGGTCAGAATATGTACTTTAATTTCAATCCTTTGAAATGTTTTAAGACTTTATTCCCAGTTTATGGTCAATTTTAAAAATTCTATATGTGCCTAAAGATAAGATATATTCTGCAAGTGTTAAAAATAGTGTCTCTTTAGAGCTTCCTCTTCTGCATATGGAACAAGGGGTGGGGTGGGAGGTGATGAGGATAATGTCCCTCTATGTCCATTTGGTCAATTCTGCTAATCTTAATGTTCAAATCCATATTATTCCTAAGCTTTTGGCTGCTATTTTCCACCACCTACTGAGACAACAGGCTTCACCTTGCCAATACAGGAGATGTGGGTTTAGTCTCTGGGTCAGGAAGATCCCCTGGAGAAGGGAATGGCAACCCACTCCAGTATTCTTGCCTGGGAAATCTCATGGACAGAGGATCCTGGCAGGCTATAGTCTATGGGGTCGCAAAGGGTCAGACACGACTTAGTGAGTGAAGAACAACAACTGAGACAAATGTGTGCAATTTCTCGTTAAGATTGTGAGTCTATTTTTCCTTTGAATACTGTGCAGTTCAGTCATTCAGTCATGTCCAACTCTTTGTGGCCCCATGGACTGCAGCACACCAGTTTTCCCTGTCCATCACCAACTCCTGGAGCTTGCTCAAACTCATATCCATCAAGTCAGTGATGCCATCCAACCNTAGTGAGTGAAGAACAACAACTGAGACAAATGTGTGCAATTTCTCGTTAAGATTGTGAGTCTATTTTTCCTTTGAATACTGTGCAGTTCAGTCATTCAGTCATGTCCAACTCTTTGTGGCCCCATGGACTGCAGCACACCAGTTTTCCCTGTCCATCACCAACTCCTGGAGCTTGCTCAAACTCATATCCATCAAGTCAGTGATGCCATCCAACCATCTCATCCTCTGTTGTACAGTACTTTTTTGAGTACTGTACTTTTTTTGAGTACTATAGTTTTTGCTTTAAATATTTTAATTGTTATTTAAAATCATAACTTATTCATGGTGAATTATTTTATCACTATGAAGACCCTCTATTTCTAGTAATGCTTTTTGCCTTAAGTTATTGGGTCTGGTATTAATATTGCTATAGCAATTTTATTTTGGTTGATATTTGCATGGTATATCTTCATCCACTCTTTTACTTTCAACCTTTCTATATCCCTTTGTTGTAATATTGGATATAAAATAAACCAAAATCTGAATATGTTACTTGTTACTCTATTTATATGTGGCAACTATTAATAAAATATGATACAAATGGACTTTCTATGAAACAGAAACGGACTGACAGATATTGAGACAGACTTGTGGTTTCTGGGGGAGGGAGAACAGGAGGGATGGAATGGGAGTTTGGGATTGACATGTATACACTGCTATACTTAAAATCTACAACCAACACAGAAAATAATAATAATATATTACAAATAATTTTATGACAATAAATTTGACCTTAAAAGAAAAAACACTTTATTTTGGAAATTTTAAATTTACAGAAAAGCTGCAAAGATAGTACAGTGAGGTCTTGTATGGCATATATCCAGTTTCATTGAATGTTAACATCTCATCTCATCTCATTTTTTTGGTACATTCAAACAATCTATGTGATTTGGTACATTCACTATTAACTAAACTCCAAACTTCATTTGAATTTCATCAGTTTTTCCACTAATGCCCCTTTTCCGCCCAGGATACAACCAAGGCATTATATTGTATTAACTTGTCATGCCCCCTTTACTTCTTCTGGCCTTGTGATGGACTTTATTTTTTCTGATAGTTTACATTCTTGTTTCTTTTAAAAAATTTTTTGTTTTATTGAGGTATACTTGATTTAAAATATGTTAATCATGAGTTCTATTTTTAAATATATTAGATATGAAGTATATGCAATGTCCAGATATATTTTGATCTAGCAAATGGATGTAGTGGGAAACTGTTTCCATCATCTCCCACAATCCAACCCAGTCTTCTGGGATAGACTCTTTTAGTCATTTCAGGATAAATTACTGCCTTGTGTTATAGATTACTCTCCAGCTGTTCCTGACCTCAGATATTTGCTTTTTAAAGATATAGTGGTAAAAATTATCATCTTTTGTTTCTGGATAGTTCTAAAAAAGATCTTTGAATCTCTTTAGCTCTTCCTAGAACTCAGGTTCCACTGACAATGACCTGACTCTCTGATGCTGGATCTACACACCCATGCAAGTCTCCAGACTTTCCTAGGTTTTCTTTGAATGTTCCCTCACCCCACCCCAATCTTTTTTCAAAATTGTCCCTGACTCTTGGCCTATTCTGTAATCTCCTCGGAGTAATTCTGGCAGTTCTCTGTACCTAGCCTGGTACTCTAATCCACTTCAGTGGTCTCTGCCCTATACTGGAACTGCTCATATATGCTTGTGAGTTCCTACAGGGGAGGGATCAGATCTTAGGCTTTGTCTGCTCTACAGTGCCAGAGTATAACTGAGCCACTAAAGCTTCCCAAGGTGAGTCGTAGTCCACCTTGTTCATTACACATGCCACATGCAACTGCCCGTGTAATGAATTAACTTGCTGTCTTTGCACCATCCAAGTACTTGGCAAGTAAACTAAAATCACAAAAAGGAAAACTTTCTGGACTTCCGGAGTAGTCCTGCATTTAGCCTTGAGGAAATCTGACCCTGCACTCTATCCATTGCACATGTGGGAGGAGGCCTACTGCACATGTTGGCTTTGCTTCCTCCAGTCCTGGAAAGGTGGGTATCTTCTCTGACCTGACCCTGCTCATGAGGCTAAGAGGAGAGAAGGATTTACCCAACAGAGTGCATGGCAGAGCTGTGGATAAAGAGAAACTGAAAGCCTTTGCAGGGCCATTTCCTGACTTTACCCATCTTGACTTTGTAGGGTTAGGAAAAGGTGTTTGTGGAAGATAAAAACCAAGTGGATGACCATTAGAAGGCCCTATAGGAATGATGTTGAGGAAAGGGACATTGGTTAAAGACCTGAGGTAGCCACATAAATGTAGATGTAGAACAAGAAAAGGGAGTTCAAATAGAGGCTGGAGGCCCACAGGTATAGAGCGGGCCCTTATGGCTGTCTATTCTCATAAAACTGAAATCTGTTTGGCTCCTTAGCAGTCACCCTTGTACCAAAAGTTTCAAGAGAGCTTCAGAGAAGTTTTGTCCCCTGAAAGTTCCTGGGTATCTATGGCACCCCACTCCAGTACTCTTGCCTGGAAAATCCCATGGACAGAGGAGTCTGGAAGGCTGCAGTCTATGGCGTCGCTGAGGGTCGGACAAGACTGAGCGACTTCACTTTCACTTTTCACTTTCATGCATTGGAGAAGGAAACGGCAACCCACTCCAGTGTTCTTGCCTGGAGAATCCCAGGGACGGGGGAGCCTGGTGGGCTGCCGTCTATGAGGTTGCACAGAGTCGGACACGCCTGAAGCGACTTAGCAGCAGCAGCAGCACCAAGGTACTCTCTGGCCACAAGGGGGAGCCAGCTCTCTATTACAGGGATCATACCTCATAGGCACTGAAGAGCTGGCAGGGGTCTGGGATGGGCCAGGGTGCCTCTGATTTGTCAAAACAGGTGATAGTTGAGGTCTAAAATGTACTGGGGTTTCTAGTGTGTGTTGGGTCTACCATCGAAAGGTGTTCAGCACTGCCAGAGTTCCCTACATTCCTTTGCAAACACTGGCTAGGAGATGCAATGCTCACTTCATGCTAAAATGTGTGGATGTAGCATTCCTTCTAGTGATGAGGATCCTGTTGTGCCTAACTGGGATTGTTATTTTCTGGATGTCCTCTGTTGGGATACAATTTCCTCTGTCTTTCCTTGGAATTATCTAAGTTCCTACTGCTCCTTCCTTGTGTGATCCTGTGTAGGAGTAAAATACATGTGTGTGTGTGCACATTTGTACCTACATGTTGGAGATGGGGGGATATAAAGAAGCTGGAATAAGATCTGGGTCAGTGGCCACTGAAAATGGAATTGGGAGGTAGGTGGAGAAGTACAGAAACAAGCCTGTTGTTGGGACCAACACATGCCATTCTTCCTGTTCCCCTCTGATCTATTGACCTTGATCTATTAACTCTGATCAACTGAGAGTGGGAAGTTAACTTTTCAGAAGAAGACATTCAGTTTTACTTTTGAAATCAGAATATGCCAGGGGAAGTGGAGACCACTGGCTGCAGAGCAAGCTCTCCCCAAAGGAAAGAAACTGTCTCCCCACCCCGGACAGCTGGTGTTCCTGAAGAATGGGCCTTTCCTCCCACCACACTTGCTGCTGGCCCAGCAACTCCCCAAGGTGTGGACTGAGCTGGGCTGGCTCCCTCCACGCGCCCACAAACACCAGTTCATGGCAGGGCAGGTTTTAGAGTCTCCAGGGGAGTCTGCCTTGCGCTTCCGACTTGGCCGAAAGAGGGCGCTCCTGACAGTCCCACGGACAGAGCTGCAGCCAGGTGTGCCTGGGCCTCGGGGGTGGAGCATTGGAGCACTGGAAGAGGAGGCTCAGCAAGGCTATGGGGATCACCTGTAGGGAAGAGGCAGAGAGAACTGAAGCCTGGGAAGACAAGGTCATCTGAGAAAGAACCCTGGAGGAACTCATGCATTCAATGTGGGAGTCAGAAGCTACCAGGTTGGATGAAAGAATAGAAGGGAGTTTCCAAAGACTAGAAATTAGAATGAGGTGGGTCAAGAGCAGAGAAAAGCCTTCATCCTGACCCAGAAAACTCCTATTAATCCAGGCTTGGTTCATGACCCAGTTCAAAGACCCCTTCTCCCTCTCTTTCCTAACTCCCCTCCAGGCAAAACTGATGACCCCTTTTCTGCACTCCTGTAGTACCTGTTTCACACTTCCGTGATACTTGTCACAACCCACATTGCCTCCATGAACAGGGAACTCCTGGCAGAGTGTCACTGAGCTTTGTAAATTCAGTGCCAAGTCAAGTTCCTGACACATCGTAAGCACTCATAAAAGTGAAAGTGAAGTCACTCAGTCGTGTTCGGCTCTTTGCAACCCCATGGACTGTAGCCTGCCAGGTTCCTCTGTCCATGGGATTCTCCAGGCAAGAATACTGGAGTGGGTTGCCATTGGTGTTTCCTAAATGACTAGCAGTTGGCGAGTTACCTGTTTCTTNCGGCTCTTTGCAACCCCATGGACTGTAGCCTGCCAGGTTCCTCTGTCCATGGGATTCTCCAGGCAAGAATACTGGAGTGGGTTGCCATTGGTGTTTCCTAAATGACTAGCAGTTGGCGAGTTACCTGTTTCTTCTTGTGTGCAACCTGGACATGGAAGATGGGAGCTTCCTGCATATCATCCAACAGTGGCTGAGGGAAGTGGATCACCTGAAGGAGGCTCTTGAACCATCATGCTTGGGCTGTCTGGAGAACCACTGTGGAAGAAGCGGTAAGGTCAATGTTGGGCTAGAAGGCCAGGGGAGCTGAGAATGGGGTCAAAGAAGGAAAAGCAATCAGGAGATGGGGAGGCTGGGATCTCGAAGACCAGTCATAGAGAATTCATCCTGGTAAGCAATCCCAAATTCAAATCCCCAGATATAAAGGAAAATGGACTAAAAGCATTGGTGGTGGGCTTTGATTGGCTGGGTTAAACTGGAGAATTAATAGCAAATTGATCACATTTTTGGCCACATCCCACCAACCCCAGAGGCTGGTCATCTTAAACTGAACTCATTCCCTCTGGTTTCCTCCCAAACCACATCCATCTTTTATGCTGCTATAAGACTGTTCATCTGCAAACTTTGCTTCTATTTGTTTTCACCACGCTTCTCCTCTCTATGTAGTTCAGCTCTGTTCAATAGAAATAAAATGTGAATCACATACGTAATTTAAAACTTTCTAGTACTGGATTGAAAAAGGAACAGGTGAAATAAATTTGTCATTTTATTTCATCCAATATATCCAAAATATTATTTCAGCATGTAAACAGTATTAAAAATTAACTATGAGTGAGATATTTTATAATATTTTTGTACCATGTATTTGAAATCCAGTTTTCATCTCACAGTCACAGCACATTTCAGTTCAGGCGCTGAGTTTCAATGCAAAGGTGAAATAAAGTCCTACCAAAAGAATAAAGTTGTATTTCATGAAAAAAATTACACTGCTTCACTTTTTAAACAGAATGTAGAGTTCAGTTCAATTCAAGGGCTCCAGTAGTCACATATGACCAGTGGCTGCCATCTTGGACAGCACAGATCTAGCTACATTTGGCAAGTCTAAATTCCTGTCTGGTTTTTAATCTTCCACAATTTATCGCCTTCCTGCTCCCGCATCACCCTTCACCACTCTGTGAAAATGACTCCAGATCTTTCTCCCCCACATATCATGCCTAATCCCTATTTTGGGCCTCAGCTAATGTTCCTTCTCACAAGAATGCCCTGCCTTTCACCTCTCCCGAGCCATAACCTGTGGGCCTAGCTCAAACATCGCTTCTTCTGTGAAACCTGCTTTGCTATAGTGCCTAGATTCTACTTTCTCTGACATTCTATTGGACTTCAGTAAGGATCATGCAGTTTGACACCTAATTGTTCTCTTTTTCAAGTGTTGGCTTTGTCTCTCCTCCATTAGCTGGGCCATGCTGGGGTGGCAAGGATTGGATCATATATACTCTGGCCCCCCTGACCTGCCCCAACTTTGGAAACAAGAAAAGCATGAAGGAATTTTTTTCCCAGTTGACTGGTTGGTTTTACTCATTTAAAAAAGTTGTTTTGGGGCCCTGGTGGTTGCTCACTAAATGACCGTTGATTGATTCCTTTCATGTAGAGTTACCAGATTTAGAAAATTAACATGTTGGATATCCAGCTAAATGGAATTTCAGATGGATAATTAAGTATATATATATATATGTATAGTGTAAGTATGTCTCAAATATTGCATGGAATATACTTACACTAAAAATTATTCTTTATCTGAAATTCAAATTTAACCAGTGTCCTGTACTTTTCTTTGCTATATCTAGCAACCCTACTTTCAGGACCATCTGTTGTGCTATCTGCTCAGCATCCGTTTCTCCTCCTCCTGGAATCAGCACCTTGATTTTCCTCTGGGAAATTATTGTTCCCCCATTCTCATAGCCACGTGTGATGTATGTTTGACTGATGCTCTCTTCTTGCCCCTTCCTCCATTGGAACACATGACCCAGGCCTAGGCACAGGGTTGTTTTCCCCTAAAGAACAGTGACTGGCTAAGGGATAGGCATGTGAACCAAGACAAGTCAATGAGAACCCTCCTTCAGGTATTTGCAGGAATCACAGAGACAGATAAACTCTCCTTCCACCAGTGTTGCTGGATTGGTAGGATGTTAGGCTGGAATTGCTGGTGGCCAGTTTGCCATCTAGTGGAGAACACCTGCCTGAGAATAAGAGTGACCCAGAGGAAAGCAGAGCTAAGGGCTGAAAGTTCTAGAGCACATCATTTTGCGTATCTGGATCTAGCTACCTTGGGACTCTTGCCTAACAGTTATAATTTCACAAACAGGCATCCACGTGTGCACACAGACTTCTTAGAGAGGAGGACGGATTTGATAAGAGGAGGAGGAGAGGCACAGAAGAAAAGTCAGGCCTCACATCTACGCATCTCCATTCCTCTGAAATATGCCTCTTATGGCAACCTAGGCACTGGGGCCAGGCCCCACCCAGCCCCACCC
>SJYX01000367.1:168571-173571 GCA_006410675.1 Oreotragus oreotragus
CACCCAGCCCCACCCCATCACATCCTTCCTGCAGCATGGCCAGGGCTCACCAGAAGAGCTTGGAGTTATGAATGAGGAGCTCCAACATGTGGTTTTGGAGGATCTGCCCAAGAAGCATGTGGGCCCCTATACTCATTGTATCCAGCACCCACTTGGTGCTTAGCTCATGCTGAAACTTCTAAATAGGACAGATAAATGAGGATATCGAAAATGAGGGATCAGTAAAGCAGCAGAATAAACAGGGCCTTACTATAAGACAGGAATCCAGGGATCAAAAGTGCAGGCAAAATTTGCTTTGGTAATGGCTGATACATGGTTACTGATGAATACCATGGTTACTGTGATGTTTATTGAAAAATTAATTCAATTCTTAAAACAATCCTATGAAATAGATTTTTTTTCTATACCCATTTCTACATACATGGAAACTAGAAGTCAGAGTAAAATAACTTAATAGTGAAACATAGAATCAGGACCTAAATCCAGGTCTTCTGATTTAGTGATGAGCCACAATCATTTCCTGGATATGAAATCACAATGAAAATTGAAAAGTTGTACAAATACATGGGACTGTATTAATTATCACCTGTTCCTGGCCCTCGTATCTTGCATTTGTAACATCTTTGAGGGTATAAGAAGTCCAGTAAAGGAACTGACAGGATTAAGTACTTGGTTCTAACCAGGCTGAGGAAACAGGCTACTACTACTACTACCTCCTTGTTCTGTAACCCTATAAATATCTGGTCACACAAACCCCTGGCAAGGCCTATACTGAAAATACTTAACAAGTGATCAACAAACACTCTTGAGTTTAAGAACAGAAATCTGACCAATCAGAATAAAGCTGGCCAGTATGCAGTACTAATGCTATCAGCTACATGTCAGAGTATGCAGCTGGGGAGATATCAGTCAAATCTGAGTTATATCACTAACCATTTGGAATAAGAAATGGCAACCCACTCTAGTATTCTTGCCTGGGAAATTCCAGAGGAGCATGGTGGGATACAGTCCATGGGGTCGCAAAAAGTCCAACAGGACTGAGCACACGCAAACATAAAAATATTTTAAGTTTTATATATTTGAACCTAGACAGGTTCATTTTAAAGTTCATGTGGAGGGCTTCCCTGTGGGTCCAGTGGTTAAGAATCTGCCTTGCAATGCAAAGGATGCCAGTTCAATCCCTGGTGCAGGAAGATCCCACATACTTCGGATCAGCTAAGTCCATGTGCCACAACTACTGAGCCTGTGCTCTAAAGCCCATGCTCGGCAACAAGAGAAACCACCAAAATGAGAAGCCTGTGCACTGCAACAAAGAGTAGCCCCAGCTTGCCGTAACTAGGGAAAGCCTGCATATAGCAACAAAGACCCACCATAGCCAAAAAATAAGAAAAATAAATAAATCTTATAAAAAAATAAGTTCATGTGGAAAAAGGGCAGTAGTTATACAGAAGAGTATTGAAGGAAGGACTAACTTGCTGCTGCTGCTAAGTCACTTCAGTCGAATCTGACTCTGTGCAACCCCATAGACAGCATCCATAGCCAAAAAATAAGAAAAATAAATAAATCTTATAAAAAAATAAGTTCATGTGGAAAAAGGGCAGTAGTTATACAGAAGAGTATTGAAGGAAGGACTAACTTGCTGCTGCTGCTAAGTCACTTCAGTCGAATCTGACTCTGTGCAACCCCATAGACAGCAGCCCACCAGGCTCCCCTGTTTCTGGGATTCTCCAGGCAAGAACATTGGAGGGGGTTACCATTTCCTTCTCCAATGCATGAAAGTGAAAAGTGAAAGTGAAGTCGCTCAGTCGTGTCTGACTCTTAGCGACCCCCTGGATTGTAGTCCACCAGGCTCCTCCGTCCATGGCCCTTATCAGACATTAAATATACCATAGAGTATCTATATTTAAACAGTATGATATTAGCACATCAATAGACAGACACAAATTTCCAGAAATAAACCATTGTACCTGGGAACTGAGTGTTTGATACAGGTAGCGTCTCAAATCACTTAGGAAAAGATTAACTTTAAAAATATATACTGGGACAATTGGATAGTCATTCAGAAAAATATAAAATTGAGTCCATACCTCACCCTATACACAAGAATAAGCTCCTAATGATAGTTTTGGATTAACATTTAGACATGTCTATATATAAAGCAGATAAGCAACAGGGACCTACTGTATAGCACAGGGAACTACATTCAATATCTTATAATGACTTATAATGGAAAAGAATCTGAAAAGGAATTATATATCCTATATAATTTAATCACTTTGTTGTATACCCAAAACTAACAGAGCATTGTAAAATAAACAGACTTTCATTTTTTAAAATGGTTTTAATAAAAGAGAGCAAGAGAAAGACCATTTTTACTAGAAGAAAACACGTACTAAAAGAAAACACAGATGGAGTTCCTTTCCAGTCTGGGGGTGGGGGTAGGGTGAGAGGTGCTTTCTGTTCCTCAAGACACAGACTCAATAAAAGATAGACTGATAAGTTTTACCCCAGATATATTAAAGCAAAGACTTTTTTTTTCTGATTTGTATTGTTAAAACTAATAGAAAATATAATATATAGAGCCCCTTGAACAACATGGGTTTGAACTGCAAGGGTCCACTTATACGCAGATTGTTTCAATGGTAAATACACAGTACTACAATGTTCCTATCCCAGGAATGTGGATAAGGAGAAATCATGGATACACAGAGTCAACTATAAGTTCTACCATTTTCCACTGTACAGAGGAGTCAGTGCCCCTAACCACTGCCTTGTTCAATTGTTACCTGTTTATCAGAAGTAAAGGACTAATATCTCTAATTTATAAAGAATTCACAATCAAGGGATCATCAAGACCACCATATCATTAGAAAATGAGTGTATTTCATGTATTTTACAGGGCTTCCCAAGGCACTAGTGGTAAAGAACCTGCCTGCCAATGCAGGAGACAAGAGAGACTCCCTGGGTGGGAAAATCCCCTGGAGGAGGGCATAGCAACCCACTCCAGTATTCTTGCCTGGAGAAGCCCATGGACAGAGGAGCCTGGCAGGCTACAATCCATAGGGGAGCAAAGAGTCAGACAGGACTAAAGCGACCTAGCAGCAGCAGCATGTATGTACATAAACACACAGTTCAAATGCCCTGCAGAAGAGACTGCCCAAATAACCTTGCACTTGTAGAGCACACCTGAATGTGAAAGCCAGTGAGGAGGACTTCCATAGGAACTTCCCTGGGAGTCCAATAGTTAGGACTCCGTGCTTTTCACTGCTAATCTCTGGTCTGAGAACTAACATCCCACAAGCCGGACAGCATGGCCAAAATAGTTAAAAAATAAATTTATAAATAAACCACTTTCTTTTAAAAAATAAAAATAGAGATGCTTTTCAAAAAAAAGAGTTCTATAAACCAAAGTGCAGTTATTTTCAGTATGCCTCGCAAAAGCACAAAAGAGTATATATAGTAAGCTGCTTCCTGTATAAGAAAGAAGTGCAAAGCATACACGCACACGCACGCTTTTTTGGTAAAAAAAGACACAGGAGGAGGAGTCAGTCACAAATGAAATTGTTACTTGTAGGAATGAGTGGGAACGGGAGGAAAGGAATAGAGAAGAAGGCAACTTTTTAAGTTCTGACTTTTAAATCATGTTATACTTCCCTTGTGGCTCAGCTGGTAAAGAATCTGCTTGCAACGCAGGAGACCTGGGTTCAATCCCTGGGTTGGGAAGATCCCCTGGAAAAGGGAAAGGCTATCCACTCCAATATTCTGGCCTGGAGAATTCCATGGACTGTATAATCCATGTGGTTGCAAAGAGACACAACTGAGTGACTTTTACTTTCACATTTTACATGTTCAAAAGACAAGATTAGATGAAACACTGAAAAAAAAAATCTGAAATTGAAAACAAATAAAAACAAATGAACCTAACTGCATCTCACATTAATAACCACAAAGAAAAAATAATAATACAAGTGACTTTTGAACACTTTATCTATCTTGAGTGGGATGTGACCAAAGGACAAAGAGAACTGCAAAAATCTTGACCACTTCTTGGTAAGTTTGTTGATGGCAGTGGTACAAGGGTAGCAGTTCCAAAACTGGTATTCACTGCAGGACTGAACAGATGCATAAATATACTGATGATGTTGGAGCAGAGTACATGTATATATATGTGTCTTTGAAAACATATGTCTTTATATATTTCCTTTTCTTTCTGCTGAAAGGGCTTGGAGGCAAAACAAGCCAAGAGCAGTGAGCATACCAAGTAGCTAGCTCTCTAAATATCAATTTTTGCTAACAATCAGGGTTCCTTGGAAAATGACTGATTCCACGGCTGGAACCAGGGAAAGTACAAGGTGAACTTGGGCCAACATTTTTGTGCCCTACATTTGGTGCTCCTGCGTGTGGAGAGGGGCTTTCCTGGTGGCTCACTGATAAAGAATCTGCCTGCTAATGCAGGAGATGTGGGTTTGATCCCTCGATTAGGAAGATCCCCTGGAGAAGGAAATGGCAACCCATCCAGTATTCTTGCTTGGCAAATCCTGTGGACAGAGGAGCCTGGAGGGCTACAGTCCATAAGATCGCAGAAGAGTCGGACATGACTGAGTGACTAACAGCAACATGTAGACAGAGAGAAACCATGGATACAGAGAGTCAACTGTAAGGTACACTATTCTCCCCTGGGTACATAAACACACACACACAAATGCAAATAATGAAGAAGAGATTTATAAACTAGAGAGATTTTCAGTATATCTTGTAAAGCAAAAATGCAAGGCATAAAAGAGTATGTATGTTGCATAAGAGAACAGGGAAAAAAATTTTTTTTTTTTGCAGAAAGCAGCACAGTAGAGTGTTTAAATGCTAATGTGGATAGATATGTCACAAGAACACAAGGGCCAGCTTGAATGAGCTCGCATTTTGAGCATTAAAATGAGTAATAACAGGAATAGACTAAAACACACTGAGCAACAAAAATTCATGAGTTCATATCAGTACTAAAC
>SJYX01000367.1:178571-187685 GCA_006410675.1 Oreotragus oreotragus
AACCCTAAACTGCAAAGTGCACCCAAAGTGATTATTATTGCTGCAGTTACTACCAGTGCTTGTACTGATCATAATTTCCTTAGTGAGCAGGGACTCTATCAGTATACTGTTATCTGCAGTGAACTCATAGGACAACTTGCAAAAAAAAAATGCCTCAAAGGCTTCTGCATAGTGTAGATGACTGTAGTATTGATAATTAACCTGTGAAAAAGGACAGAAGAGTATCTGTCAGCTGATTGGTGGCCCATCCTGTATTTTTGCATTTTTCTCAAGAGAACTGAATGCAGCAGCCCATTGACTTGAGAAAACTCTGCTTAGTGACCTGGTAACACAAGAACTTGCCCAGCTGGCTTTATGGAAGTCAAACAACCCTTTCTACCCTCCAGCCCTGGGTTTTCCTTGTTTTTGTTTTGTCCATTCCACACAACATAAGTGTTAATGGCTCAGTTATGTCTGACTCTTTGCAGTCCCATGGACTGTAGCTCACCAGGCTCTCCTGTCCATGGGATTCTCCAAGCAAGCATACTGGAGTAGATTTCCATGTCGATTCCCCAGAGGATCTGCCTAACGCAGAGGTCAAACCCACATATCTTACGTCTCCTGTATTGGCAGGCCGGTTCTTTACCACTAGCACCACCTACATGGCCTGTGGGATCTTAATTCCTCAGCCAGGGATTGAACCTGTGCTCCGCAGTAGAAGAGCAGAGTCTTAGCCACTGGACCTGGGTTTTCTAATTCCTGGGATTCCCTCCTTTTCTGTGCCCCTCACTGTAGACGTTACCTCCTCATCCCTCATACCTGGATGAAGTTCCCTTCATATTTGAAGAAAAACAGTGGCCATGTGATGCTGCTGATGGAGGGGAAGGGCTTCTTCAGAGGGATCGGGAGAGGAAGAGGGGAGCAGGAGCAGCATCTCCAGGAAGACCTGGCTGCCACTGTTCCCTGGGGTCCCCTCATCAAGGCTGGCCCCTCATCGGCAGGGACTGCCCCACGGTGCTGTGTGCCAAGGCCTGGATGTTGGGTGTTGGAGGTCTTCTCCTCCACCTGCTCCACTAGTGTCTGCAACTCCGTGAGGCTGTCTAAGGAGAGGGAGAGGCCATCAGAGTGGAACGGCTGGCTCTCTGGCAGCTCTTCTCCTGCCCTGGGGCCCAGTCAGGACACATACTGCTGCCCCCCTCTGAGTAGGCATCCTAAGACCTGGAAATGATAGTTCCTCTGAGTCACTCTGCTGCCTCCAGCCCCTCACCCCACCATTCCCATCTTCCCTCTCACCATCCAGGGTGAAAATGAAGAGCACAGTGTCAGTTTCTGTGAGGGATGGCAGGATGGAAGTCAGGAAGTCTTCCTGGGAGAAGGAGAAATGGGGACCCTGGGGCAGAAAAAGAGGAGAGAATCCCTCTCATGAAAAACTCTGGCACACAGACTTGGAGACCAAAGAGGCCCTTAAAGGACATTGAGTCCAGAGCTTTTATCTACAGATGCACAATAAAAAACCAAGACTCAAAGAAGTAAAAAGTGTTTTGCCCAAGATGATGCAGCTGATGGAAGAGCTCTGGACTAGAGCCAGGTTGAGGGGGCGAATTCAGAGCTTCCCACACTGTCTCCATGCTGCCTCAAAGCCTCATGATCTTTAACCCATTTCCCCTGCTCTAGAAAGGAATCCCATAGTATTCCTCTATCTGTTTCCACTTTCCTCTTTTCTCCTACCCTCTGCACACTAGTTATCTTCCCAACTTCCCCACATCCCATAATCTTTCCACCTGGTTGATAAGCTCAGCCTTCTAGTTAAATAGGCCACTGTGATCAGCAGTGAGAAAGCCATGGACATCTCGGAAATCTAGGAAATCAGGGAGAGAAGAGTGAGAGTCTTTATAGGAGAGGAAGGTTCCAGGCTTGGGAAGGTGTCAGTGGGACTGGGAGGAAAGTGGCAAGTGGGCTGCAGGGTGTGGAGTAATACACATGGGAGGCCATAGCTAAGCCAGGGATCAAGGACTGAGTGAAGTTTCAAAAGAAGGACCATTTGACTGAATGCTTATCTAGATAGAGCTGGATGGACACTGAATAAGGTGCCCCGCCATGGGTTGGAGTAGGAAAGAATTTGGATAGCAGGCCAATTGGTTTGGATCAGGAAGAATCAGGAGGAAAGTCTGGACAGGAGTCCCATCGGCACCAAAGTTATGCATGCACTCTACTCCATCCATGATGGCAATGATGCCCAGGGTCTGCCAGCCAACCAGGTACACTCGGCCTTTCTCGCCAGGCTGAGGATGGGTCAGAGGTCAGGACGTGAGAGGAGAGATCACAGTGAAAAAAATCCAGAGATCAGAGAAAATTACAAATGGACCATAGGAATAAATGAACCAAAAGCCTATCCTGACCCTCTAACACACAGGCCCCCATCCCCAGAACCTCCCATATTAACATATCCCATAGAGTCTCCCCTCCTTTCAGAACATTCTCTGCCCAGCTCACTTCCTCCCTCCAAATATATATCTACATACCTGGTGCTGGCCTGTTTCATCAGGGTGGCGATCTTGGGGCTTTGACCATAGGTCACCTGAGAAGCCCACTCAAATGTCTGCAGGATTTCCAAAAGGCATCTGGGAGAAAGGTGACTATCTCCCAGGGCAGGCCCAGTGCACCCTTCAGAAAACCTAGTCCCTCCGACCCAGTTCAAGGGAAGGCCCAATTCCCTAGAAACTAAGTTCTGCTGGTCCCTGGGGGAGGTGCAGGAAGAAGGGCCAGATTGCATTCAAGAAGGGCAGGAAGGGCTTCGGTGGGAAGAAGACTAAAGCGTAGAGAGTGGGAGAGAGCATCCAGAGCACTGAGAGGAGGATGGAATCAGAGTTGACAAGGAGGTAAGTGAACCATGTGGAAGCCAGGCAAGAGACCCTGGGGAGGGGAGCAGGCACACAGCAATACGACCTCTACCCCACATGGCCTGGACCATCCCCAGAGCAAAGACTCTCAGAAGCCATGTTAGCTTTGGATGTCCCAGGTGGGCACAGGGATCAGGTCTGGACATGAGGAACCCAGGGTCCATTGGGAACAAGCCAGATGCCGTGACTGTCTCATGGGACCACCAGTGTCCCCAGCCAGCTTCCTTCTCAGGGAAGGACCACAGGGCCTCAGTCTTGGTGCTAAGCTCAGTCTCCAGGTCTGGATATGCCATTCCTCCACCTGCACTGTCCCCCCAGCTGTCCGACTCTGATCTCTCTCTGGTCTAGATCCTTCCTACCTTGGAGATGCTGCAATGCCCCATCTACAATGGTCCAATGGTCCTGATGCTACAGTGGTCCACAGTATTGTGAGCTGCTGGCAACAGGGCTTCCAGAAGGATGTTGGCGGCGCTTCGACTTTTCATCCAGAAGGAGTCACTGAGGCCCTCAGATTGCTGGTGGTGATGACACCGAGGAGAATCTGGGAATGGAAAGAGGGTCCTAGAGTTTATTAGTTAGTGACCACTGTGCATGCAATCTGGTTACAGTGGCTCTTGGACATGTGCTCTGCTTAGTGGCCACTGCACAGGTATTTGTAGGACTAGTGGCCCCCAGTGTGCTGTGAGGAGGAACGCTGGGTTGAGAGCATAACTGAGAGAAGAGAAGAGAGAGAGAAAGAGCCCCCCTCTGGTCATTTCTATGGTACATTAAGGACTTTGGAGACAAAGCCAGAATAATGGGTCTTCCATTACTTGGGGATAAAGGTTTTCAGAGAGGATTTTTCTTTCTCCCAAGAACTTTCTCCCCCCTACATCCTCCCCTTTTAAAATAGCAGTTTACTAATCCAGACACCACATTTCCTGTTCTTTGGACAGACGGATGAAGCAGCCATAACATGTTATATAACATGACACCCAAACAGATAAAGAGATAACAGCAAAGAGAATGATAAAAAGCAGTGTTTGAGAAAAGGAGATTAAAAGTAAATAATTGCAGAGAGGAGGAGAGATAAGTCCCTGGGAGATGAAAGATACCGAACTTGTGGGTGATATGGAACTCCTGCCTTCCAATCAGAAGGAAAGTCAAGGAAATGTCACAGACGTGCCCATCCCTGGCAGAGAGGATCAGGAATTTGGTTAAGGTGTTTTGTAAGGTGAAAAGAAGAGAAGATGATGCTAGTGAGATGCAGTCACAATCCAGAGACAAAAGGAAAAGGAGCACAGGAGGCTGAGAAAGCCCAAGTCAATTTTGGAGACTTTTAGAAAGCCAGAAGAATGAAACTGCATCCCATTATTTTTAAAATACCATTTTTGAAATTTAAACACATAAAAGAGACATAAAGCAGTTCACCAGTCTACTTGATACTTTCTATACCGTAAGATCCCCTGGAGAAGGAATGGCAACTCAGTCCAGTATTTCTGTCTGGAGATACCCACAGAGGAATCTGGCAGGCTACAACCACAGGGTTGCCAAGAGTTGGACATGACTGAAGGAACTTAGCAAAACAACACTCACACACACAGATGCAAAAGAATGTCTTTAAATAAAAACTTCCCCTAGATCATTTAGGTATTTAACAATTACTGACTTAAGAGACAGGGCCAAAACAGAAATAACACATCTTAAGAAGAAAAACAAAATGAGAAAATAGGATCTGATTTACAACATTTCAGTAGACACACAATGCCAGGAATCCAGACAAGATGTAACGGAAACTAAAATCAGAGGCCCTCAATGACAAACCATCCTGAGTTGGGGGCAAGAGGTAGGGGTAAGGGGTAGGGGCAGTGGCAGATCTCATCCCAGTTGCAGGATTGAGCACAAAAGCTTCCTGTTTCTCTTGCAGTTTCTGCATCCACTCCACTATTTGTCGGAATGTTGAACTCCAGTCTTCAATGGGATCATTTCTAGGGCCCAAAGAGAGATAGAGGGGGGATTGTCTGTAAGAACCTAAAGGAAGGACCTCAGATGGGAGTCAAGATCAAAGACCACATTGGGATTGGGGTCAGTTCAGTTCAGTTCTGTTACTCAGTCATGTCCGACTCTTTGCGACCCCACGAATTGCAGCACGCCAGGCCTCCCTGTCCGTCACCAACTCCTGGAATTCACTCAGATTCACGTCCATCAAGTCAGTGATGCCATCCAGTCATCTCATCCTCTGTCATCCCCTTTTCCTCCTGCCCCCAATCCCTCCCAGCATCAGAGTCTTTCCCAACTCTTCGCATGAGGTAGCCAAAGTACTGGAGTTTCAGCTTTAGTATCAGAGGTCAACAATTTCCTAGAGAGATGTGCTTTGGTGCCCACAGGAGCACTGTGTCCCTGAACCTCAAGGATGAGGGTTAATAAAACATTCAGCAATTGAAGCCCAGAGCAAAACTGACACTCAAGTGTAAAGTTCCAGCCTGAGACCAGAACTTCCTCATGCACAGGTCTCGTTGCTATGACCACACTAGCTACACCCTCTGCAGGTACCTGAGGGAATGCCCATCAACCAAATGTCAAAATCACCATCTATTCAGTTCTAGGGTCTGTCAGAAGCTTTTCCCATTCCTGGAAATATATTCTTGAAATCTCTCCAAATAGTGAACCCCTCACTAGCTAAAGTTCCTACTGAGAGAACCAAGTTACAAGGTCTGAAGTATAGTACCTAACAGTTGGGAACCTCCCTTGAATAAGTTAATCAGGAACAAGACAAAGTGTGGATGAGGAGAGCAACAGGTTTGTTACCTGCTTAGGTGCAACCACAGAATCTCAAAGAATGGGGATCTTCTGTGGTTGGCTCTCCAAGCTTTGAAAGGGGATAATTTGGGAATTACTCACCATGGCAAGAACTCAAAAAGTTATTTCTGTCTACGGCTTCCCTAACTTCCTCTTATCATTGCATTCCAGAAAGCTTCCCTCCCTTCTTGAACTATTTTAATATTTTTTTCATCTGCATTACTTCTGGGTCAAACAAGTTTCATATGTTATATACCTACTGGGTAAAGTGTTTTCTATAACTTGTCCTCCAACTACTTCTGAAACTTTCTACAGACCTCAGACAGAGGAGACCTAAGCAGAGAGAGGAGACAGTGTTTACTGTGTGGTTGAAAACTGAGATTCCCAGGCTTGGCTGGTCATCAAAATCACCTGGGGAGGTTTGTCATTTTTTGTTTTTTTGTTTTTTTTTTTTTTTAATAATTACCCATTTCTGGATTCCATGCCCACTCTGAGAATCTGCTTCAGAAGTTCTGGAGTGGAGCCCCCAAATCTGTATTTTTTAAAAGCTTCCCAGACAACTCTGAAGATCAGCCAAGTTTGGGAGCCACTGATTTAAGGCACAACTGGAAGATCTCCACGCCTACATTGTTTGAAATCCTTCATTTCACTTAGTCACAGTGCCTGAAATTAGCATCCACTGCAGCAGAAACATTTTTGGTAAAGGAAGGTCCTCCATTAAAAGAGATCATTTATACTTTCATGTGAATTACACCACATGCTTGGAATCTGAGAGTTGAAAAAGTCTCCAAAAGAACTCAGCTGTCCCTCTCCCCAAGACCACCACCAGATACACAAAGCAGCTGTTGAGTAATCAACAAGCCTTTGCTGAAATACCTCCAGTGACAGGAAACCCTCCACTTCTTCAGGAGGCCCACTCCAATGGTTTATTTAGCAGAATTTCCCAGCCTGGCTGTACATCAGAATCTCCAAGGATGCTTCCAAAATTCAGATATTTCAGGACCTTACCTCAAGCCTACATCAGACCTCTCCTACAAAAATCTTTCTTAAGTTTTTTTAATACTCTCAAGGCAGTGCATCCACAGAATTACAATTAAGCATTATTGGTTTAATATGCTGACCCTCTTGAGATCAAAGTGGCCGTTTAGACAGAGAATAAGAGGGAGGTCATTTGGAGGCACAGGGATCTCAGGAAAGGGGAACAGGATGGGGATGTGAGTAGCCAGAAAGGGACCCAAGGGGCTCGTGGAAGGAAGGAGAAAGGGCTCTAAAACAAGAAAAATAGGGAAAGGAGAGGGAGTAGGAGGCTAGTCAGCACTCACTACTTCTTCTTTGAAATGAGGCTTGGGGCCCACAACAGATGAAAGTACTGGTCTTTGTGGGATCATTTCCCTAAGCTCATTCTGTCCTCTGACCTGTGTTTTTCTTGCCTCTTCACTCTGCTTTCAGTGTATGCTTTCTCATATTTTATCTATCCTTTGTAAGCTGTCTTCAATCCTTTCTGAAATGAGAGAACAAACCAACCGACCAACCAGAAGCTTTCTAAGCTAGAAACACCCTTTATTTACTGTTTTATTCTGAGATTTTGTGAACAAGGCTATATTTGCCCTGCCCTCTCTTTTGTGATTGTTCTGTGATTTTTACAGGTTCCCTCCCAACCTCCCCCGGGGCTCTGGACATGACTTTTCACTACAGAAGGCTCACCTGACCATGCTCAATGGGTTGAAACCAACCAGGACTGGCAAAAAAGACGTCTGGGTTATCCACGCAGTAATCCATCTGGCCTGCCACAGAGGGAGCCTAGAGAGGGATATGGGCTCAATGAGGGGGTTACTCTAGTGCTGCCCGGGGCCCATGTGCAGTGCATCAGAATACCCCCAAATGTTGTTTAAATGCAATTTCCTGGGCCCAGTTAAAATCTACTGGATCTGAATTTGAAGGGGAGAACCCCATGAACCTACATTTTTTTGTATTATTATTTTTGTTTTTGGCTGCACTGTGTAGCTTGCAAAATCTTAGTTCCCCAACCAAGGACTGCACTGTGGCCCTCAGCAGTGGAAGCACTGAGTCTTAACCACTGGGCCACCAGGGAATCCCTTGGACCTACGATTTTTAAGTTTTCTTTTTCTTTTAAATTTTACTTACTTATTTTCAGCTGTGCTGGGTCTTTGTTGTTGTGAGGCCTTTCCTCCAGAGGCAGCAGCAGGGGCTACTCTCTAGCTGTGGTGCGCAAGCCCCTTACCATGGTGGCCTCTCCGGTTGGGCAGCACGGGCTCCAGGGCTCGCAGGCCTCAGTAATTGCAGCAAATGAGTTCAGCAGCTGCGGCTCCCAGGCGCCAGAGCACAGGGTCAGCAGCTGTGGTGCACAAGCCCAGCCTCTCCACTGCATATGGGATCCTCCCTGATCAGGGATCAAACCCACGTCTCCTGTATTGGTAGGTGGATTCTTCACCACTGAGCCACCAGGGAAGCCTTGGACTTGGCATTTTTAACAAGTTCCCCTGAGGAATCTGGAGGAAAGTTGGAACATACTGAACTGAACGCTCCATGAGGTCAGTGTCCTGCTCTCCACACGTACCTCATTTCACATCCAGCCCTTGTTGGGATCCAGGCTCTGCTGAGTGAATCCTGAGTCAGAGTCAGAGCTGTGGAGCCAAGAAGAAACTCAGGGTCCTCTAGCCCAGTGCTTCTCAAACTACCTGGGAATCTTGTTAAAATGCAGATTCAGGCTCAACAAATCCCAGGTGGGGAGGCCTGATATTCTGCATTTCTAACAAACCCTGGGTAATACTGATGTTGCTGGTGTAAGGACCACACTTTAAGTAGCAAGGGACTAGTCCTGGGTCAGCTTTTTCTGTAAAGAGCCAGAAGACAAATTTTTTAGGCTTTCTGGGCCCTATGATCTCTGTTCCACAACTCAGTCATTAAAGCATGAGAGTGGCCACGGACAATATGTAAACATAAATGGCTGTTTCAATAAAACTTTATTTACAAAAACAGGCAGCAATTGGACTGACCTACCAACATAGTTGGCTGACCCTTGGACGTCTTTGTTTTGGTTGTGAAATGGATCGGTATACAGTTATTCTAAGATAGGATCCCTTCCCTTTGATCCACATGCATACAACTGGATCCTAATTAATCATAAAATCAAACTTCTTTATGCAAATCCTTTGTTTTCGAGCTAAATCTACATAAATCTTGTCAATGTCTCTTCCATGCTATTCCACTCCTATGCCTGCCTTCCTGTAAAATTGATCCACACAACCCATCTGCATACTCACATAGTCCCACCGAAGTGCCAGTGACAATCGCCCTCTTCTTCCCAGCAGCCACCTAGGAGGGGAGGCCACCAAGAGGATTCCAGATACAAACCTACTGTGAGGGTGTCAGGGCAGGGATTTGGGTGGGGAGGGGTGGGAGAGGTGGGGGATGGGCTGTGACTGGATTTGGGGGC
>SJYX01000367.1:193738-211583 GCA_006410675.1 Oreotragus oreotragus
TGGTGATGGAAAGGGAAGCCTGGCATGCTGCAGTCCATGGGGTCGAAAAGAGTAGGATACGACTCAGCAATTGAACTGAACTGATAATTCAATTAAAAAAAAAAAAGGTGATATTGACATGCTCATTTTTCAGATGATGAAACTGAAGCTCAGAGAAGTTAGTTGCTAAAGATTACACAGCGGAGAGAACTGGGACTCACATCCAGGTTCTCACTCCAGGTCTCATGCTCAACCAAAGCATGAAATAATTTAAGGATTTACATGTTTATTGAATAAATGACGCAACTAACAAATTGGTGCAAATTAAGAATAATCTCTCTTTACACAGTGTTATGAGATTAATCGTTCCCCAATATTGTGTCATTTGATCCTCACAGCAGCCCTGTGAGGTTTTGCATTCTTTGATTTACAGGTGGGAACCCTGAAACTTAGATTAACCTATTTGCCTAAGGCCACACAGTGAGTCGCAGAGCTGAGACAGGTCGTCGCTCTTTAAATTTCCCCTATAAACCCAAAACCCTTAATAATCGCTGTATCTCCAGCTATTAACATGACAGACACATAGAGAAAGCTCTATAAATATTTGCCTAATAAGTGGAAGAATGAATGAGAGAAGGAAGGGAATCAATATCAGATTATGAATGGGGAAGAGACTTAAAAGCTGACGCAGTCTACAAGTAGGAGATTGTCAAAATAATTGTTATCTCCATGACTCTGTCCCCTCCCCTCGCGCACCGAAGGTGGAGTTCCTCTTCCCAACTTGGCTAATTCCATCTGGGGAGGAGGGGCCTCTCAGATCCCGAGACCCTCGCACCTGCGCCTCTCCGGACGTCCCCTCCCCCGACCCCCCTGCGGGGGCTCAGCAGACGAAAGCCGGGATCAGGAGGGATGGGGGGCCCTGGAGGCCGCCAATGAGAGGGTCGTGGGAGGAGCCCCGAAAGAACCGGGTTGGGGGGGCGGTGATGACGGCGGCGAGAACCCCAGCGGGGCGGGGCGGGCCCGCACGTCCCGGCCGGGCTGCGGCTGAGCGACCGAGGCCAGCTCTGCAGAAGACGGCAGCTGGCGCGCCGGGACGGTCACATCGTGCTGCAGGGGCCGGCGGGGGCAGCCGCACTGCCTCGCGCCCCGGGGACCCAGGCCAGCCGCCAGGCCGCGCGGGCACCGCCCCCTGCTCCCGGACAGACTGCGCGGCAGGTCCGAGCTCTGGGGGCTCCGGGGCCCCGCGGCCCACACCCGCTACGCCTCCGCTCTCTGCCCGCAGCTCGGTCCCGCGCTGCCCGCCTGGCCGGGCCCGCGCCGGGATGGGGTAGGGACAGCGCCACGGAGTCGGCGATGGGCCGCCCTCTGGGCACCGAGCAGCCCCCCGAGGCCTGACCCACCGCGAGGACTGGCGGAGGTGGGTGTGGGCAGAGCAGAGGCGCGAACTGAGGGCGCTGGGGTGCTGCGGGGGTGGGCAAGGCAAGGGGAAAGGGGGGTTCTGGGGCCAATGTGGGGTGTGGGGAGGAGGGAGAGCAGCTGCCCGCTTGTGCTTTCTGGCAAGTCCTTGACCCCCGCCCCCCCAACTCCTGCCACCTCCAGGAGCCCCGCCTGGATGTCAAACGGATGCCCGGGTGCCTCCCAGCGGACTCGGTGGGGACCATGGCTTCGCTAATGCCCCTCTCCCCATATCTAAGCCCCACGGTCCTCCTGCTGGTCAGTTGCGACCTGGGCTTTGTGCGAGCAGGTGAGTAAAAGGGGAGCAGGTGAGGAGTCACCAGAGCTAGTCTGGGGGTGGACCCTGGGTAACCTGTTCACACACTGGCGCCCGTAGACCGGCCTCCGTCTCCTGTGAATGTGACAGTCACTCACCTCAGAGCCAACTCGGCCACTGTGTCCTGGGACGTCCCAGAAGGCAACATCGTCATTGGCTACTCCATTTCCCAGCAAGTATGAATCACCCTTCTGCTGCCCCAACCTGTGTCCTTGGATCTCTGAGCATTCCGTCTGGTCACCGCCCCCCACCCCCACCAACTCCCCTCCCTGCCCTGGGAGACAGGTAGCTGGGGTTCCCTGGCTTAAGCTACCCTTCCCACCCCAGTCCTCCAGAGTGCTTGGGTGTTCAAGAATCCTGGGCTAAGCCTTGTGGACTGGGACCAGGGTGAGGCTGTCCTCTCTCTTCATCTCCCTGCAGCGACAGAATGGCCCTGGGCAACGTGTGATCCGAGAGGTGAACACCACGACTCGAGCCTGTGCTCTCTGGGGCCTGGCTGAAGACAGTGACTACACAGTGCAGGTCAGGAGCATCGGCCTCCGGGGAGAAAGCCCCCCAGGGCCTCGGGTGCACTTCCGAACTCTCAAGGGGTCTGATCGGCTACCCTCCAACAGCTCAAGCCCAGGTGAGAGTCTCGATTATTCCACACTCCCTAAAGCTTTGGATTCTCTGACTGTTTACCTGGTCTTTGGCCTCCTGTTTACTTCCGCAAAGCCAGCAGCAGTCTAGCTTAGATGAGTAGAAGGATGATATAATTCATTGTACTGCCAGGAAAGGAAGGAAAGCAGGTTGGCAGGAGACTGAGTATAGACAGGCTGGTAAGGAATTGTTTGGGGGAAGGGCTTTAAAGCTTCCTTTTAGCCAGCCTCAGTTCACAGCAGCTGCAGCCTGCATGAGTGAGCACCTGACCTGCAGCCCACCTGCTGTTTGGTCTCTAACCACCTGTCCGCCAATAGCTTCCCAGAGACTGGCTACCAGCAACGGTGCTGCGACAGGTCTACACTGGCTCTAGTCCCCAGCATCTCCATCCTGAACTGTCTGCACAGGCATAGCTCTCTAGTTGCTCCCCAGAACCTGGGGTCTGTCTTCTTTTCCTTCTTAGGTGACATCACAGTGGAGGGTCTGGATGGAGAGCGACCACTGCAGACAGGGGAGGTGGTCATCATTGTGGTGGTGTTGCTCATGTGGGCTGGTGAGTAAGCAGCTGAGTGGGGGACCATGGATTAAGTGAGGCTGAGTGAAGGTGGGAGTTGGTGAAGGTTGTCAGGAGAAGGTGAGAGCAACGGTGTGGGGAGATGTTCAGTTGTAGGAGATAAGCAGGAAAAGTTTGAAGAAAGGGAGAGGAGGCTGTTGGGAGCCCAGAGAGGATGATGAAGAATGTAATTTGCATGGGAAACAGGAATTCAAAGATTTTCTTCTTTGATTTTCTAGAAACGGTGGGTATGTCACTGCCCTTCAGGGCTATGAGAGGGGAGGTCAAGAACAAGGCTCAGATTGTATGATTGTGTTTCAGCTGTAATCGGGCTATTCTGCCGTCAGTATGACATCATCAAGGACAATGACTCCAACAACAACCCCAAGGAGAAGGGGAAGGGACCGGAACAGAGTCCTCAGGGAAGGCCAGTGGGGACAAGACAGGTGATGTGGGGCCAGTGAGGGCGGGAAGGGTTGGGGGTTGTGTCTAGAAGCATCGAGGGAAAGGGAGAAGGGTCACAGAAGGGCAGAAGAGGGAGAATGGAAATTTGGGATAGAGGAAACTATCCCTTTCCTGAAATTAGAGACTCAGGCCATCTTCTTTCACAGAAAAAGTCACCATCCATCAATACTATTGACGTATGAGTGAAGAAGCAGAACCAGAAGACGGATGCACTAATAATCTGGGGCTGGGGCTGGGGTCAGGGAGAGCCCAAGATGGTGATCTGCCCAAGACTGAAGGATCCCACAGTTTCCCAGAGGGTAATGGCACTCCCACAATCTCAGGCCTGATATCCATCCTCTTTCCACTGTGAGCAGGGCCAGAAGGTAGGTCTGTTAGGCTCTGAGCCCCTGGACCCGGGAAGTGGATATCAGATGGGATATATCCTTCCACTCCCCAGGTCCAGAGGAGAGTCATTTGTTCAACCCTATCCCATTAGGTCCCAAATGGGGCCCCCATTTCACCTGCATCAAGACCCTTGGCATCCCCAGCTGCCCCCACATCTTGCCTCCAGGTCTCAGAGAGCAGTATTTCTGTGGGCACTCCCTCTCCCCCAGAAAATAAAAGGAACTGTCTGGATCTGGAGGCAGACGCTGCACTACACTACTCCAACGTCTTCCATGGAGCCTCAGGTGCTCCCCCTCTCACGGGCAGCCCCTCCAGCTGCTGGTGGTCTCACCCCTTGGACATTTTTCAATAAAGGTTCTTGGACAAACTGCAGCTGACTGTATGCGATACTGTCTAGTACGCTGAAGACACTTCTCCACTGCCTCTCCCCTGACCACAAGGGCCTCTCACACCACCACTAGCAACTTGACAGGAGCAGACTCTTATTTGAAGGTGTTTGCTTTGATTCTTCAGTCTAGAATGGGTGGAGAGGGGCCAGAAAGAGGCATAGAAAACTAGGGCCCTCGATTCTTTTGCTTTGTTGGGTAAGACGGAGGAGCAGTGGGAAAAAATGGAGGATATAAATTCTTTGTGCACCAGTGGAAAATAAAGTTATGTTACATGAGAGGGCCAGGAGCCTTTTTATCTTCACTGCCCACGTTGGCAGCCCAACTCTTCATCATTTATTCCACTGACTTCATTAACACTGAGCTAGTAATCAGTAAAGGACTGAACAGGGTTTTGGAACAAATGAAAGATTAATGGATCCCCGGGGGGCAAAGTGTTCCTCTCCTGTGCATTTCTGTGCCTATTCTTCCCTGTCCTTGCTTTCCCTTTTGTCTGTCTGTATGTCTTTCTGTTCATTCAGTCAAAGCCAATAATAATTATAAAGAATAAATGAGTTTATATTTACTCTCTGCCATTATATCCAGAGGAGCATTCTGGAAATAAAACTGGGGTTGGAACTCTCCTGTCAAAAGAATTATAATTTGGGCTCTGGGGCCTACTTGTTTCCTGTGAAAATAGGGACTGTCCTCCACTTTTTCCCAAGTTCCAATGGGAAGTTGGTGCCAGTGAAAGAAATACCTGTTGACATCTGTAACCACTAAGGGGGAAACACTTCAGAACCCAGAATCTTTCTGGACAGCACAAGCTACACTGTCTGGAAGGTAACAGTCTTCGAGTGATCAGTCAACATATGACCCTCCCAGTGGAGGCTTATGAATAACTTCCCTTTTCTGCATCTTGATCACTCTACTTTGTTATAAGAAATTACATCAATTACATCCTCTGAAAGGAACCCCAATCCAAAATCAAGAAGTATCTTTGATACTTATCCAAGCTCCAACCTGGGTTATCACAAGACTAAATCTGTTAGGTGAGCCAAGCTTTGGTCTGCCCTCTGCCCTAAACCATAAAAGCATCCTGATCTAAGCAGGAGTCTTAAACCCACCGTTTTTCAGTTCAAAAGTAGGGTGCTTTACCTCCCTCTGACCACTGGTTCCAAAGCACATTTCTCTCAGACTCTGGATACATCATTTCTGGGGATGAGAGTGTCACACGATATATAGTAGCATGGCACGGAGATAAGGAGCTAGACACTGAGAAGGAATCCAAAGGGTGTATAAACGTACCAGCTCTGGCTTGAATCCCAGTTCGTCCTTAACTCGCTGTGTTAGGTTAGACAAGTGAGCCCTCTAATCTTGAGTCTCCTGTTATGTAAAGTGGGACTAATAATGTTTATCACCGTCAAAAGGTGGCTTTGAGATTAAGTGAGACATGTACAACACTTCGCACAGTACCTGGCAGACACATACTGAGTATTCATTATCAGCCTTGTGATCCTGTGCAAGTTATATAACCTATTTGGGTTCAATTCTGTCAACTGTAAAAGGCCTGTAAGAGCAACTGCCCTGCTTTTCTCCAGGGTTGTGAGGATTAAAAGAAAGCGCTCAGCCGCGTTTACGAACATCAAACACCGAGAGAGACTACGATTACGATTACGATTACGTAGCACCCCGGAGTTTGCCGAAGGCTTGTGGGAGTGGCTGGAGTTTGGGTTTGCATGCCGCGACGGGACTGGTCGAGAAGCGAAGTCAGCAAACCCTCTCAGGGCCCCGCCCTAGATCTCAACGCGCCTGCGCGCGCTCTATTTGCTAAACTGCGAAACTGCGTGGTGACCTTGCGACGCATGTCGCGCTCAGGTCACTAGTGCGTCAGCGGCCGTCGCTGCGGCTGCGTGGCGGGTTGTCCAGGTAACCACGGGAGTTGTCGCTGTCTGTAGGCATCTGAGAGACAGGTGTTCGTCATGCAGTTGAAGCACCTGAGGACGCTGCTGAGCCCTCAGGTGAGGAGTCGCGTGCCTCTTCCCTCCCTCGCCCGCCTTAGTGTTCCACGGAAAGTGGGGGATTGAAGTTTAAAAACGGTGAGCGCCTACTGTGTGCAGAAGACCGAAGGCTTGGACTCTGCTCCGTCGATAGAGTGTGAAGTAGGGGAGAGGGGCTGCTGAGCACCGTAGCTTTCAGTTCATTTCATTTAACGGATCAGTTGTGTACCAGGTCCCATGCTGGGGCTCCAGGGGATCCAGAACTTCCTCAGTTGTTGCATACTAGAGGAAGAAGCGCGTGTGTAAACAACTAACAATAATCTACATCGCTTAAATGAGCGCTCTAGGTGCATGTCCCACCGAAGGGAGTGCAGGCGACCACACCGTTCGTTCTGGTGGTGAAAATCTCAGATTCAGAAGAGGCTGGGCACTAGGGATGTAACCCTAGAACATGCTGGAGAAAGGCTGGGTTTTGGAGTTAGGAGACCAGAATTCAAGTCCTAGCGTCACCACTACTTTAAATAAATAACCGGATACTTTAACCTTTATTGCACAGGCTCTTTAAGCACTCGGCCAAACTTCTGCATTTGGGAAATGGGAATAATAGTAATCGCAGCTTTAGGGGATTAGGGGAAAGAGTTAAAGGCAGTAGTATACACAAGAGAACCTTGTAAACTAAAAAGCAGCATGAAAACTGTTAGACAAGAGAGAATGATATTCAAAATTCAAAGGACAAAAAAAAAAATTCAAAGGACAAAATAATACAAAGCAAGAATATCTGTCATAGTTGAATGTTTAATATGTACCAGGGCAGTATAAATGGAAAAGTTGGGGTTGTGGATTATAGAATCAGGTACATGTGGATTTAAATCTTGATACTGCCGCTTAAACTGTGTTTGTAAACTTGAGCAAATGACTTAGACTTTCTGTGCTTCCATCTGGAAAAGATGCATACAAGTAGCATCTAACTCAGTAATGAGATAAAGTGAGATAATTCATATCACACACTTAGCAAAGTGCCTAATTTGTAGTGCTTGTTAAAACTTAGTTATTATCCTCTTCTCTACCTCATTTAATCCTCACAACAGTCCTGTGAGGTACATATTGTAGAGAAAGGAGAATTGATTGATTATGGGAATCAGGAAGGCTTCACAGAGCATGTGGCTTTAGGAAAATGGAAACTAGAACAAAAGAGAGGTGTACTCATTGCTTTGAATCTATATTTTGAAAATTCCTTTACCCTAATGGAATAATTGGAAATGAAATCTCCCTTCAATCTTTCAAAATAAGGTGATGTCAGATGCAGGAAAGGACTAAGTGCCCAGGATGGTGCAAAATGATGAAGGAAGATGTTCAGCAACAATTGATGAGGAGCCCTCAACACTTCTAACATAATTTAGTCAAGAGCTGGAGAAGGCTACAGGGTGACTATTTTCTGATTCTGGTTTGAGGATTTTGATGGAAAAAAAAAAAAAAAGCCCTTTTTACCTCTGACATTGAAAATGGGTAGGTTAGGAGTAAAAATTAACAATGTTTTAAGCCAGGGCTCTACAGCTCAAGTAGTTAATCAAACGGAGCAGAAACTAGATTTTTTCTTTTTATTTCTAGGAGGGAAATCCTTAGTGCAGAACCTGCTGTATAGACCACCAGGGCTGGTGGTGGAAGGGACAGACATGGCAAGAATAATTCACCAGGAGTTGATCACTTCTAATTTGGGCCTCTGTGAAGTGGATTGTTAAGGGAAAAAACAACAATGACAGAAATAAAAATAAAAAACAAAGGCATTTTTTGAATCCTAAGTCTCAACTGTGATTATTTTACTTCCCATTCCAGAACTTTTACTGTCTCTCCCTTTTCTCCCAAATAGGTCCAAACTCAGCCTAGCTTCAAAGAGCCTTCCTGAATTGGCCTCCATCTGTTTTTCCTGCCTTCCCCTTCTGCTCTGCTATTAACAATGTAGTGTCAGCTAAATTAAATGACTGTTTATTCACCAGAACTTGTTATTGCTCATGCCATTTCTTTTACCTCAGAGAATTTCCCTACTTAACTGTATCCATTCTTCAAAGCTTAGTGTTGATCATTTAAATGGAAAATTATCTCAGGCTTTTCCAAACTGTTATAGTGCTTTGTATGTGCCTCCCTTGTGGGACTTTTCCCATTTTTAGACCTTTGGGCAGGAACCACATCTTGCTCTTTGTCACTATCTCTCAGCCCTTGGCCAAGTGCCTTTTTCAGTACGGTACTCAAAAACATTAATTGAATTAATGGCTAAAGACCAAAACTTAATCAGACCAGTTGCCTTTATTTCAGTAGCAGAATGAGGGAAGAAGAAGGCCACTGTAGGGACACGCTGTTACTTACTGTGTCACTTCCTAGCGCGTTTGCATTATGATTTCTAGAAGCAGTTTGTTCCCACCATCCAGGGCTCTGAGGCCTCAGAGACCTGGATAGATCATGGGCATCTCTTTGTTTTAAGGACTGTGCTAGAAGGAAAATTGACCAAAATCACACTAGAAGTAATGGAACTAGAAATATTAATAGCATTTTCCACCAGCGTCTGGATTATTTTTGTCCCCTTTACCTCTGCAGGATGGAGCTGCAAAGGTCACCTGCATGGCATGGTCCCAGAACAATGCCAAATTTGCTGTCTGTACAGTGGACCGTGTGGTCTTACTGTATGATGAACATGGGGAGCGAAGAGATAAATTCTCCACCAAACCAGCTGACATGAAGGTGAAGGGAATACTCATGTGCACCTTAATCTGTTGATGGGACCTTATAAACCTAGAAGGCTTCCTTACCTACTTCCTAGTCACAGGCATAGGAAATGGCTTGCCCTTCCTTTTCTCAGTACAAAGCCCTCAAGCCCACTACCATCACACATGAACCTTTTCTTTTCTTTTCAGTATACTCATTACTTCTTTTTTCTGTCCTTTTCTTTCTTTTTTTTTTTTTCTTTTTGGACTCAGTATGGCAGGAAGAGCTATATGGTGAAGGGCATGGCTTTTTCTCCTGATTCCACTAAGATTGCCATAGGACAGACTGACAACATCATCTATGTCTACAAGATTGGAGAAGACTGGTGAGGATAGAGATTGGGAGATGGGGTGTCCCAGAGAAGAAGGGCGGGAAGAAATGCCCCCCTGGGAAGGGGGAATGGAGAGCATGAGGAGCCGAGCTGGGGCTTGGAAGGCAGGGGCCTTCTGGAGTCTGTTGCTGCCCTCCCTTTGCCTACACTGTGTTTCCTGCGATCCCATCCCTGGAGGAATCAGTCTTAGATCAATAAGGAGGCCCTCTGAGATCCTGAGGACCCAGGAGTGATGTTCTGTTTTATTATTCTTCCAAAGCTACTCTGGCTCCTTCTTATGCCTCCTCTGAGGGCTTCCGTGGAGTGACAGGCAACACTGGTGGGCCAAGGATGGTGTGTCTGCAACTCCTTCCCCTCCCCCAGCATCATTTGTGGCAATTATTTGTGGCTGTGGTTTTTAATATGCTTCTCTCCTTTATTTGGCAGGGGTGACAAGAAAGTCATTTGTAACAAGTTCATCCAGACGGTAATGTTCTAACCAGTCCCTGAGAGATCAGGAGGAACAAACATATCAGTATATCTGCTTATAAATACAGCCAGAAGTTGGCATTTGTTAATATCTGGCTCTGACTCTTTCTGCTGCATGAATGGTGCTGCCTAGCTGCTTAACCCCTGTGCCTTCCTCCTTAGAGCCCAGTCATGTCCCCTCCTCTCCTTCCCTGTGGGCGGTTGGGGTGGTGGCATGTGATAGGCTGTTCAGGTTTAGGTTGTCTATCTGTGTGCTCATATACATAGACAGGCTTATCCTTTTCATTCTTGCTTTCTTCCAGAGTGCTGTTACTTGCCTGCAGTGGCCAGCAGAATACATTATTGTCTTTGGGCTGGCTGAAGGAAAGGTAAAGGAGGGAAGAGAAACACAGGAGAGGATGTGGATGGGGATAATGGTTCTGGAAAGAGGTATATAGTTAATCTTCTCCCTGAGGGTCAAGTTACGTATTAGGGGGAGACCACACAGGGAACAGTTTTTGTGTTTTTATTTCTCGTTCCTTAGGTCCTGGGTAAAGTTGAAAGTAGCCTAACCAGACTTGTGTCCACTCTCCCATTTTCAGGTTCGTTTAGCAAACACCAAAACTAACAAATCATCTACCATCTATGGGACAGATTCTTATGTGGTGTCCTTGACAACAAAGTGAGTAAGGAAGAACGGAATCCCAGAAGCCTGGGAATGGTAGGAAAAGCTCTAGGGGAGTCTTGGCTTGAGGGACCATAGTGTGAACAATGGGGAGGGCTGGGAGTGGGAACCACAGGTAGAGTAGTGTCTGATGAGGAAGGGGACTTTCTTGGGGAGACAGGATGTTTTAACTGCTTCCTTTATGTCTCTCCCTTCTTCCTTTCCCCCCCTTTTTTTTAGTTCCTCTGGGAAAGGAATTCTCTCTGGTCATGCAGATGGCACCATTGTTAGGTATTTCTTTGATGATGAAGGCTCAGGAGAGTCACAGGTATGAATAAAGTGTGCTCTGGGAGAGAGGAGAAGGAAATCCCAAGCACGTCCTAGGGGAGGTTGGACATCTAAGGAATTTAGATTATGGTGCTCAGGGAGGAGGCTGGAAGGGTGAGGCCTCAGGCAGAGAAACACCTGGATGTGGCCACAGAAGAGGATTTGTTTTCAGGAGGCCAGAGCTTAATAGTTATAGGAAAGGATGAATCAAGTGGAAGGGACCTTGAGGCAAAGGGAAATAAAGACTCTGAGAGAAATGAAAATTGAAAATTATTCTCATTTATATAAAATGTTTTACGTATGTATATAAATTCAAAGAAATAAAGAGTTGTTTATCCTTGAAAGGGAAAATATAGAGGAATAAAGGAAGGTTCATGTTTTAATCCTCTATTATTTGAATCATTTACAATAAGAATTATTGGTGTAATAAATGTGCCCTTCCTAAAATAAAAGAGTCGTATATTCCCTGTGGGCCTATATAGTGTTAGTTGATGTATAGGTCAGCGTCCTTTGGGGGCCTTATTAGGTGAGTACTGAAGATCTCCAAACAAGTATTTTGAGGTTTCCTTTTAAACATAAGGGCTTCCCTTGTGGCTCCTCTGGTAAAGAATCCGCCTGCAATGTGGGAGACCTGGGTTCGACCCCTGGCTTGGGAAGATCCCTTGGAGAAGGGAAAGGCTACCCACTCCAGTATTCTGGCCTGGAAAATTCCATGGACTACGTAGTCCATGGGGTTGCAAAGAGTCAGACATGACTGAGCGGCTTTCACTTTGAAGATAAAATTGATAAGTGCATATATATTAAAATGTCATAGAAGATGTGTGTGTAGTATAAGACAGATAATTTGTGAAGTCTTCAGATTAGGATGTGTTATGGCAGGAAAATGTTGGGGAAAAGATTTCCTCGAGTAGAATGGTCCAAGGGATGAGAAATTTCTGAGGTGGTGTCCTCAGAGTGATGGAAACCTTCTTTTACTCTTAGGGAAAGTTGGTGAACCATCCGTGCCCACCCTATGCCTTGGCGTGGGCAACCAACAGCATTGTGGCTGCAGGCTGTGACCGGAGGATTATGGTCTATGGAAAGGAAGGCCATGTGCTACAAACTTTTGATTACAGCCGTGACCCTCTGGAGCGGGAGTTCACCACAGCTGCAGCAAGTCCTGGGGGCCAGTCGGTTGTGCTGGGAAGCTATGACAGGTGGGTCCCTATCCACTTGTGGCTTCTGCCTACTTTCCCTGTGTACACTCTTCTTTAGCCTGGTTCTGCTTCCCAACCAGAGTGGAAGATTGGTTGAGCGTCAGAATCAAGTGATTCTCAAGGTTTAATTCATGCACATTTTCCTCTTCCTGCTCCCCCACCATCCATTAGCATGCCAGCAGTTCTAAGATGCACCAAGCTCTGGTTGTATGTGTCTGTTTCTCCCCAAGACTCCACAGCAGACTTCACCTCTACTTTCTTTGTATTCCCATTGCGTCTTTTCAGACTACTGGCTTTGTGTTTATCACACTGTATTATCCTTTGGTGTTTGTATCTAACCGGCTAATTTGAAGAGCCCTTAAGAAGAGAGCCTCTATTTTTTTTTTTTTTTTCAGATCTCCAGAGCCTAGATTAGCATCTAGTATATCATAGGTGCCCAGCTGTTTGAGAATGAATGCATGAATGATGGAACGGTGCATAAACAGCTAGAATCTAGGTCCCATTTCTTCCTGGAGTGCTTTTAACCCCAGCTTTCTCAGTGCTGTCTTTGTCCCTTTCAGTCTCATGTATGTCTCTTCCTTTCTTTCTTCTCTAACTCCTAGCAATTCTCTTTTCTTTTTCTGTATTTCTCTATACTAACAGCTCATTTTTCTAAATATCCACAATCTCTTTTTATTTTTTCACTCTTATCTCTCTTACTCTATTTTACTTTTGACTTGATTTTTCCCAGTTTACTTCCCTTGAACATTTTTGTCCTCTCCTACTAGACCCCCCATCCTCCGCCACTTTGTCTGTTTTCTTTTATTTCCTCTGTTCTCTGATGTAGCAAAACTCATTTCCTTCCATTACAAGCCCATTTTCACTTTTTCTCAGCCTCCATCTCTTCTAAAAGCCACATACTTAATTTCAGACTTCGGGTGTTCAACTGGAGTCCTCGGAGAAACGTCTGGGAAGAGGCAAAGCCCAAGGAAATTGCCAACTTATACACCATCACTGCCTTGGCCTGGAAGCGGGATGGCTCACGACTCTGTGCGGTATGCAGCTAGTAACCGCTTTCTGCTTTGGTGACTTCCTCAAATTAAGAAAAATCCCACCTGTCTTAAAGCACTCTCTCCTGACACTGGAGAAACTCCTGTTCCCTTTTGATCACAGTCTAAAACTCCGATGTTCCAGGCAGGAAAGAGAAATCCATACTTTACTGGAGGTCACATGAGTCAAGTGTTTTATAGGCAGGGCTAGTTTCTCCCTCATATCCCATCACTATGTGATGCTCTTAAGTCCCGCAAGTGCCACCTCTTTCCTGCTGATACTTCCAAAAACTACCAGCCCTTTCACTGCCAACTCTTCTGTAGATTCTAGAATCTAGGGTTTGAGAGTGTCTCTAAATACCCTCTTCACACCTCTATACTGTGTGTGTTACCCTTTATGCTGCCACTTTCCCTCCAGGGCACACTCTGTGGTGGAGTGGAACAGTTTGACTGCTGCCTCCGAAGGAGCATTTACAAGAATAAGTTTGAATTGACGTATGTGGGACCTAGCCAGGTAAGCCGCTGATAGCCTACCACACTGAGTCATGCCATGGCTCATTCATCCTTGTAGTACTACCCTGTGGTCTGGCCACAACATAGACTCAAATTTAACCTTTGGCAGAGCTATTTCGAGGAACAGAATGTGTCTGACAACTTTCCCACTGTAGTTCTTCCAGCTTATTGTAAGAGAAGGATTAAATACCAGGTTTAAGGGGTACAGAGATTGCCATGTACATCTTCCTGGTTTAAAACTTGACTCCCTATAGGATGTCAACTGGGGAAGTTGATAAATAGGATTATAATTCTGAATTCCTTTGTTCTAGGGCTTCTGAACTCACTGTATATTATGTTGCAAGCTCATGCCTTAGTTACTGAACTCAGTTTTATCTTTTCTCTACCTCTACCCTCCTTTCCTTCATTTATTATTCATTGATTCCTTCAGTCTTTCAGTTTCTCCAGAAATATTTGTCCTTTCTTTATCTGTCAGCACTGTTAGGCGTTGAGAATTCAAAGATGGTTATCTGTAATACATTGTCCCTTAATCGAGAAGATCATTCTAGTGAAGGAGACACATGTATCAAAAAATAATATAGCACACATGGTAAAGTTATAAAAGTTTGTACAGAGAGCTACAGGAACATAGGGTGAGTGATTAGTTTAACCCAGTGGAACTTTCAGAATCATTTGTATTATAAGCATCAAAAGAGATAATAGATGAAAGCGTTTTATAAATAGTAAAAGCATTATAAATGTGAGATGTCCTTTTTACCAAGAATATCCCAGGCCAGGCAAGGAAACAAGATGTGCTTTTGCTTAGGACTGTGGCAGTAGGCAAAGGGCACAGCCCATTCCCCCTACTTTTGAACTGGGGGAGCTGAGACTCATCTCCTACCAAGGTGATTGTGAAGAACCTCTCATCGGGGACCCGAGTGGTATTCAAGTCACACTATGGCTATGAAGTGGAAGAAGTGAAAATCCTGGGAAAGGAACGCTACCTGGTGGCCCACACGTCAGACACACTGCTGCTGGGGGACCTGACCACAAATCGCCTTAGTGAGGTAGGAACCAAACATGGAGAGGTGGGGAATGGGGCATCCTGAGGTGCTGCCCAGGTGGAGCCAGGGTCCCTGGGGAAGGTCTCCATGGGATGCTCTAACGTTCCTGTGTTGGGGACCTGGTTTCAAGGAGTGAGACCCAGGTTTAGAATCACCGCTGTTGGACTTTTTTTTAACACCTTCTCCCAGAAACACAGGGACCAAGGCAAAATCTGACATAGCATCTCTCTTGTGCAATGTCAGACCAGATCAATCTCTCTGCGTCCCACCCTGCTGTTCCTGCAGCATTGGCTCGGGTGGTTATCCACGGGTTCCTTATGTCTTCTTCCCCCTTAACAGGTAGCTTGGCAGGGATCTGGTGGCAATGAGAAGTATTTCTTTGAAAATGAAAATGTGAGTAGAGCTTGATTCACCATAAACCTCCTTCTAGCTTCTGTGTCATAGGATGGCAAGTGGCAAGGGGTTGAGGAAACAGCAGATAAAATGGGAAGGTGAAATAGAGGAACAGAATAAAGAGAAAAGTGGACTTTGCTGTAAACTCACAATGTACCTCCCTCGACTGTTTGTCTCTTTCTTCACGCAGTCTTTCCACCATCTAACAATCCCACTCATCCCCAGGTGTGTATGATCTTCAATGCTGGAGAGCTCACCCTGGTGGAATATGGGAGTAATGATACCCTGGGTTCTGTACGTACTGAATTCATGAACCCCCATCTCATCAGGTAACCCCACCTAGTTCTCTAAATTTTTGAAACCCAAAAGAATTCCTTTTTGACTTCTAACTCCTGTATCCTCGAGTTAATCTAAAACCTTCATCCCATGTCTTGTTTCAGAGCTCTTGTTAAACATCTTAGCTACCTAAGCCCATTTTGCCTTACCTGACCTTTCATATTTCAGTGTCCGTATTAATGAGAGGCGTCAGCGAGGAATGGAGGATAGTAAGAAATTGGCTTATCTTGTTGATATCAAGACTATTGCTATAGGTGAGTAAGACTCCCTCATAATTGTAATAACAAAATTGATGTTTATAAAGAGCTTCCATATCACAGGATTGTGTGCAGTGTAGAATCCAAGACTCTGAGAGACAGCAGGTAAATATGTGTCTGCATTCTTACAGTGGATATGTGAAATGTTTAAATTCATGTGTGTGTCTATGTCTAGAGGTCTAGATATAGATACCTTGATGTGTATAGGCCTGCCCATATAATTATTCATGTTCTCTAGGCATTTATTTTAGGGCTAGAAAATTGGGAATGTAGGGGAGAACCATTAGAAAATTTAAGAATTTTCCTGTTTAGACTTCATAGGGTCACAGATTCTTAGAACTGCTAAGTCCCCTTAGCAAGGGGACTTACTTTCTGTATGCTGCTAAGTTGCTTCAGTCGTGCCTGATTCTGTGTGACACCATAGACAGCAGCCTACCAGGCTCCCCTGAAAAATAGCATGATATTCTCTGAAAAGCTTATTAGAGAGTAACATATCCAGGTAGAGTAGTTGTTAACAGCAGAGCTCTGGAGTCAAACCATCCCACTTCTCTACTTTCTACCTGTGTGATCTTCAGGTAAATTACTTATCCTTTCTGTATCTCAATTTTCTCATCTACAATGTGGGTATAAAAATAGCACCTACTTCGTATGAAAAGCACTTAGACTAGTGCCTAGTATATGATAAGTGCTTAATAAATGTTAGCTATTCATAATAATATTATTACTTGTATACCCATAATAATATTATTATGAATAGCTAACATTTGTTACATACTTATTATATACCAAGCAGTAGTCTAAGTGCTTTTCTTATTATTATTACTTGTATACCCATGGGCTTCCCTGATGGCTGAGTGCATAAAGAATCTGCCTGCAATGCAGGAGACATAGGAGACAGGGGTTCAATCCCTGTCCTGGGAAGATTCCCTGGAGAAGGAAATGGCAACCCACTCCAGTATTCTTGCTTGGAAAATCCCATGGACAGAGNGGCTGAGTGCATAAAGAATCTGCCTGCAATGCAGGAGACATAGGAGACAGGGGTTCAATCCCTGTCCTGGGAAGATTCCCTGGAGAAGGAAATGGCAACCCACTCCAGTATTCTTGCTTGGAAAATCCCATGGACAGAGGAGCCTGACAGGCTACAGTCCATGGGGTAGCAGAAGGGTCAGACGTGACTCAGTGACAGGGAAGAGCTCTATACCCATGCCAAATTCTGTCAAATCCGTAACGTTCCATTATATTTTCCTTGGATCTTTTCTCTCTTCTTTTATTGGTGGACATTTAAGTTGTTGGTTTTTCCCTGTTGCAGTATTTCAGTTCTTTAAGGTTTACACCCAGCGTGGAATTGCTGAATCATAAAAGAGTACATCTTCAATTTCACTAAATATTTCCAAATTGCTCTCTGAAGAGGTTGTACCAATTTACAGTCCCACCAGCAGTTACAGTTTCACATCCTCTCCAATGCTTGAAATTGCCTGACTTCATAATTGGCTCAATCTGATGTATTCAATATATGAAAATATATTTAATTCTATTAATTTTTTGTTCATTTGTTTATTGGCATTTTGGATTTCTTCTTCTGTGAATTGCCAGTTTATATCCATTGCCTCTTTTTAAAATTAGATTGTCTTTTCCTTGTTTGGGCGTCCCTTGTGGCTCAGCTGGTAAAGAATCCACCTGAAATGCGGGAGACCTGAGTTCGATCACTGGGTTGGGAAGATCCCCTGGAGAAGGGAAAGGCTACCCACTCCAGTATTCTGGCCTGGACTATATAGTCCATGGGGTCGCAAAGAGTCTGACATGACTGAGTGACTTTTACTCACTTTCTTGGTTACTTGAAGGAGTTCTGTGTATGTGCAGGTACAGACTTTGATGGTTATTTGCACTGCAGTTATTTTGTCTCAGCCTGTGGCTTGTCTTTTCTCTCCTTTTCAGCATCTTTTAGTGTTTAGACATTTTTAAGTTTAACGTAACTCATCACTTTTTTTAAAATTAAAGTGTAGTTGATTTACAGTGTTGTGTATCACTTTTTAATAGTTTGTGGGTTTTGAGGTCTTATTTAGGAAATCCCCTTCTACTCCCTCCTATATTTTGATACTTAAAATTTTTGCCTTTTACCTGCAATTTATTTTTGTGCATAATATAAGTAGGAAGCTAATTTTGTTTTTCCATATGTGTAACCATTTATTGAAAATCCATTCTTCACCCAATAATACATTATGTCATCTCTCATAAATCAAGTTTCCATATATTTATGGGTCTGTCCTTAAGATATATATATATTTTTTGGTATTTATTTATTTTTTTACACGAACTCCCAAACATGAACCCCCCTCCCACCTCCCACCCCACATCATCCCTCCAGATCATCCCCATACACCAGCCCCAAGCGTC
>SJYX01000367.1:224320-256565 GCA_006410675.1 Oreotragus oreotragus
TTTTTTTTTTCCTGGTTTTAACTTACTGACTTTTCTTTCTTTCTTTTTGTGGAGGGGAAGGGTAGGAGAGGGAGCAGGAAGCTTTCCTAGTGATTTCTTCAGTTGAACTCAGCAATACATTAAAAAGGATGTTCCAGGTTCAAGTTGAATTTTAGCTGGAGAACCTTTACAAATACCAAGTCATGGTACCGCTGGCAGAAGTGGATACCACACTTTGTCAACTTATCCCTAGCCACTAGTGCTATCATAGCTATGGTGTACTTTAACCCAAGGATATTACCATAGATGGGGAATTTTTATCTGCCTGAGAGAAGTGTCAGAAAAACAAAACAGAGTGTAGTCATTCCTCAGAGTGTGAGCAGTAGGACTGGATGAGGGTGGGTCTTTTCTGCAGTTGAGCCTGTGTTCCCACTCACCTGGAATTCTGGTGGGGTGGGGGTATTGAATTTTTACAGGGTGATGTTGTAGGTCTGGAGCGAGGTGGGGGAAAGACAGAGGTGATGGTGACCGAAGGTGTGACTACAGTTGCCTACACCCTGGATGAGGGCCTTATTGAGTTTGGAACAGCCATTGATGACGGCAACTACACCCGGTGAGACACGAGGCTGATAACCAGCATGGTGGTGGGAAAGTCTGGGTCTGAGGACCTGCCTGCGGTGGGTAGTGAAACCAGCCATGTCTGAAAAGGACCTGGTGGTCCTGAGAGGAAATTAGACAAAAAGGGCAAATAATTGCCTCCCCCATCCTCGTGCTGCCCCATCACCAATATTCCTTAGAGTCTTCCTGACCTTGGACTCATTCCTTGTGCTTTGCTTCCTTCCCTCTGCAGGGCCACAGCCTTCTTGGAAACTCTGGAAATGACCCCAGAAACAGAAGCAATGTGGAAAACCTTGAGCAAGCTGTCACTGGAAGCAAAGCAGCTACACATTGCTGAGAGGTGGGCCGGGCTGTGGAGCCCAGGGGCCAGGCAGCTCGGAGGGAGGGATGGCCGCAATGTCTTCCCCGTGGGCTGCTCCTCCCCAGGGTTGGGGCACCACAGAGCCCTTCCACAGTGCAGTTATCCCAAACATCCCCCCATCCTAGAGTATGAGAGTATGGCTTTTATGTATTTTTTTAATTTTTATTGGACTATAGTTGCTTTACAGTGTTGTCTTAGTTTCTTGCTGAACAACAAAGTGGGTCAGGTATTCATACACATATACATATATCCCCTTTTCTTTAGACTTCCTTCCCATTTAGGTCACCACAGAACACTGAGTAGAGTTCCCTGTGCTACACAGTGGGCTCTCGTTAGTTATCTGTTTGATTAGATACATTAGTAGTGTGTATTTGTCGATCCCAATCTCCCAATTCATCCCATCCCCTCTTCTTCCTTTGGCAACCGTAAGTTTGTTCTCTGCAACTGAGACTCTATTTCTGCTTTGCAAATAAGTTCATCTCTACCATTTTCTGGATTCTACATATAAGCGATATTATATGATATTTGTTTTTATCTGACTTCCTATAAGAGTATGTCTTTTATTGTTTTCACCTCCCCTACCTTGTAACTAGGTGCTGCTTCCAAGTGTTTTAACGCTCCTACCCTACAATCGATGTGTTGATGTGTATATTCCAATAATGGTATAGGAGTGTAATTAACAGGAAAAACATGGGACTCCAGACTCTCCCATTTCAAATCTTGATTCCATTTACCAACTGTGTAACTTTAGAGAGATTAACAACCTTCTCAAGCCTTGGCTTCTCCATTTTCTCTATGAAATGAGGATAATAACAGTATTCACCTTGCAGGATGGTAAAGAAGAGTGGCAGAGTGGCAGTGATAGGGGAGACTTAATGAAAGGATCTGTGCAAAGAGTACAGACCAGAGTGCTCATTAAACATCAGCTGCTGTGGCTTTGACAAAGATTCATCCTTGGTCCCTTTTATCCCATCCCCGCACAGCTAGACTCACTGCAAGTCATAGGGACAGTGAGCCAGGGTCTTTATAGCATACCCCAAATCTCTTATTTGTTCAACCCTACTGTCTCCACCCTAGAACAGACCACCACCATCTCCTGCATACAATGGTGCAGAAACCTCTTAATTAGTCTCTTAATTAATTGGAAACTGCTACTTAGACCCCTACAATCCTTAGAACCATACATAGCAGCTGTGGTAATTTTTTAAAAACATAAATTAGATTAAATCATTTTCTTGCTTTTGTGCTTTGTATAAAACACAAACTCCTAAGGCCCCACAAGATTTGACCCCACTTCCTTCTCATATCAGGTACTTGCCCATTAGTCTCCAGCCACACAGGCATCCTTTGGTCCCTTTGAGCACACCAAGCTCACTCCTGCCTTGGGCCCTTTATACTAGCTTTTCCCTCTGCCTGGAGTAATTTTCCTCCATCTTGCCATGATTGGCTCTTTCCTGGATTCAGGTCTCAGCTCACATGACAGCTCCTGGAACAGGCCTTCTCTAACTACCAACTTAAATAGTCCCCTTAGTTTCATTTTCCATTATTTCAATTAATCTTTGTTTATTTGTTTGCTAATTATCTGTTTCCACTAGAAAGTAAGTTCCCTGAGAGCCAGGCCCTCATCTTTGTTTGTGTCCTCAGTGGCAAGAACAAGTGCCTGGCATATAATGGATGTTCATCATATATCTGCTAAACCAATGAATTAATGATGACTCTATAATAATATTATTATTGTTATTGCTTCCATACTTTAGGTGCTTTTCTGCTTTGGGACATGTTGCAAAAGCTCGGTTCCTCCATGAAACCAATGAGATTGCAGATCAAGTGTCTCAGGAATATGCAAGTATTCTCCTGATTCGTTCACTTTTTTGAACTTTCTCTTGGCACTCAGACCCACAACTCTTAGCTTTCCCAGCCATGGCTAATTTCTTCTACCCTGCCCTCCCTATCGCCATTTTGGAGTTGTTTGCCAAACCTCAAGCCTCTAAGCCCCAAGTTTTTCAGCTTCCTAAGCCTCTGGCCTCCACATCTCTCTGACCTCCCTGTCTCCACTTACAGAGACAGAATTGTTCGTGGGCACCAACAATAACCAGAACTTTCTCTTTTTCCACAGGGTGGAGAAGGAACAGACTTTTATCAGGTCCGAGCACGACTAGCCATGCTGGAGAAGAACTACAAGCTGGCGGAAATGATCTTCTTAGAACAGGTAATAGGAGCAGAGGAGCTGGATGGAAGAGGGGATCCGAGAGGGGAAAAGTGAGGCAAACTCAGAGGAAGAATGAGCGCTGGTTAGCTGGGCTGTCAGGCCTGGAGAGAAACTTTGAAAAGGTTTATACAGTGAATTTCACTGCTCCATAATTTCCTCCTCTGGGTTCGTTCTGACAATCACTTCTTTACTTCATAGAAAGTCTACCATCTCTCTTTGTTCTCCACAATTCTTGTGCATGGAGATAAATCCCAATTTTGTGAGGCCCAAAGCTTATTCAGTTTGAGAAGCCCTCTTTAAGAAAAGTTGATTTGGAAGGAGCCTGTGCAAATAAGGTGCCCTGAAGCTTAAGCTTCTTTTAGTTTCATAGTAAGGATGAGGCTTTCAACCCACACAGGCTGGCATCTCAGCCAGGCTGAGGAGAGCTTGCTAATTTCTGATCCTCGTGTCTTCCTGGTATCTCTCCTCCCTTTGCCCGGCCTCCCCTAGAATGCCGTTGAAGAGGCCATGGACATGTACCAGGAGCTACACCGCTGGGATGAATGTATCGCTGTTGCTGAGGCCAAGGTACTGGTTCTGTCTTCCCCACAGTTCAGAACTAGGGCCCACCAGTATCAGAAACCCCTTCTTGTCAAGGAGGCTGCAGGAGCTGGAACAGTGTTGGGGTTGCACCTCACAGTGTGGGGAGTTGGGCTGCTCGTGACTGGGAGGATTTCGGCTGTTACAGTGGGGTTGGACATGATGGGAAGCAGCAGGGCAGGAAGGAGGGGCGTGACTCCTGGTTCTCTTCTGCTGCATGCTAGGGGCACCCAGCCCTAGAGAAGCTGCGCCGGGGTTACTACCAGTGGCTGATGGACACACAGCAAGAGGAGCGGGCAGGCGAACTTCAGGAGAGCCAAGGGGATGGGCTAGCAGCCATCAGCCTCTACCTCAAAGCTGGGCTCCCTGCCAAGGCTGCTCGGCTGGTGCTGAACCGAGAGGAACTGCTGGCCAACACGGAGCTGGTGGAGCACATAACCGCTGCCCTGATCAAGGGCGAGCTGTATGAACGGGTACCCTGGCTTCCAGTTCCCATCCCTTAGCCCCCAGGGCTCAGTGCCCTCTCCTACCCAGCGGTGTCTTGGAGTGCACAGCCCTCCCTGACCGCTGGCTGAATCCCCTACCTTGCGGGGCTGACAGTTGATTTTTGTGTAGCAGAGGTATCTTTGAAGTAACATGGGATGTGTTAACAGGCAGGTGATCTCTTTGAGAAGATTCGAAATCCACAGCGGGCCCTGGAGTGCTACTGTAAAGGCAGCGCATTCATGAAAGGTACTGGCCAGTCCACAGTGTTGCGGACTCCCACCCTAATAGTCCCCCGACACCTGGCTTCAGGGATCCCCTATCCCTCCACTTCTCCCTTGTACTCCATGCCTCACTTCTCTGCCTCACGGTGCCCGAAGCCTGCACTGAGTGCCCTCTCTGTCTCTGGCAGCGGTGGAGCTGGCTCGGTCGGCATTCCCAGTGGAAGTGGTGAGATTAGAGGAGGCATGGGGGGACCACTTGGTGCAGCAGAAGCAGCTCGATGCGGCCATTAATCATTACATCGAAGCCAGGTGTGGTGGCCAGGGGTGCAGAGGGCATTTGGACATGAGGTGAGAGATGATGGGACAGGCAAGGGCAGCAAGGCCTCACTGCTGCTGCTAAGTCACTTCAGTCGTGTCCGACTCTGTGTGACCCCATAGACGGCAGCCCACCAGGCTCCCCCATCCCTGGGATTCTCCAGGCAAGAATACTGGAGTGGGTTGCCATTTCCTTCTCCAATGCATGAAAGAGAAAAGTGAAAGTGAAGTCGCTCAGTCTGTCCGACTGTTAGCGACCCCATGGACTGCAGCCCACCAGGCTACTCCGTCCATTGGATTTTCCAGGCAAGAGTACTGGGGTGGGGTGCCATTGCCTTCCCCAAAGGCCTCACTAAAACAAGGGAAATCTCCGAATGTGGTTGGAGTATGCTTGAGGTATCTCTACCTCTATCCATTTTCCTCTTTCCTCATACACATTTACCCCCTTTCCAACTATGCCAGGTGCTCCATTAAGGCAATTGAGGCTGCCCTGGGTGCCCGCCAGTGGAAGAAGGCAATTTATATATTAGATCTGCAGGACCAGAACACTGCGTCCAAATACTATCCTCGCGTGGCCCAACACTACGCATCTCTGCAGGAGTATGAGGTGAGGGACAGCCCCTTTTGGCATCATGAAGCAGTATAGTACAGGAGGACGAGGAGGGAACCCAGAAGAGGGAGTGGGGGCCACCTCACTAGATCCTTCTTACTGGGGCCCAACAGAGTCACCACCCTAAATGAAACACACTACCATTTCATTCTGCATGACACAGAACCCTCTCCCAGACATATAAAGCAGGTCTCTAGCATGAGAGATGCTTCAAGAATAACTTCAACATTAACAGATGCAAACTATTATATACAGGATGGATAAACAAGGTCCTATTGTATAGCACAGGGAACTATATTCAATATCCTGTAATGAACCATAATGGAAAAGGATATATATATATATATGTGTGTGTGTGTGTATATAAAACTGAAGCAGAAGTTAACATTGTAAATTAACTATACCTCAATAAAATTTTTTAAAATTAAAAAAAAACTATTGCCAACATATTTACAATATAGAATCATCATGGACTGCAAAAACATGAGGCCATCTTAAGTTCAGTTCAGCCGCTCAGTCGTGTCCGACTCTTTGCAACCCCACGGACTGCAGCACACCAGGCCTCCCTGTCCATCACCAACTCCCATCACCTATTCAAACTCATGTCCATTAAGTCGGTGATGCCATCCAACCATCTCATCTCCTTTTCCTCCTGCCTTCAATTTTTCCTAGCATCAGGGTCTTTTCCAGTGAGTCAGTTCTTTGCATCAGGTGGCCAAAGTATTGGAGTTTCAGCATCAGTCCTTCCAGTGAATATTCACGACTGATTTCCTTTAGGATTGACTGCTTGGATCTCCTTGCAGTCCAAGGGATTCTCAAGAGTATTCTCCAACATCACGGTTGAAAAGCATCAAAGAAAGTTCAAAAGCTTTCTTTATAGTCCCACTGTCACATCCATACATGACTCCTGGAAAAACCATAGTTTTGACTAGATCTTTGTTGGCAAAGTAATCTTAAACTCCCACTGTATTGTCCTCATACTGTTTGGGGCTGGTCTTTTATCAAAACAGAAGAAAGCCTAAGACACCTACAGTCACCTTGTCTTTTCTATGACTGTACGCTAATGGAGTCCTAGGCTCTGCTCCCTCCCAGCTGAGGTTTGTTCTTTCCTCCTCCAGGCTGCTTTCACTCTGTCACTCTGACCTTTTGCCTCTCCCTGTCTCACCTGCAGATTGCGGAAGAGCTCTACGCTAAGGGAGACCGGATGAAAGACGCCATAGACATGTACACCCAGGCTGGCCACTGGGAGCAAGCCCACAAGGTGGGCAACAGGTGACATTCATGAGAGGAGAATGCCACCTTCATGGTTGTGTTGTCCCTTCCCCTAGTCGCCAATCTCCCCACTTCACTGGGCTCCCTGCAAGCCAAGGAAGAGTACCAGGGTACAGTCTGGGTAACTGATGCTTAGCCAAAAGGAAAGGCAAGGATCATGAGAGGCTCTAGTTCCCAAACCTGCAATTCTGAAGAGAGCCGATGGCCTTGGGAGCTGGGAATCTGAAATACCTCTGCTGGAGCTCTAGTCACACTGGTAATTGTTCTCATTCATGCTCCCAGAGCCCAGTGGGTGCAGTAGGAGTAAATTAGTGGGATCAGGTGCCCCCACCCAGCACAGGGCATCTCTGACCCTCCTGCCTTAGAATGTAGTTCTTATTCTGCTCTTTATGGACTCGGGATCCCTGAGCTGAGTAGGAGAGTGGCAGTAACCAAACTCCTGTGCTTATTGGGAAAGTTCAGAGTTCCTGTGAAAACAAGCTTCCTTGAAGAAACCCCACTCCCCTGTCCACTCTGTGTTGCCCTCTGCTTCCCTTGGGAATTAGTGCCTGAGGCTGCCCTGACCCTGTGTGTCTGCACAGCTGGCCATGAAGTGCATGAGACCAGAAGATGTCTCGGTGCTGTACATCACTCAGGCTCAGGAGATGGAGAAGCAGGGCAAGTACCGAGAGGCTGAAAGGTGAGCCGTGGCCCCAGGGGAGGTGTAGCGGGATACGGGGCTTGAGGGCTGGGGTCTGCAGATATGTGCCCTCTGCCCAGAAGACAGGGATGAAGTCCCTTAGGAACGACTCTCACAGCAGGAATCTGGGTCTAGGAGGCCACAGGTGTTTCTCCTGTCCCCAGGCTATATGTGACCGTGGAAGAGCCTGATCTTGCCATCAGCATGTTCAAAAAGCACAAGTTGTATGATGATATGATCCGCTTAGTAGGGAAGCACCACCCAAATCTCCTCAGCGACACACACCTGCATCTGGGCAAGGTGAGCTCTTCTCCTGCTTCCGCCCATCTCTCCCCTAAAGAGGCTCCATCTGCCCCTCTCCCCATCCTGACTTGCCTCTCCTTCCCCAGGAGCTGGAGGCTGAGGGCAGACTCCAGGAGGCTGAGTATCACTACCTTGAGGCCCAGGAGTGGAAGGCAACAGTGAACATGTACCGGTCTAATGGGCTTTGGGAAGAGGCTTACCGGGTAAGGTCTATCCCCTTGCTGGGTAAGGATGCACAGGGTCCTTCCATCCTGCTTTCCCACGCTCAAGTAACTGTCTAATTTTAAACTGGTAGTGGGTGTCTTTGAAAAAAGTCCACACCTACACACACAATTTCACATACAATTTTAATGGTTTGTGAATGACCTGAAGTCCTTCCTTGGACCCTAATCAGGTTAATAGGGCCGAAATCTAGCCCTCTTCCTACTGCTCTGGAGAGGTACCTGATCCTTTTCCAAGCTGAGGTCAAGGGAGGTCAAGGACAAGGGAGCAGCCATGTACCCCTGTGTTGGAGGGTTGCCATGGGCCTTTGCTTTTCAGGTGGCCAAGGCTCATGGAGGAGCTAATGCCCACAAACACGTGGCCTATCTGTGGGCCAAGAGCCTAGGAGGAGAGGCTGCCGTTAGACTGCTCAACAAGCTGGGACTCTTGGAAGCTGCTATTGACCACGCTGCTGACAACTGGTGAGGCCCCAAGCCTTCTCTCTGGGGGCCCCATCCCAGACAGCCTCTATATAAAGAAAATTGATGTATAACTGAAAAACATTTCTAGAGGCTGAAGCAAGAGTGAAGAAATGTGGTAAGGAGAGATCCTTGGAAGAGCTTGATAGAGAGGCAAGAATGAATTAGTAATTCTGCTCCTGTTCCTCTGGGGGCTCAGAAGGGTGTTTAATCTTTGGCTGTTCTAAGGAGAAAGGAGGAAAGAGAACAATTTATAAAGCTAAAATGCTCTAAGCCAGTAATTTACTGCTGAGTAATGTGTGATGTGAGTAAAGTGTGGGTCTCTCCAGTGGCTCAGATGGTAAAGAATCTACCTGCAATACAGGAGACTTGGTTTTGATCCCTGAGTTGGGAAGATTCCCCTGGAGAAGGAAATGGCAACCTACTCTAGTATTCTTGCCTGGAGAATCCCATGGATAGAGGAGCCTGGTGAGCTACAGTCTATAGGGTCAGAAAGAGCTGGACATGACTGAGCAACTAAGCACATAAACACACAATGGAAATGTGATTCCATTAAATGCAAAATGAGCTTTTCTTTTTTAAATTAAGTTAAATTATTAATTTTTTGAAGTGTAGTTGATTTACAATATTTGTTTCAGGTGTCCCACATGGTGATTCAATATTTCTTATAGATTATACTCCATTTAAGGTTATTATAAAACATTGGCTGTATTCCCTATGCTGTGTAATGTATCCTTGTAGTTTATTTATACCGAGTAGTTTGTACCTCTTAATCTCCTATCCCTGTCTTACCCTTCCCCCTTTTCCTCTCCCCACTGATAACTACTGGTTTGTTTTCTATATCTGTGAGTCTGTTTCTGTTTTGTTATATTCGTTTGTTTCATTTTTTAAGATTTCATATATAAGTAATAACCTATAGTATTTGTCTTTTTATCTGACTTATTGTACTAAGCATAATACCTTCCTGGTCCATCCATGTTGTTGGAAATGGCAAATTTTCATTTTTTATGACTAATATTCATGTGTGTGTGTGTGTGTGTGTGTGACATCTTCTTTATTAATTTATCTGTTGATGGACACTTGGTTGCTTCCATATCTTGGCTATTGTAAACACTGCTGCTGTGAACACTGGGGTTCCAGTATCTTTAGTGTTTTTGTTTTCTTCAGCTATATAGCCAGGAGTATAATTGTCGGATCTTATGGTAGTTCTGTTTTTCAGTTTTTTGAGGAACCTCCATACTGTTTTCCATAGCGGCTACACCAAATTACATTCCCACCAACATTTCATAAGGGTCCCCTTCTCTCCACATCCTCACCAGTATTTGTTATTTGTAGATCTTTTTTGATGCTAGCCATTCTGACAGATGTGCGTTGTTATCTCATTGTGGTTTTGACTTGCATTTCTCTGATGATTGTTGCTGTTAAGCATCTTTTCATGTTAGCCATCTGTATATCCTCTTTTGGAAAACATCTATTCAAGACTTCTGCCCAAAAGCGAGGTTTTTCTTAAGCAAATGTTAAGAACATCAGTAGGAATCCTGCAATGAGTCAAATTGCTATGGGTGGTTTTACTTGTTTCCGGAAGATTATTTTCCTGCTAGTGCAGATGTGGCTCTGTGGGAGGTGGTGGAAGCACCAGGGGTCCTTCCTGCCTGTTGGTATAGTGCTCTCTGTGCCTTTCTTATCATTTCGTTGATTTTTAAAAATCTGTCCCTTTTCCTCCCCTCAATCCTTGCCCTCTGTTTGTCTTCTAAAAGGAAATATAGTAGACAAACCTTGTTTGCACCTCCCATTTCAGCTCCTTTGAATTTGCTTTTGAACTCTCTCGGCTGGCCCTCAAGCACAAAACCCCTGAGATCCATCTCCGATACGCTATGTACCTGGAGGATGAGGTATAGATGTGGTTCTTCCCCAATGCTTTTGACTCTGACCACAGAGCCCTCCTTCCCATGCCCTGGTCCACTGCTGCCAGGCATTCAGACCTCCTGTCTCACGGCTGCCTGGGGTGCCAGTCTCCTCCGCATCGTGTATGGCTGTTTCCCTCTCCCTCTAGGGAAAATTTGAAGAGGCTGAAGCTGAATTTATCAAGGCTGGTAAACCCAAGGAAGCAGTCCTCATGTGAGTTACCCCACAAATCTTCTAATCCTGTCCTCCCAGACTCAGCCCCAGGACCTCTCATGGTCATTTTCACCTTCATCTAAACCTAGTACCAATAACTCTTACCCTCACTCATTGACACGGTGGTTTGCCTCTCATCACTGAGGCTTCAGTCCTATACTCAGCCTTCTCTGTGTCCTCATCTGGGAATAGGTTTGTCCATAACCAGGACTGGGAGGCAGCTCAGCGTGTGGCCGAGGCCCATGACCCTGACAGTGTCGCCGAGGTGCTCGTGGGGCAGGCTCGAGGGGCCTTGGAGGAGAAGGACTTCCAGAAAGCAGAAGGGCTGCTGCTTCGGGCCCAGAGACCAGGCCTGGCCCTCAATTACTATAAGGTGGGGCAGCAGATTCAGGGGAGGAATCCCATGAGGAAGGGTGAGAGGTAGGAGAGCCCATAGTGCACTACACTGAACCCTGGTTTTGAGAAGGTTAACCCTGAGGAAGGGGGAGGAGCAGAGAGAAGGAGGAAAAGCGGTCCAAGGACCCAGGGACTAGTGGGCTATAGTGGTGGGCCTGTGTGCAGTGGGAAGCTGTCATGCCATTCTGATACCTGGAAATCTGAGCAGGAGGCCGGACTATGGAGTGATGCTCTGCGGATTTGCAAGGACTACGTGCCCAGCCAGCTGGAGGCACTGCAGGAAGAGTATGAGCGGGAAGCTACCAAGAAGGGGGCCAGGTATGAAGCCAGGGCTCCAGGAAAGAAGGGGGCCAGGTATGAAGCCAGAGGACCAGGAAATGTTGGCAGGACTGGGGATGGGTCAGAAGGTGCACACAGGCTCAGCCACACTGCCCCTTCCCCTGTCCTGGTCACGAGGGCTCTCATCCACACAGGGGCATGGAGGGTCTGGTGGAACAGGCTCGACAGTGGGAACAGGCTGGAGAGTACAGCCGTGCAGTCGACTGCTACCTCAAAGTGCGGGACGCAGGAAGCAGCAGCCTGGTGGAGAAGTGCTGGCTGAAGGTGAGTGCCACACCTGCTGGGCTCTGCTCCTCGCCTCCATTCACACCCACTATTCCTTCTCAGACATTCTTTGTTTTCAGTCAGGTAGCAGGTGTCTGCTGAGTTCCTGATGGATGCTAGACCAGAATATGAAGGCTATAAAAAGGGATATAAGACAGAACCGGAGAGACAGAAATTGGGGGAAGGTAGACTAAAACGTGGCTCAGTTGGTTAATACTGCAAGTTAGTGAAGACAGAAGTTAACTAGTGAAGTTCAAGTAGAGTTCAGAGAAGGGCGAGATCTCTGTGGCCTGGAGGGGTCAGGGAAGCCTTGTGAGGGAAGAGTAGGCCTAGGGCCAGAGTTGGAAAGGCAAATCCAGACCCTGAAACTGGGCCAGATGGAGGCTGTGAGAAAAGCAAAGGCCCCTCCTCCACTCAGCAGCTCCTGAAAAAAAGCCTGGCAGATTAAGCCAAGCTAGTATGTTTCATCAATTGTAAGATGGATTCTTAGGGTCTTTGTGATGGGGATACATGTATATATTAATGATGTGCCTCAGACAATAGGGTATTAGAAGTTAAAGGGGTGAGACTGATCAGTCCCTGAATAAAATGTTTTTGTGCAGATGCCCCTGCAGAATTTCCCAAATGTTTGTGAGGCCTTGTCATTGAATAGCCCCTTGAAGTTGGAGGGGAAGGAAGTAGAAAGGACTGAGGCTGGTTTTGAGAGTTTAGCAAGTTTTATCAGGTATTAAGCATCTGCAAGCTGGAATCAAGATTGCTGGGAGAAATATCAGTAACCTCAGATATACAGATGACACCACCCTTATGGCAGAAAGCGAAGAAGAACTAAACAGCCTCTTGATGAAAGTGAAAGAAGAGAGTGAAAAAGGTGGCTAACACTCAACATTCAGAAAACTAAGATCATGGCTTCCGGTCCCATCGCTTCATGGCAAATATATGGGGAAACAATGGAAACAGTGACAGACTTTATTTTGAGGGGCTCCAAAATCACTGCAGCCATGAAATTAAAAGATGCTTGCTCCTTAGAAGAAAAGCTGCGACCAACCTAGACAGGATATTAAAAAGCAGAGACATTACTTTGCCAACAAAAGTCCATCTAGTCAAAGCTATGGTTTTCCTAGTAGTCATGTATGGATGTGAGAGTTGGACTATAAAGAAAGCTTTTGAACTTTGATGCTTTTGAACTGTGGTGTTGGAGAAGACTCTTGAGAGTCCCTTGGACTGCAAGGAGATCCAAGCAGTCAATCCTAAAGGAAATCAGTCATGAATATTTATTGGAAGGACTGATGCTGAAGCTGAAACTCGAATACTTTGGCCACTAGTTGTGAAGGACTGACTCATTTGAAAAGATCCTGGTGCTGGGAAAGATTGAAGGCGAGAGGAGAAAGGGATGACAGAGGATGAGATGGTTGGATGGCATCACTGACTCAGTGTACATGAATTTGGGCAAGCTCCGGGAGTTGGTGAAGGACAGGGAAGCCTGGCGTGCTGCAGTCCATGGGGTCACAAAGAGTCAGACATGACTGAGCGACTGAACTGAACTGAAGCATCTGCTATACCTTACTCTAGGGAACTGTTTACCCAGGTCTGTGCACGACTATACCTTCCTTAGATTAGTCAGAAGGTGGGCTTTCTGGATGGGAGCATTTAAGCCTTGAGGGGTTTGGCAGGTAAAGAAGAAAGGCAAGAACAGGTGGGGAAAGACCAGGAGGAGTCACATAGACTACAGCTGAAGTGGACTCTGTGGAAGTTAAAATCTGGTGAGGATATCAGCATCACAGCATAAACAGAGTGAGCTCATGGAACAGTTGGATTTGTAGAATTACTGAGTTTTATGGTTGAAAGGGGTCTCCAAAGTCATCTAAACCAACACCATCCAGTAGAAATACAATGCAGGTCACAAAGATCTAAGTCATATATGTAATTTTAAAATTTTCTAGTAGCCACAGTCAAATAAGTGTAAAGAAAAAGGTGAAAATAATTATATTCTGCTCTCACCTAACCTATTATACCAAAACTATTATCAATATTTCAATGCAAAATCAATATAAAAATCTATCAAGGTAGTCTACATTCCTTTTTTCATACTAAGTCTTTGAAATATGTAAGGTTACAGCACATCTCAGGACTAGCCACATGTGACTCATGGCTGCTGTTCTGGACAGTACGAATCTAGACCAACCATCAGTCTGATGGGTGAAGAAACTGAAACTCAGAAATGCCCAACACAAATAGTTGCAGAATGTCCTGGGCTCCTGCTTTAGGAGTTTTTTCTCTACACCATGCTACCAGGGTTCTGTTTGTGACAAAGACCTTGAGAAACCACTTTGTGAAAGGTGACAGAACCAAATGCAGTGCTCTCAGGCAGCACTGAGTGTCTGAAAGAGGAAGAGCTGAGAGGAACAGATAGGTCCTCTGATGGTCATGGAAAAGCTCTGATGGACCATGAGGCAGGATTTACCCCAGAGGGCAGAAGGTGAGGGAGAAGGCAAGAAAGTTGGCATCTGGAGGTAAAAATAGAGCCGGTCAAGGACCCCTGGGCAGTATGTGTCTCTCTGCCCACTTCCATCTTCTGCTCAACCACTCAGGCAGCTGAACTCTCCATCAAGTTTCTACCTCCCCCACGCAGTCTGGAAGTAGTTCGGGCTGTGGGACCCCAGCTGATTGGAATTGGAAAGCCCAGCGCAGTAAGTAGGGTGCTGGGACTGAACAGAAATAGATTCCACAGAGATGGGTAGAAGCTGTGTGAAGTCGGGGTGGGGGGGCAGGGGTCTCCTGGCGGGCTCGGCATGCATTTCTGTTTCCTCAGAGTTCCCAGAAGGGAGATGGGGGAAGGAGAGGAGAGAGACATCTCCAGTCTCGGATTTTCCCCTGTGTAGGCTGCAGAGCTCTATCTGAACCTGGACCTCGTCAAGGAAGCGATCGACGCTTTCATTGAGGGTGAGGAATGGAACAAGGCCAAGCGTGTAGCTAAGGAGCTAGATCCCCGGTAAGCTCATGACCCCTTCTCACTAGAAATTCTTTTACTTCCTTTTGTAAAGACTGGGAGGAAGTTCTTATGGGAAGGATATGCTTCTGGGGCTTTGATGTGCGAGTTTTCTCCATGCCTTCACAGGTGTGAAGACTATGTGGACCAGTGTTATAAACAGTTCCTCAAGAGCCAGGGCAAAGTGGACTCGGTGAGACTGGCAGAGGCAGCAGGAGGCGAGCACAGGGAGGCTCAGAGACTCTTTCCCTCTTCTTTCCTCGTGTAACTCTGTCTTTTTAACTGGCCCATAGCTAGTGGGTGTGGACGTGGTGGCTGCTTTGGACCTCTACGTGGAGCAGGGCCAGTGGGACAAGTGCATTGAAACAGCCACCAAGCAGGTACTGCTCCCTTCCTCCCACGCCAGCCCCTCTGGGTATTTCCTCTGACTCCCCACCTGTCCCAGAGAGTGTCTCTCTCTCTTCCTCCAAAGCCCAAACCCCAAAGATCCCTAATCAGCATCAGAGAGCTCAGTCTTCACGCTCTGACGTCAGGTCAGAGCATGGTATGCACATGCCCTTCGCCTCCTACATAAATCCATGGCCTCAAGTCAGGACCCCACCCTCACGGACTCAAGTTACGACCCCACCCACACAGCCTGGTCTGACCCCAACCTCCCCCTGCTTTTCCTGCACCCCTCAAACAGAACTACAAGATTCTGCACAAATACGTGGCATTGTATGCAACTCACCTGATCCGGGAGGGTGGCTATGCCCAGGCACTGGCCCTGTACGTGCAGCATGGAGCCCCTGCTAACCCACAGGTACCAGCCTGCTCCTCAGGGTGAATGTTTCCCTAAAGAAATCCTTACCTTCTCCTCGACAACTGCTCACCCAACTCAGGATCTGTCTTCTCAAAGAATTCTTTTGTTAGAGAGCATCGTGCCCATAGACTCCGCCTAGGCTCTTCTGAACTGTACAGCCTCTCTGGAGGATTTACCCTCTGAAGGCTAACACAGGACACAGTCTTTCAGAGCTGAGCCCTGTACACACCTTGAGGGCCTGACTAACTTCCTCCAGAGTGTAAACACCCCTCTCCTGTCTGAGCATCACAGCTTTCCGGGTGTTATGCCGCTAACACCGTGACTGTGCATTCACAGTCACACATCTGCCCACACCCACGGAGCACCAGTTAGGAAGAAATGGGTGTTTTCTTGCCCTCCTCCTTTCTCTTCCCTGAAAAACAGCACTTTCTCCAGCAGCATTCCATAGCTCCTCCACATGCCATTTCCAGCCCAGTTTTCCTCTTTGGCCCCACTTCCCCTGACTTTCTCTTGCAGTTGTATTCTTCTCGCTCAGCTCCCCTTCCCCTTCCGCCTCTAGAACTTCAACATCTACAAAAGGATCTTCACTGACATGGTGAGCTCTCCTGGGACCAACAGTGCTGAGGCCTATCACAGCTGGGCTGACCTCCGGGACGTCCTCTTTAACCTGGTGAGGAAGCCAGGCGGGCAGCAGAGCGGGAGGGCTGCTCGGGCCACCTGGCCCTGCCCTCGTCTCCCCCTTCACACCCAGTCTCCTTCACCCTCGAGCTTTACCTTCCTCTGGGCAACCGTCCATTGACCACCCTGGCACTCCTCTGACCCACCCTCGGGCTCTACCTTCCTCTGTCCAGACGGCTGGCTGTTGACCACTCTGGCCCTGACACTCTCTGACCCACCTTCAGGCTCTACCTTCCTTTGTCCAGACGGCTGGCTGTTGACCACTCTGGCCCTGGCACTCCTCTGACCCCCAACCCAGGCTGTGTGCTCTTCCCACTCTAGTGTGAAAACCTGGTGAAGTCCAGTGAGGCCAACTCTCCAGCCCACGAGGAGTTCGAGACCATGCTGTTGATTGCTCATTACTATGCCACCCGCTCTGCAGCCCAGAGTGTCAAAGAGCTGGTGAGATGGAGCAGGGAGGGGCACTCAGCTTCACATGTGTGGAGCTGAATGAATGCAAGTTCAGGACAGTCTCAAGCTTGGCCCACTTCTAGTCTCCCTTCCATTCAAGGAAATCTTTAGCCCTTGCTGAAATGGTTTCCTTTCTGTATCCCTTTGACCTTCTTAGGGCTCTGTGCCCACACAGCTCCAGCCTCCTTATGCTCAAACATTCCAATTCCATGATTTCTGCATTGACCTCTTATAACAGATATGTACTTTTAGCTTATTCATGATACTATATTGAGTTACTGTAGTTGGATGATGGAATTCTAGAGGTGGGAGGAAATAACCTAGGCCCAGTTCTCTTGTACAGATGAAAAAAACTCAGACCATGACCCAGAGCAATTTAATATTGATCGTCGATCTTCTGATTCTATGGCTGCTTTAGTTATAAGATCATTGGTCAGGTAGCTCAGTCACTATAGTGCCAGAATCATAATGCTTTAACTTCAATTCACAGGAAACTGTAGCTGCCAGGCTTTCTGTTTCACTCTTGCGTCACACCCAACTACTACCTGCAGATAAGGCCTTCTATGAAGCAGGCATTGCTGCCAAGGTGAGCAATGGGGCCAACAAAGGGTGGGGCCGAGGAGAGAAGGAAGTAAAAGTTGGAAGGTAGACTGTCCTAGCTGCTCAAGTTAGAGCAGAGCTGAGTGTGGGGCCAATGTCGTGGAGGATACCATTTTCCTCCATCTTCCTGGATTCTAGCCCCTGCATCCTGGAAAAACAACAGCCAAGGTCAGCTGCTCACTCCTACTGACGACATTTCTCTGTTGCAGGCAGTTGGCTGGGAGAACATGGCCTTCATCTTCCTCAACCGCTTTTTGGATCTGACTGATGTGAGTAGGGCAGTTGTGCCCAGAAGTTGCAAGGTTTGGCCTGTCACAAGCTGTGCCCATCTCATGGCTGCCCGCTCTGCCACAGGCAATTGAAGAAGGGACCCTGGACGCCCTTGACCACTCTGACTTTCAGGACACAGACATTCCCTTTGAGGTGCCACTCCCAGCCAAGCAGCATGTCCCGGTAAGGGTGCAGAAACAGGAGGCCTCATGAGCATGACTGCACTGGAAGGGAGGACACTCTTAAGGATGGTCCTCCCAACATTCTCATGGCATCAGACAGCAATGTCTTTGGAGGGTCCCCAGCCCTCACTATTCCTTCAATGAGAGTAGAAGCAGAGGAACAAAGCTAAGGCTGCAACTGGCTGCCAATGCAAGGAGTTTCATTCATGGGTGAAAGATGGTACATGGGATGACAGCTTAGCAAACCCCTTCCTTACCACCCTCCACTTGCCCTGCACTGTGTGAAGCTGCTCTGTCCTTCCCAGGAGGCTCAGCGAGAAGAGGTTCGAGACTGGGTTCTCACAGTCTCAATGGACCAGCGGCTGGAGCAGGTTCTACCTCGGGATGAGCGTGGGGCCTACGAGGCTTCCCTGGTGGCGGCCAGCACTGGGGTTCGGGCCCTGCCCTGCCTCATTACAGGTACAGAACCCTAGAGCACCATATTCTGTGCTGGGTGGAAAGGAGGGGGAAACAGCAGGATCAAGAAACTGTTTTACTGTGATTCAGTAAAGGATGCAAAAGACAAGAACATCCTACTTTCTACCCCTCGCTTGCCCTTTGTAATTCCCTCTCAATCCCCCTCACACTCCAATTCATCTTTTTCTCTCCCTCCAACCCCCAGGATACCCCATTCTGAGGAACAAAATTGAATTTAAGCGGCCAGGGAAGGCAGCTAACAAGAAGAACTGGAACAAGTTCCTTATGGCTATCAAGGTTAGAGAGGAAGGCTTGAGGGATGAGGGCAGGGAGAACACTGAAGACCAAACAGCACCAACCACTGGGGTAGTGTGTGTGTGTGTGGGAAGGGGTGGACTGTCAAGAAGGCAGGTGCAGGCTCCACAGCCTGCTCCCCACACTGAGATGGAGCTGGTTTTCCTTCTACCGGGAATGTTCTTCCCAGTACTGCTGAGTCCCTCTCCTGCTTTGTTTGCTCACAGACCTCCCACAGCCCTGTGTGCCAAGATGTGCTGAAGTTCATCAGTCAGTGGTGCGGGGGGCTGCCCAGCACCAGCTTCTCTTTCCAGTAACTGGGAGAGTCAGTAGGTTCCATCCTTCATTAAAGTCTTGTAAGTAACCGAGACCACTGTATTCTTTGAACAAGGTCACCCCCAACACTAGCCCAGCACCCCTTTCCCCCAAAAGGAAACAGTCAAGTAGAAGAGACATCCTTTTATTACAGCTGTTACTATATAAACGTACCCTAGGGGAAAACCCTTGTGGACGGAGCCTTTGGACCTGCACCTGCTTGACAGAAGGGAGAGCCTGGTCAGAGGGCCAGCAGCACAGCAAAGGACTCAACCCAGTTCTAGGCATGCTCCCTACCACTGCCCTTTCCCAGGCCACAGTCCTCCTGGCCCATTACCTGGCCCTAAACCCAACTTTTCTGTGAGGTCCGGATTTCTCGCGTTTGGTCCAGTAGCTGCATATTTTCCTGCCATTTACGTTTAGGAAATTCAAGCTCTGTCAGCTCCTCCAGCTACAGAAGAGGGTGGGGTTAGTGCTCCAGCCCTCAGTTGTATAATCCAGTGTCTCTTCAAAACAATATGATGAACCCTTCCTGTTCATCTTACCTGTTCCTGTAGCCCATCCTTTCTACAGGGCCCTACCCCACGCAGGGTGAGCGCAGCCACACAGCAGTAACCAGAGAGAGCAGCCTCGGCTGCAGACATGAACACAGAAGGGATCCAGAGAGCCAAGGCTGTGTCCTAAAAGGTGAAGGAAGGGTGGGAGACAAGGAGAGGAAGCCAGGCAGGAGTGGCAAGTGCGGGCTATTAAAGGGCAGGACCCAGGCTCTGTGGACTGCAAAAAGGCTGGGGAGAGAAGTGGACTCACATAGATTTTCGTGGGGTCAAAGGGGCAGTCAGCATGTCCAGACCCCTGGTCCAGCGGTACCAAAGGATCCAGCAGTCCTGGGTGGCAGTCGGCAATAAGACGGCGGCCGCCATTGGCCACAGTGAGGGACACAGCGAGGAGGAGGCCCAGGGAGCAGGCAGCAGACAAGAGAAGGTTCACCAGCGCTAGCGCCAGCAGGACCCAGTGCTGGCAGGGGCAGGAGGTCAGGGTGAGCGGCCTGAGGGGTGGCTGCCTCGCCCACTGACCAGACACCTCGGTTACTCTTATTTGGGGCTCCCTCTCCCACTAAAGACGAAGCTGAATCAGGCCCCCCACCACCACCCTCCCGGCTTCCCTGCCACCAGGCCTCCTCCTTAAAGCTCCAGAAATCTCACCAGTCGTGGGCGAAAAAGATTCCTGGACGCCAAAAGGGCCACAAGTCCCAAGGAAACGCTCTGGAAGAAACAAAACCTGAGGCCCGCACCGCTCGGCGGCCCCCACCGACCGCGCCCGGGCCCCGGCTCGCCCCGCCCCGCCGCGCTCACCAGCAGCCCTGAGCCCACGGAGATGACATTGGCGGTGGTGTACTCCGGGGTGACGGCGCCGCGGGGGTTGGCCACGTGCCGCAGAACGGTGCCGTGCAGCACGGCCCCCAGCAGCAGGTTCACGTGGCCCACCAGGATCAACGCCAGGCCCACCCGCATGAGCCGCCGGGGGCCCCGGGCCGCGTCTGCAAGGCACGGGCGAGGGGCGGGCTGAGCCGGCTGAGGAGCCGGAGGCCCCGCACGGCCACCCCGGCTCGGCCACTGGCCCGGGGGCGGGTCTAGGGTGGACCCTCGGGGGAAAACAAGACCGGAGGGGCCGGAAATTACCGAAAGCGCAGAGGCGGCGGAACTTCATCCGGTCCGTCGGCGCTCGCCGCGGGGCAGCTCTTACCTGCCGGCCCCGGCTCCGCCCCCGCGCCCCGGCGGGTTCCGCCCGCCCGGCACACCTGCGGTCCGGCCTCCGCGCCCCCTGGCGGACAGCGGGACACACCACACACACACACTACGCGCGTAGCAAAAAGTAGACTTTTATTACAGCAGCAACTGAGGCGAATCGAATGGCCCCCTGGGGCCACCCCTGCAGCACCACCCTTCTCTCCCGCCCCGTCCGCCCCAGCGGGATGGTAGAACTCAGCTCCCCGCGCCCGTGCGCCTCCTTCCACACAGGCTGGGAGAGCGGCATTTCGGCTACTAGCCCCCGACTAGAAGGCGGCTGCTGAGAAGGCCAAGGCCCAGGCCCACGTCTGTGCAAAACAAGTAAACAAAGTGCAGAGGGATGGAAGAGAAGGGGAGGGCTGGGGAGGGTGATGCTCAGAACCAGGGAGCCCAGAGCCCTCCTGAGTAACAGAGGAGAGCGGGGCTTCACGGGGTAATACTGGCTGGGGGGCGGGGCGGGAGCCGCAGCCTCTCCGGAGGCCACAGCACGGAGGAGGGGCCGGGCCGAGTGGCTCTAAGAGGAGACGGTGACAGCGGCTGAGTTGAGGGTGCTGTTCCTGGCGAAATTGAACTTGTTCAGGGTCTCCTCCAGCAAAGAAGTCAGTCGGCTCTGGTCAGCCTGGAGGGGAAGGACTCAGTGAGATCCGGCCGAGATGAGAGAGCGGAGGAGCCGCCCTACCCCGGGCTGCGGAAGGCAGACACCTCACCTCACTAATGAAGCCTAGCTGCACCAGCTCAGCCGCCAGCTCCGGGATGTTCTCATCTGACAGAGAAACAGGCGAGGGTGAGCACAGTGCGCGACTGAGGGTCACGGGAGCCCTTCCAACAGCCCCGGCCAGGTGACCCTGGCTGGGACACAAGCAAAACTGTCAAATCAGATCCACCCTCCAGTTGTAGGGGCGAAAATACTCATTCTAAGTGAGTCCGCGTGTTGCTGCCAGGTCACCTTCCCCACCCCTGAAGGTGTCCCTTACAGGTGAGGCTCACAGACTCTCCATCCTCTGAGGGACAGGAGAGACTCACTTGGCATCAGGTCACAGCTCAGGTGCCGGTTCAGTTTGTCCTCCAGCTTCAGCAGAAGCGTCAGCTGGAGAATAGGACAGTCAGAAAATGAGGCTCCCCTTCCCCACCCTCTGGCCACCCAGTGCTACACAGCCCTGGGCCCTGAGCCTTACGTGGTGTTTGACTCCCTCCTCCACCGACTCAATGTTGCACTGCATCAGCACTACCTAGGGAGAGGAGGCAGAGAGGGTCACAAGAGTAGAGACCAGTGAGCAAAAAGCCCCCAAGAACTGGGGTTTCCAGCCCACAGGACATGGGTGCCAGGGAGCAGACACACATTCCTGTCTTTACAGGACAAAGCCTTATTTGAGATGTCCCTCTCTGCTACACCCACACAGCCATACCTTGCGGGTCTCCACCTCAGCCGGCTCAGGTGTTGGAGTCTTGACAGAGGGGGGCACCACAGGTGATGTCACCTCCTCCTGCTGTGGCTGCTGAGGCCGAGGCAGCCCAAAGGCTGTCAGGGGGTAGATCCCATTCCTAAATGGAGATCAGAGAGATCAGATGGGCTCTGGATGCCTTCAGACACCCACCCCCTACCTCCTAAAGGAAGATTTTTTTCTTGTTCTTCTCTCACCTGACATCTTCAAGGAATTTATCCAGTTCCAGAGCTGGAGACTGAGAGTACCTGGAAGAAAAAAAAAAAAAAGATGGAAGCAAAGAAGCCAAACAGCAGGTTCAACCATTCCCAGACAAAGGACAGTTGATAGAAACCTCCAGGTGGGAGTGACCAATCTGTCCCTTTCAGAACCTCTCAGTTAGTTACTCACAGAGTCTGAACTGGTTCTCTTCCTGGTCCTGCAGGGATTTCAGCCAGTACAGCACTGGTATCCATGTTTTTGGTGATCTCCTCCAGAGCATTCTCTGGGATCATGTCTGGAGGGCAAGATGGAATGGGAAGTTATAAGGATAGTTCAGATTAATATTATAGAGGGCACAGGGGTCCTGGAGGAGGGTGGGAAAGAATGCTTTTGGAAGTAGAAGAGGAAAGAGAACACTACAGTGAGAGTTACAAGGCTCCAGACTGGAAAAAAATTCCTAGAAGGGTCAAGAGGACTCACGCTGGTGTCCCACAATGCAGTGGGCAGCAAGGAGTTTGAGCGAGGGCACTTCGAACAGTGCTGGGTGAAACAGAAGTTCTCTGGCTGTTGGTCTGCGAGCAGGCTCAGACTGCAGGCACTTCTGAATGAACTCCTAGAAAAGGGAAAAAGGGAGTGGAGCAGGCATCTGGTAAGCAGCCCACTGTGTTTGGCTTTATCTCTCTCACTATATCTAGCACAAGACTTTGTTATTACTAGGTGCTCATCAATGGCTAAGGCATCAAATTGCTAAATGTATTTGAAGACTTTGAAAACTATAATTATATATGAAATATCATTGTCTTTCATTGTTTTATTATTTTGCTTCCTAGCCACAAGATTTCTCTTTTCTTTGCTGTTCAAACTTATATCTTTTTCCTTATTTTCTATCTCTCTGCTTTATTAGCCCACTCACTGCCTACCTTCTTCTCCAACTTCACCAAATTTACCTTTCTCTTCCCAAACTCATCCACTGTGGACAGTAATAGTCACCATCTTTTTATTTCTCAAGCCTACTATCACAATTTTCTTTGTCCACTACATCATTTATTCACGGGATTTCCCTCTGTTTCTCTAACTCCTACTTATTTACCTCTCCTAGGTCCCATGACAATTAATCTGCTTTCCTTCCTTCCCTGTGGAAGGCCAAAAAGCCATATACCTAATCTTTTACTTGAACATCGCACCCTGAAACTGAACTAGAAACTTTTTCCACACTAGCCTCAAGATGCCCACTAGTCTTCCTTCTTTCCTCTTCGGTCCTTTTTAAATGCATGTAATGATTTACAAACTAACCTCCTCTTTGGACCTTTCCAGACTCTACTCACCATATCCTATTACTTGATTCAAAACCCTTATATCCTTTCAATCTTAGCTCATTTATTCAGGACACTTTCCCTAACTATATAAATATACAACCCCAAATGACTGGTTTGAGAAATTCACACTGATTCAGTTCAGTTTAGTCGCTCAGTCGTGTGCGACTCTTTGCGACCCCATGAATCGCAGCATGCCCGGCCTCCCTGTCCATCACCAACTCCCGGAGTTCACCCAAACTCATGTCCATCGAGTCAGTGATGCCATCCAGCCATCTCATCCTCTGTCGTCCCCTTCTCCTCCTGCCTCCAATCCCTCCCAGCATCAGAGTCTTTTCCAATGAGTCAACTCTTCGCATGAGGTGGCCAAAGTACTGGAGTTTCAGCTTTAGCATCAGTCCTTCCAATGCACACCCAGGACTGATCTCCTTTAGAATGGACTGGTTGGATCTCCTTGCAGTCCAAGGGACTCTCAAGAGTGTTCTCCAACACCACAGTTCAAAAGCATCAATTCTTCAGCACTCAGCTTTCTTTCAGTCCAACTCTCACATCCATACATGACCACTGGATAAACCATAGCCTTGACTAGACGGACCTTTGTTGGCAAAGTAGTGTCTCTGCTTTTGACTATGCTATCTAGGTTGGTCATAACTTTCCTTCCAAGGAGTAAGCATCTTTTNATATCAAGATGGTTGTTTAAGAGTACATATCAATTACCTGAGGTAACCATCAAATCAGTTTGCCTTCATGTAGAGACACCTAAGTTAACATGCAACCTTAAGACTCATCCTTATTACCCATCTTAAACCCCTGACCTAAGAGAGAGAGAATGTGTGTGTATCAAAAACACCTAGGGAAATGCTCACTACTTTGCCTTTCTGCTTTATATTTTCTTGCTCTTAGAAGAGAGCATATTCCCAGTGGGTGAAGTGAAAGTCGCTCAGTTGTGTCTGACTCTTTGTGACCCCATGGATTATACAGTCCATGGAATTCTCCAGGCCAGAATACTGGAGTGGGTAGCCTTTCACTTCTTGAGGGGATCTTCCTAATGAAGGGATTGAACCCAGGTCTTCAGCATATAGCCAGATTCTTTATCAGCTGAGCCACAAGGGAAGCCCGCCCAGTGGCTAGAAGAACCTAAAAACATTTCAAAGTCTATTAAGGAGAAGTGATCCTAAGGATCCTCACCCTTTGTAATGGGTCTTCTAGAAGCTGAATGGCACTGCTGATGGTAACCCAGGTCTTCAGCATATAGCCAGATTCTTTATCAGCTGAGCCACAAGGGAAGCCCGCCCAGTGGCTAGAAGAACCTAAAAACATTTCAAAGTCTATTAAGGAGAAGTGATCCTAAGGATCCTCACCCTTTGTAATGGGTCTTCTAGAAGCTGAATGGCACTGCTGATGGCTTCCTGTGGCACATATGAGGACTCTCCATTGCCCTGAATCTCCAACACTGCCATCTGCAGAGAGGGGGAATAAAAAGGAAAAACAGACCTAAGAAACCTCAGTGTTTCCATGATCACTCCCCCAGACCAGTTACCTCACTTGCCAACCCTCCATTTCCCCTTCTATCTTCTAATTTGACCCCTTTCCACTACCCACCCTTCTGGTCTCCTCACCTCCAGTGCACACATGCCAAAGGAGTAGATGTCCACTGCTGTTGTCACATTAGTGACTTCTAGGGAAAATAGAGCAGCTTTGGTGAATCAGAGATTTGGGGCAGGGCATGGCAGAGATGTCTTAAAACTTTGTGCATGCCAACAGAGAAGGACAGCAGTTTCAGTTATGTTATCGTTGACCCTTAGGTTATAAATTGGAGAATCTGGGGGATGGGCACAGTGCAGAGAAACTGGGATGTCTCACCTCCATATTCTGGTGCAAAGAAGTGGAGGTTCTTCTGCTCCTCCCGACAAGTCTTCACATGATTGTTGATAGTGTCAGGAGCCACTGGGAAGTAGGGGAGATACCCACAATCTGACCACCGTCAACAAAGCACAGCTTTGCTCCAGAGAGAGGCCCCCAAAAGACAAATTCTCTCCTGAAGTCTCTAACCCTCAACAGGCATAAACTGAGCCTTTTCCATCAGGAAGTCCAAACTAAACATGAACACCACCTGCCTCCCCTTTCTCAATCTACCACTTCTTATCTAAGGCCCCTAACTCAGTAGCAACAAAGGCTCCGCACTAAACTAACAGGTACCTAGCGTCTTTGGGCTGGCAAGGTACAGCACAGCCTAAGGAAAAGCTTTCACTTGTGACCTGCTCACCTGCCTCAAAGCCCAGGCACATCTAACCCCTGATCTCATGAAAATGTTTGGTCTAGTTCTTTCATCCACCCTGCATACAGCATAAAAACACTGGCAGCCCTTCCTAAACTGGAACAATTAAGAAACCTCAGAAACTTGGATGAAGATGGGTAAGAAGGATTAACATACAACCATAAGAAAGATAGCCTCCTTCTTATCCACCTTAACTGACTGAAACTTAAAACGAGCTCAAAATTTAACCAATACCCTTAAATCAGTTTCACTTGGAATCCACCAAAAACTTTAGACCCCTGCTCTACCCTCTCATTCCTCAACACTGCCTGCCACAGGGCTGAACGAGGAACCAGGGCCGGGCCCAGTTTGGACTCACTCGGATCATAAACAATGACTACAAGTCACAGAGGGTCTGGGAGCACAGTATGACTTAAGGAACCAGCCTGATGATGAGGGGGGAGTAAGAATCCAGGACATAAGTGGCCAGCCAGGCAGAATCCACAGGAAACAAGCGGGTTATGGAAGGGCAAGCAAGCGAAGGGTTGGTAGGGCAGAAGCCAAGCAGGCATAATTAGGCAGGGGGACAGGGTTTGCTCCCACGACTGCATGCACTGGGCAGCCGCAAAGGGGAGCAGAGGAAGCACAAACAGCGCCCCACGAAGGGCAGAGGGGGCTCTCACCATTAGCAAAAATCCTATGAAAGACTGTTGGGAACAGAGCAGCCCGTAAGCGGGAGGGAGGAAAACAGAGAAAAGTTGTGAGCGATGGAGCAGCCAAGCCCCAGACAAATGGACACACAACACACAGACACGGCACACAGAAATGTTAAACACCGCACACGTGTACACAGCAAATGAAAGCACTCACAGCAGGCACAGCCTGGAACCTCCGATGGTAGGTCTAGCCCCAGGGGCTCAAGTCAGACCTTACACAAAACTCTTCTTGCCCTTTCCCAATCTTCTATCGAGATCTCTGTATTAACCCCAAATTCCCTCCAGAAAGGTTCAAGATTAGGCCCTACCCCTTTTTCCACTACTTGACTGGCCTCTCTATAAATTGCCCCTAGTAAGGTCCTTTCTCTTATCACCAGCCCATACCTCAGAATTTTGCTCTTTTCCCTCATTCTTTTCATCTTACCCCCATGGTTCCCAAATTCCCGAGGCTCCCCTGCCCAGAACCTCTCCCTCCCCTCACCAGAGCCAATCTTGATGAGTCCGTTGTGCTGGATGAAGATGGTGTCACAGGTCAGGTTCCCATGGATGATGGGGGGGTCACACGAGTGCAGGTAGCTGTGGGGGCACTGGGGTGTTAGAGGGGCCAGTGGGAAATTAGGGCAGGGGGAACCCAAGGGTTAAGAAGAGCAAGGGCCTCGTCTCCTGCTGGTCATCACAAAGGTAATACCCATACTCTGAATCTCCATTATGTCTGATGAGTTAAAAAGCTGGATAAGAACTAGGAGAAAGAGGTGGGAGACAGTATCATGGTCAAGCCATTAGGATAAACCATTTAAAAGACCCATAGGGGCCTAATCTTGAGAATATGGTTCAAAAAATGTGGGGAAGAAAAGAAGTGGGGCAGAAAAGAACAGCAGAGTAGTGCCCTGAAATTTGTTTGGAGGAACTAATCAGGAATAAATATGGGAAAGACACTACCAGATCTTGCTTACCTTAGGGCAGAAAGGATTTGTGTGCACCAACGTTTCCAAGCCTGGAACAGAGTTTGATCCAAGGGTCAGCAGTTATCCACTCTCTTCACCCTCCACAGTTCCCTCCATCCCTTTCCTGATCAGCTTTATAATCTTTTTTAAACTTCCAAACCAGCCTAAAGCTTTGTCTGCTCTCTCTCTGTACCTTTTCATTCATAGTCTTGTGGTTTTTTTTGGTCTTCTTCAGAAATTGCTTAAGACTCCCAGATGACATGTATTCTGTGATAAAAATGACCTGAAGAGGCAGAACACACAAATAAAGCTTTACAATAGAAATGATCCCTTATCTGGGTAACTTTTATATGACATACACATAAAATTGGGAAGCCTGGTGTTGTTCTTTTTTCCATCTCCCATCCCGTCCCACCCCTCTAGGCTGTCACAGAGCGCCAGGTTGGGCTCCCTGTGTCACACAGCAAATTCCCACTGGCTATCTGTTTTATATATGGTAATGTGTATGTTTCCATACTGCTCTCTCAACTCATCCCACCCTCTCCTTCCCTTACTGTGTCCACAAGTCTGTTCTCTGTGTCTGTGTGGAAGCCTTGTATTTTTAATAAAGTTTCTCTCTTTTGTTCTTAGTATTATTTCATTAGATTTAATAGGGCAATGAAAATTACTGAGCAATATGAGCTATGGCAAGGAAGAAACAAAAATTCACTCATTTTTGCCCTGACTATAACCAGACAAAAGGCACAGGTAATAGTCACAGGCATACCCTTGGACTGCAAGGAGATGAAACCAGTCAATCCTAAAGGAAATCAACCCTGAATATTCACTGGAAGGGCTGGTGCTGAAGCTCCAGTACTCTGGCCACCTGATGCGAAGAGCTGACTTACTGGAAAAGACCCTGATGCTGGGAAAGACTGACGCCAAGAGAAGGAGGTGACAGAGGATGNTACCCTTGGACTGCAAGGAGATGAAACCAGTCAATCCTAAAGGAAATCAACCCTGAATATTCACTGGAAGGGCTGGTGCTGAAGCTCCAGTACTCTGGCCACCTGATGCGAAGAGCTGACTTACTGGAAAAGACCCTGATGCTGGGAAAGACTGACGCCAAGAGAAGGAGGTGACAGAGGATGAGATGGTTGGATGACATCACTGATTCAATGGACATGAGTCTGAGAAAACTTGGAGATAGTGAAGGACAGGGAAGCCTGGTGTGCTGCAGTTCATGAGGTCGCAAAGAGTCGGACACGACTTAGTGACCAAACAACAACATCTCAACACCAGCTGATTCCAGCTCTGTCTCAATACTACCTTTTTCTGAATGTAAAAAGAACAATAAATGTAGCTAGTCTGTTTCCAGTAAGATCAGGAAAAAGTTCTTACCCTGGCCTTGTTCTCTTTAATGTCAGCCCAATACTTATGAAACTTGACAATGTTGAGATGTTCCAACTGAATCAGATTATCAAACACAGCACGGACCTTTTCCTGGAAGCAGGAGAGACGTTGGGATTACAATGTTTAGAAAGCATTATCATCCTAAAAAGCCATTTCCTATCCCCACTAGAAATGATCTAACCCCAACATACTCTTCTCCTAGTAGCTTCCCAATATCAATTCCTCTTTAACACCAGCATTCTAACAACCCACAGGCTGCATCCTTTGACCATTGCTTACCTCCTGCAGCTTGTAGTTCTTGCGCTCTGAGAACTGTACCTCATTCCACACAACCTCTACACCCTCCTCTGTATCCATGGCCAGGTATGCGCTGTCAATACCTGGTACATTCCGCTGATTCACCTGAGAAATTCAAATGAAAGGGAATTAAAGTTACCACATGAACTGTCTGTTGCAATACTCCATACGATCATCTTCTCCCTGCCTCTGACCTGTTCCAGTTTGGTCTGCCCCTTTGAGACTCTGTCCCTCCACTTCTCACCTCTTAGAATTCACTGGGAAGTAACACTCCCACTGTGCTGTGCTGTGCTTAGTTGCTCAGTCATGTCCAATTCTTTGCGACCCCATGGACTGTAGCCCGCCAAGCTCCTCTGTTAATGGGGATTCTCCAGGCAGTGATACTGGAGTGGGTTGCCATGCCCTGCTCCAGGGGATCTTCCCAACCCAGGAAGCAAACCCAGATCTCCCACATTGCAGGCGAATTCTTTACCATCTGAGCCAGCAGGGAAGTCCAAGAATACTGGAATGGGTAGCCTATCCCTNAAGCTCCTCTGTTAATGGGGATTCTCCAGGCAGTGATACTGGAGTGGGTTGCCATGCCCTGCTCCAGGGGATCTTCCCAACCCAGGAAGCAAACCCAGATCTCCCACATTGCAGGCGAATTCTTTACCATCTGAGCCAGCAGGGAAGTCCAAGAATACTGGAATGGGTAGCCTATCCCTTCTCCAGGGGATCTTCCTGACCCAGGAATCGAACCGGGGTCTCCTGCCTTGTAGATGGATTCTTTACCAGATGAGCTACCAGGGAAACAATACTCCCACTAAACACTCCCACTGCCTTACCTCTTCTCGCCTCTTCTGCCAGCGCCCACAAGGTGACTCTTCCAAGATCTCAGACTCATCTTCACTTTCTTCTTCTTCCTCTGGGGAAGCAGCCGAGGTTGTGGAGGTCACAGGAGGTGACACTGACGTCAAGCCAGGAGTTGAGGATGAGGATTCTACTTTTGGGTCCGAACCACTGCTGAGTACTGTCTGGGGCTCGCCTTCCGACATGCTGGAACACTCAGGCCTGCATTGGTTGGAGCAAGGGTGAAGGGAGAAGGTGGAGAGGGTTAGAATAGATTCTATAAAGATTTCATCCTAATAACCTAATCTGGGGTTTTAAAGTAAATAAAACATACAGCTCCCTTGTTTCCTTTAAGTGCAAAATCAGAATTAGTCCTGTATGAACCCTAAACATTAACTACTCTCCTAGTCTGGAGAAGGGGAGCTATCTCAGCTGAAGATGACTCACCCAGTCAGTGACCAACTGAAGTACACATCAAGCTTAAAGAATATGCTGCTATGCATAGACATGTTAATAAATATATTTTATCATGTAAAAAGATGATTCACCCAAGACTGGCAAACAAAAGATTTATGGCTGTACAACTCATGTTTAGTAAGGTCCAAATGGAACAGCAAAATCAGGGGCCTCTTTCTTTCTCAGCAAATACCTACCCAATAGCGTTCCCTTTGAATTCTCATCTACCTCATCTGCACTATGCTCAAGAACCAAGCTACATGGGCACTATGCAGGGCAGATGACTCCAGATCCCCAAATGTTCCAATGAACCAGCTTGAGAGTTAGAGCTGTAGTATTCTCAACCAATTTGTCCAACTGAAACCCTAAGCTGATTTATTCCACTTGAACTAACCCTGGCATCCACTCTCTATCCCTCCTATGCACAGAATAAGCCTGTCAGTCCATGATGAGGCTACCCTTGGGCCAGGTAACCGGTAGTGGTCAGTGACTTCATTCCTGATGACCTCACCTGCCCTGTGATGTGAGTGTGGCAAATGGGTAGGTACTGGTTAGCAACATTTTTTTTCTATTCACTCATTCAACAAATGTTCATTAAGCACTTATTGTGGGCCAAGCACTGAGCTAGGTGCTTGAGATACCATAGTGAACAATATAAATAAGATGCCAACACTCATAAAGCCTAAATTTAAGGCACAGCTAAGATTTTAATCTTCCAGTTTTCATTTCATTCACATGGCTCAAAGGCTCCATCCTCTGAGGCACTGGATCTAACACAGGTATCCCTTTTAAGCACAAATAATTCGAGACAAAGCCATTACAGGAAAAGTACTATATTACACTAAATAGTGTATAGTATTATACATGGACATTGCTTCTTGGAAAAAAAGAATTCTCAAAAGCAAAATGTCACAAACTTCAGAGAGTCATAGGAAAACCGGTGAATGTTATTCCATATCTCTAAGAATTAAGGCCGTGAAGAAGTTGGAACCTGTGTGTGCTGGGCTAAAGGGGATGCTCCCCAGGATGAAAATATCCTGTAGATTTGTTCCTCTAAGTCAGTTCAAAATACAGAAGCTTCTGATCAGGATCTTTTGAAAAGCTCTCATCTCTTTTTAGAACTCTCAGATGCCCTCTTCTGCCCATCTCTGCCACCAACCTGCACTATGTTTAACTCAAGTCAGGAGATTTCCTTGGTCTTTAAAAAAATTTTTTTTTCATTTTGGAGGAGATTTTTATTAGATGACATTCCAGTAAATATCAGAGAGCAACAAAGCACTACAGAGAAAATCTGGCAAGATGCTTTTTTCACCTGTTTTTTTTCCTCAATCCTTGCCTATCATGGATTTCAATCAACAGTTTTAGTAATCTACCAGTAAATTTAAGTTACAGATCATTTTTCTTCTCCCCCTGAAAAGTAGCTAAAAGCTCACAGGGATTACTTTCTAGAATAGCTATTTATAGAATGCATCCTGAATCTGAACAGCTAAGGAAAGTTCCCAGCTACATTTTAAGAAATATCAGTGGAACTGTAATACAGGAAGCCTGTGGCCAGTGGGCTCTGAAGAAACTTCTAGACCCAGGGCACAGACAGTTAATCCACAGTATGGCACGAGATGCCAGACCTTCATCAGTCATAGACGCTCTTTGAATGTGCTTGTTTTTTCCCTCCCCAATTTCTCCCCAGTAGGCAAGATGATGGCAATGCCCAAGAATCCCCAGGACCCCTCCTGCTGATGAAGAAACCTTTGCAACACTGGGAGTTTTTGTCTCAGGGTCAGTCGTTCAGAAATTTAAGACCACAGACGGAAAAAGGGAATCTCCTCGCCGCCTTCAGCCACCCCAAGATGCACAGTGTTCACTTCTGAGCCGTGTAGGTAAAACACTGCAAAGTTTTTTCCTGCAAAGTTTTTCATCTTTTGGACTGCAGCTTCTCAGCATCTCAACTCCTCACCAACAGCTCGCAGGCCACAGGCCTCTCGCCCGCTCTCATCCTGAGGGGACCGAAAAGGACCTGAGACCTGCCGGACTGACCAGTCAAAAAGATATAAACTCGAGGAGGAATTTAACACTCCAACAGGTCGCCTAGCCCGCTGACTGCGAGGGAGCATCGGGACCCCAAGCAGGCCCTGTAGCCAGCAGCGGCCACC